>JAKRVW010000009.1:0-165171 GCA_024086825.1 Abrus pulchellus subsp. cantoniensis | reverse complement strand
ATCATTTATAGCTTTTTGTAGTTTCCTTTTATTTTGAACATGAAGTTTCATTTTACAGTATGTTTTAGTTTCTTCATCTTTATTTCTATTATGTCTTGCTAATTTTCTTGGTGTTGAGGAGAGAATGGAATTTAATCTTTTACCCATAAAAATGAATTAAACATTGAATATAACCCATTACAATCCCCGAGATATAACTTATTTAATTCTAAGCTTAAAAGCTTCATTGTTTCTTAGAATTCGAGTTAATAAAAAAGAGTTTTATAACTTGAAAAGTTATAACCTTTCTTGGAGTTGAGTTAAATAAGTCATTATGGATTATTTAGGAATAGGAGTCTCTAATGGTGTGGTCCTGTGCATGATTTTAAACGTAATGCCTTGATCATCGTCTTAGTCACCTAAGTTTAGAACCAATTAACTAAAGAATCGATCATTGGGTAATAATGGAAAATCTTACCATTAGATTGGATTGGTGGATTTCGTTTATATATATATTTTTATGCAAGGGGAAAAGATTAAAGGGATTCTGAACTAAATCCATTTTTTAATTAAATTATAACTTAATTTCGTTCTCTTATTTAGTTATATTTTGCAGTTTAATTTTCAATTATAATTAGTCCCTTACATCTCGAATTGTTACTTCCATTGTTAACACTAAATTTTCCAACACTTACGCTCTTACATTACTGCATTTTATCATCTAGCAATCTTTTTAGTTTTATATTTTCACTCTGTTTTACAATCCAACAAGTAATATTTTTGTGATGTATTTAACATTAACTCAGTTGGGACTATAAAATATAATCTGTTACCGCAAACAATTTGATACACTTTGCACAATATGTTTATTATGGATACTACCTTCTTTTCCATTTATCATTCACACCAAGAAGAAATTACCTAAATTAAGGAATCTAATCACTACTTCTTTATTTATCTTTTATTATTGTATTACTAGACCATCTCACTTTGACCTGTACACTTTTACAAATATTTTAAAAAAATTATTTCTTATACTTTGAATTTTTATATAGGCAAAAAGGTATAGTGAAAAAGTTACCATTGTCAAATTTTTACATGGACAAATAAATATAAACAATTTTTTTCTTACTCTCTTTAAAAATATAAATAAAAACGAAAGTAGTAATGAATAGATAGATGTAAGAGTATTCACCTGCAGGAGCATGAGTTTGAGTAATGTCCTGAAAGTTTCTGATGCCATCATCCTTGGTCGAAGGATTCTCTCCAATGACAACTGAAAAATGTTAAACTTAGTGGTTGTAAAACTTTGTATTTATTATTTATTATCTTGATTATGTTTACTTACTACAGTATGTTTGCTTGTATCAGTAAGCAATGTTATGGTCGGTGGTTTTAGTTTGCTTGTATTTTGGGCTGATTTGCACTTCTATAGTCAGTGGGTGCATGACTTTTTTGTTGCAGCATGTATGAGTATTATGCTGGGCTATTTTTTTTTTTACGTATTTACCCTTAAATATCAATCATGGTAGTAGAAGGGTATGGTTATGCAGCAAAAACGAAAATAGCTCTATTATTCCCTTTCCATTCTTCTTTTAATATTGTTTTATGGTTTTGTTTTATGTTTTATGAAATTTGCTATCTTTATTTAACAGTGATATCTAGAGCTTTATTCTTATGGGTTGTGGGTCTGGAAAAAAATTGAGAGGAGAGATTAAACACTTGTGAGTGGGTGAGTAAAAAATGGCTTTAGGGAACAACACTGTGTTTTCTGTTCCTCAATTTTCTGGGGAAAATTTTCATATATGGGTAGTTAAAATGAGATCATGTTTGAAATCTTTTGGCTTATGGGAGTATGTAGATCAAGACAAGCAAGTTCCAGCATTGGAAACTAATCATACAATGGCTCAAATTGGGCAACATGAGGAGGAGACCTTGAAAAGGGAGAAAGTTGTTTCATGCTTACATTCAACCTTGACAAATGATGTGTTTACTAGTATTATGCATTTAGAAACAACTAAGCAAATATGGGATGAACTGAATGAGAGAGACATGTAGGTGATGAAAGGGTACAGTCCATCAAGCTCTTGACTCTTAAAAGCGAGTTTGAGATGCTAAAAATGAAGGAGAATGAACCAGTCAAGGAGTACACTTCAAAGTTGTCCCATTTGGGGAATCAAATGAGGTTGTATGGTGAAGTTGTTGATGACAGCAAGGTAGTTGAGAAAATGTTGATCAGCCTACCCAACAAATTTGAAGTCAAAGTTGCTGCTATTGAAGAATCATGTGATCTTAAAAATCATGAGTAAGAATCATGCTCATGAACAAAGATTTTCTATGAGGATGAATGATATAACTAAAGGTGCATTTCAAGCAAGACATAAGGGGACACAACTTGTATAGAAAGATCAAAAAGAAGCAACAATATAAAAGAGGCGGTGATAAAAGGGAAAAGGCAAACAAGATGAGAGTTCAACCAAATTTGTAGTAAGGGACCATTTTCCTCCTTGCACTACATGCAAAAAGGACAAATCACTTATCTAAAGATTGTTGATATAAGGGGAAGCCTCATATTCAATATAACAATTGCAAGAAGTAGGGACATAGAGAAAGGTATTGTCGATTTAAGCAGAACCAATCTCACCCACAACTTGCACATCAAGTCAACTTCATTGATGAGCAATCTAAAGAACACTTATTTATGGCTACTCAAGCATGTAGTTCAGGTTTAAAGGATGTATGGTATGTTGATAGTGGGTGCACAAACCACATGGCAAGAGACTGAAGTCTCTTCACCTTTTTAGACAAGGCTATTAGAACCAAAGTCAAGCTTGGAAATGGAGATATTGTACAAGATAAAGGAAGAAGTATTATTTCTGTTCACACTAGCAAAGGTCCTAAAGGAAGAGGTATTGTTTCGGTTCACACTACCAAAAAGGTTTACTTTGCTTGTATTTTGGGCAAATTTGCACTCCTAATGTTAGTGGGTGCATGGCCTTTTTGCTGCAGCATGTATGAGTATTATGATGGGCTATTTTTCTGATGTATTTACACTTAAATATCAATGCATGCTAGCAGAACAGTATGGTTATGCAGCAAAGCGAAAATAGCTCTATTCTTCTCTTTCCACTCTTCTTATATTATTTTATGGTTCTGTTTTATGATTTACGGTATTTGCTATCTTCATTTAACAAAAAAGAAGGTGTGGCTATTTGACCATTACTATCTTCCTATACATATTACATTAGGCAAATGATATCATCATATTCAAAGCCATTCATAAATATATGATCAGTCACTAACTACATTCAGCAATAAGTGTTACAGTTCATAAATATAATGAATGCAAAAGCATTAGTCTAGAGCAATTAGTTTCCTCTTGTGCTAAGAAGATTATGGTGGTGGTTGTTTTATCATTATAAAATTAATTCTTAACTTTCCAATAAAAAGCACGCATAGTAGTAAAAAAATTGTGGTTCAAAAACTAATTTATATATGTATCTCTGTCATATTCAACCGTGTAAACTCAATTTTATTGAAATCACTTATGTTTAACTTTAAATCGAATACGCACTATATATATGGTACACTTACATATAAATGGGTTTTGTGTGGAGGAATATCCAAAGGACTTGGCATTTGCTGCATCTGTTTGTGAAATTGTGGTTAAGATTATCTCTAAACCAGTAACTTCTTCCACAACATCCATCTCTGTTCTTAGTGTAGGTTTGGCTTTTGTCTCCAAAGAGATGAACTTGTTAGATTTATTATCATTTCCTTCTTGAATATATTCATTTTGGGTTGCTTGAATAGATAGATTTGCATTGAATTGTGGTGGAGTTAACTCATGCTCTGATGTTGCTTGAATTTCATGTCCAATGGGGTAGTTTTCTACATTTACATTTTCATTGTTGGTATATTCAGTCTGATGTTGCTTGAATTTCATGTCCAATGGGGTAGTTTTCTACATTTACATTTTCATTGTTGGTATATTCAGTGTCAGAGTCTTTAAATTAATGAATCAAGTCTCGTAACATGTACTTGCTAAACCAATCAATTTCAGACTCTAGTGATAAAATATGATAGATTAAAAAGTCGTTTAGATCACAACTCATAAGAAAAAATAACACAAAGTCTAATTTCAATCTCGTAAAACATCAGTTTCAAGTTTAAAGGTAAAGATATTTGTCTATTCTACAAATTTGAAACTTTTGTTTAGTTTTTTAATCCCCTTTGGCATTACATTTGAGTTTCCAATAGTAAATAAAATAATTTGTCCTTAGGCTCTTGTGTGTAAAAGCACTTAAATGTATAAACTTTTACTTTAGGAGCATCAATTAATTATATACTTTAACCAAATAGATGCAAGAGCACTTGCCTGGAGCATGAATCTCTGTGATTTCTTGAACATTTTTTGTGGTAGCATTCTCTCTAGTGGTAACTGAAAAAGGTGTAGTTATTTAACCATCACCATCTTCCTACATAGATTAAAATATACAAATGATATCATCATCTTCTAAGCCTTTAATGCATATAAGATTTATCTCTCATTGTATTCATCAATACATGTTTCAATTCTGATAAGCCAAAATTTGGTATGGAAGAAATGAAAAGAAAAATAAACGAATTAGAATACAAAACAATTAGTGTTAAGCCACAACTGCATCAGTTGCATATCATTTAGCAATAACTTCAAGTGCTTAGTACCTCAGTTTCATCTTGCTCCATCAAAATCTCAGTTCAAACCATGATTCTTCCAAATACAATCCCACGCCAATTAATGAATCATAAACATGGAATCATTGCTTTGAAGTCAAAGAACATATTTGAAAGATATGTTGCTTACAATACACTTACAAGGGTTATGTTTTATGGTCAGAATTAACTAAGGGATCTGATGATGAAGAACCGATTGATACTGAATGAGTAGGCAATGCTACTATCACGGCATTGGCTGACGCCGTTCCTACTTCAAAATTTCTCTCAATACCCCGCATGTAAAAAATTATATATTAAGATTTGGAGCATACTTATGCTCTTATGCTAATAGAGTTAAATTAAAAAGGTTAACAGGGGAATGCCTCTTGTATAGGGGAAAGCAGAGTCTGGGTGATGTTTTCCCTTTTTCTGAATGGATGAAAAAAATTGTTATAATAGTTTTCTTTGATATAGAATCCTCTTGATTACTTTGGTCCTCTATTTCTTTAAGACACTGTATACCAAAAAAATGTGAATTAGTTGTAGTATATTCCTAGAGGTATTTAAAGTACTATTCATTTCAAGTGAAGTTTTAGAGCATTATATGCATATTTAGGGGCTTACATTATCTCCTTGAGAAATTTTATAGGTGGTATCAGTTAGTCTAAAGGCCTGGTTTTGGTTCATCAAGCATGGTTCTCCTTTTGATTGTTCATCCAACAACACCTAAATGAGTGCAGAAGCATTAGTCTTGAGCTATTAGTTTTCTCCCATACTAAGAATACCTTAATAGTCTACTTACATCTGAATGTGCTTCATGCCATTTAATTGGTGATGTTGTTGCCGATGGTATCTTTAAACTCGAATCTTCTTCAACAATTTCATGCTTTATCTCTGCAATGGATTGATTCGTATTGACTTCTGAAGAAGCCAACGCACTTTGTGATGTTGCTTGGACTTCCAGCTCACCTTCGATGTCTTCAGTGATTTTTGTAGTTTGACTTTCATTGCTAGGATCTTGGATTATTGAGTCTTTAAGATCTTGAGCAATGTCTTTTATTATTTCCCAAGAATAACAACCTTCCACAATATTTGTAACAAAATATTAAAGATTAACAACTCATTTAGAGAATAAGTCATTGGAATCAAAAACAAATATGTCCACTCGCTAGGGTAAATAAAAAACAAATACAATGTATACAATGTATACCTATGTAGGCGTAGTGTAAAACTGTACGCTTCAACTGATCGGACTCTATCGTTGAAGTCAAAGAGAGATTTGGACAACTCTGCACCCAAAGAATTGTATTCTCCAATTCAATCCCCTGGCTGAGGCTGAAGATTGGTAGTTTTACAAATACTAAAAGTCTTAGCTGTGGAAACTCAACTTTTTGATCAGCTTCGCATCTGAATACTTCCTTTAACTCAGAGGCTTCTTTTATTATCAGAAGTCTTAGCTGAAGAATCTCTTTAGAAGTGGAGACAGGAAAGAGATATGTTAATTTGTTGCATTTTTCGACCACTATCACTTCTAGCTTTGGGAAAGACATTTCTTGATTTTCTGCATTCTCTTCAATGATCTGCTTTAATTCTTTACATTCTCTTATAATTAGAATCCGCAACTGTGGTAAGCATCTTGAAATAGAAGCAGTGAAGATTACTTCTAATTTCTCACATTGCACAATGATTAACTTCGTAAGGTTTTGGAGGATAAAAGAATTCTTAGGACCTACAAAAAGATAGGTCATATGAGGCAGATCTTCCAACCAAATGTTTTGCCACCCTAGAATTATTTCGTGCCCAATTATTTCATTGAAGCAAAAAATATTTTCAATTTTGGAGCCATCTACCCAGAGATCTCTCAAAGAGAGCAGATGCTTGGTCTCACTCAACTCCTGCAAAGAATAAATAAAGTCCCATAAATAAAAAATTCCATTTATATTTTCAAAATAACATCTAGAATTAGGACTAGTGAAAGAAGGATATGACTAATAGTTTCTTGCTAATCACATTTTTAAAATAATATCTCATTTTGAATTTTGGTTACATGGATAACACAGGCTTTTAGTTTATTTAGGAACTTATAACCTAATCCCTTATTTTTTTTAGTTTACATGGTTACATGGATCATCTTCATTTTTACTCTTAACCTTCTAAATGAATTATGTTTGTAATTATAATTTTTAAATGAATTTTATCTCCTCATTTAAGTTAATATTATATTTATAATGCTAAAAATATTTTCTAATCCTTGAATATATTTTACCGAACCTTTCTAATTTAACTAACTACTTATTATAAAGTCATAAGTTTCCTAAGTATAAGTTTTTAGCTATTTATGTATAAAATAATTATAATGTTACAACAACAAGCTCGTTTCTTGGTACGTGATCAAATCAGTTAGATGAATTAAATGATGTTACAATGTTAGCATTTATTAAGAAAGAAATTGAATCTTTAACATAATAATAATTGGATTAAAGGAAGGGTACCTTAATAGATGTGTTACTCAAAGGTGACAATGTTGTGGAATAGTTTTTCGAGCAAATTCCGATTAAACATGGGAGATCATGTAACCAGAGACTTTCCAAGACAGGAAGATCAACATTTATCTGATTATGATTCCGATGATCATCGCAACTTCCGAATATATATTCCAATTGCCTACAACTTTTCACATTGATCACTTTCAATTTTGGAAACATATAACTCAAATTACTGTCACCAATGTCTATTATTATGTGCTGTAATTCATCGCAGTCCTCAATTATCAAAGTTTCCAACATCAATGGAGCAATGGACAAGATAAATACAGATTTGATCTTTGAAAATTTTCGTAGTTTAATTTCTTTAACATTGCGTAGGATCTGTGGTTGCTTCGAAAGACATTGAGCACTTTGCCAAAGATGAAGATAATCAAAGTTTGACACCTACAATGCAATACCAAAAAAAAAAGTTGTCAAATTTAACAAAATCTCTGCATGGAACTCAAGGAATTGGCAATGTATGTAAAATTTTATCTTATACAAGTGATAAAGATAGGCTTAATTGATAAAAATTTAATGCAGCTCAGTTGAAAAGAAAAGAAAGTTCTTTCGGGAAAGAATCGAATCGGGTAGGGTTAGAGATTGACTTGACTTCAAAGTTAGGGAGTTCAGAAACTTACTTCTTTTATAGGAGTTATTCCGGTACTTACTCGATGCCAAGGAGAAGAAAGACTGAACCAGAGTAGCTCTTGGAATTTGGTTGTCAAATTCTAGTTCTAATATTACTAATGGTAGAAAATATACAATACAACTATATACTAATTACTTATCAGTACCTGATAACATGCTGTTGTAATAAAGATAACTTTTAAGATGGGATGTTTAATATGCATATAGGCCATAAACATAAGATGCAAGTACGTAAAAGATAACACAAAGTTAAGAGGGTTACCGATGAGGTTGAACTATCTTGCAGTGGTTCATTCGAAAGCAATGGAATTGTAGTACTTTTGGTACTCTTGACTTTGCGTCTACATTTACGAGGATAACACATATGGATCCAAGGAGAAATCTTGCATTTGTTGGGATTTGATTCTATTTTTTCCATGGAATCGTTTTTACAGGATGACCCTGACAAACAAATGGAACAACAACATTTTGGAAAAATATCAATGAAATTTGGCAAGCCAGAGAATTCCACCTCTTTCAGTGAGCCAAGTATGATATCCTTTGCCTCTTGACTTGCATGTTCATGTTGGTATTGATGAAATATGTATTTCAGCGCACCACAATCACGTGTTATGATAGTTTCGAGCAATGGAACAACTTGAGTAGAAAGAGTTGGAAGTATATATTCCAATTGGGGACACTCGCTAATATCAAGAGTTTTCAGATTTGGAAACATTGAGCCACAACTCTTGTTATCATTCTCACCATCAACAATCTCTTCCCTTATATCTTCATTTACTCTTTCATCTGCTATTATGTTTTCTAGTTTCTCACAATCATGTATGGACAGTTTCTCCAAAAGCAAGAGGCTTTGACAAGTTGACAATTGAAATAGGGAGACCAATTTTGGGCATTTGTACAATTCAATGGTCTTAAGATAGCAGAGGTTTAGCTTGCTCTTAAACACTATGCTTCTCAAATTTATACAGTCCCAGATATCTAGCCTCTGTAAATTGTTTAAAAAGTCAAAGGGAAAGGGACCATTGCATAGTTCTTCGAAATTTTCCATGCGATGGAGTTTTAGCTCAATCAACTTGGAGAAGAAACCGTGTCTATGAGAATCAATATGTGTAGTGTCAACGAGACACCGCAATTGTGGACTCTCTGATAAATAAAGCTCGATTAGGTCATTCATACCTCTATCTATGGGAACAATATCAGGTATGAGATTTCTCCATTCCCCCTTGACTTCTAGTAAATGAAGAAGTTCGGATGTTTGCACCAAATGCTTGAATGTCACTTCTGAGAAAATAGCATCAATCTCCGGAAAGGCCACACATTTTGACAAGGATTCATCCCCCATTGTACGATTGTCACTCATAATGTACCTTTGGAGTGCAGGAAAGGTTATTTTCTCATGCATTGTCGAAGTATGAAACATGAGATTCATACCAACAATGTACAATTCTTCAAGTGATGAGCACCTTTCAATCACTTTAATTGAATTCAAATTTTTAACAATACCACGTCTTAACCTCAACAATCTAAGTTTCTCCAGTTTTGCAATTTCACGTGGTAATTCATCCATATGACACGAAACCAAATCAAGAGTCTCAAGATTTTGTAAGTTTTTCAGAACAGAGAAGTCCAGTAAGAGTAATCTCACAAGGATTAGAGATCGAATATTCGTCAATGATTGGAATGACTGTGGTAATGATAGAGAAACATATCTCCATGTCTTAAATGACAAATGCAAAACTCGAAGTTCTGTCATACTTTCAAAGAATGAATTTGGGGCTTCTACAGAAGCATTTTCATCTTCATCTTCATCTTCATGCATGTAGACATTCAGAATCTCAGGTTTTGAGCTATCAAACTTACACGAAAATACATCCATACTCTTCCCTTCGCATAACAAATATTTAATATTCCTCCTCCTCTCAAGCAAGAACTTCTGATTTTTGTTAGACACATTTACTGCTTGAATTTCCTCGTTAGCTATCCATAAGGCCACATCACGAACCAAGTCATGCATTTTAACACTTTGTTTCCCACCCTTCAACAACAAACAAGAATCTACAAGTTTATTCATGGCAACAACTACTTGGTTTCGAGCTTCATCATATTTGCAATCCATTTCCCAAGAAAGCCTGCTCCAATGCCAAATCTGGTTAAAGTTTCATTAGAAAGTTCTTCATCTTCTGGAAACATAGAACATAAGAGGAATAGTTTCTTGGCTTCTTCATCCTTCAAATTATCATAACTATACCTCAAACATTTATAAACTTCAATCAAACTTTTATCAACACCATGCATAGGCACGGACTTCTGCAAGGATTTTAAAGTTGATTTCCATTCTTCCAAACGTTGTTCACCTTTTAAACTGCTAGCAATGGCTGCTATTGCAACGGGTAACCCTTTGCATTCTTTGGTAATATCACGTCCCTTATCTAACAAACGTTTAGAGGAACTATCACTTATATTAGCATGCATTTTGAACAAGGTCCATGCATCTTCCTCAGATAACACCCCCAATTGAATTATCTTTTCGCATCCCATTGATTGGCAAACCTTCATTTCACGTGTGGTTAAAACGATTCTACAACCCTTGTGATTGTCTTTCCTTGGAATCCCAATTTCATCAAAACTAATAGGATTCCACACATCATCCAATATCAAAAGAATTTTCTCTGCACCAGTTAATCTACTCCAAAGAAGCTTGAGTCTCTCTGATTCATTTTTATCTTTGAAGTCCAATCCTAAAGGTGCAGCAATGTCATCTTGAATCTTTCTTATATCAGGAGTATATGACACTGTAGTATCAATGACATGATCAAATTGTTGTAACTGCTTAAGTTCCTTACCCACTTCTTTTGCCAGTGTAGTTTTACCTGTTCCCCCCATCCCTTGCAATCCAATTATAAAGTTGCTGTCATTTTTCAGTGCATCCAAAAGTTCTTCGATTTTCGACTTTCTGCTCTCAAAAGAAACGTAATCTTGAGAAGAATGATACTCAACACCTGGAAGTTTAGGAGAAATTCCAACATTGCCACTTTTCAAGAATCTTTCAGTTTCCTTCATCTTATTTGCCAGTTGCTGTGCCTTATTATATCTCCATTTGCAATCTGGACACCATCCAAAAAAACACGTCTTTTTCCTCTGAGTGTCTTTAATGAGTTCGTCAGTTTCTTTTAGGCAAGAAGTGACTTCTGTTCGAATATTGTTTCCCTTACTTTGTTCCTCTTTCACACTTTCTTCCAAAGCTTTCTTTTCCTTTTCAATGTCTTCAACAATGTCCGAAAAGCAGCATACGTCACGTGATTCTGCTATTACGCAATCCATCAATCTATCTAAAATTGATTTTACCAAATCAACTCCAATGTTTGCCATCTAAATCAAATTCAACAGAGGACAGTTAATAAATGGCACGAAATTAATTTACAATTTCCTATAATGTCATCGGATAATGTCTATTTATATACCTTGATTTATATATATAAAATTAAATATTCACGTTGAAAAATTAGAAATATCATATAATTTGATGTTTAGAAGAACGTACAATTAAAAATGACATGCTTTTAAAAGGCCTTAATTTATACAAAAATATTATAAGGTATTGATTTATGCAATATGAAGTGAATGCAAATTATTAATGTATTCATTTCATAATTAATAAAATATAGGATATATTCAAATAAAAATAACAAATGGCACAAAATTAATTTATAATTTCCTATAATGTATATGATTATATATATATATATATAATTTACCTTAATTAACATTATTGTGACAATTGCCTTGATTTATATTTAGAAAATTAAATATTTACATTTAAAAAACTAGATATATTATAAAATTTAATGTTTTGAAAAAGAAAATACGATTAAAGATGACATGCTTATAAAAAAGCCTTATTTTATACAAATCATGAATTTTTTAGAACTCAAAAAAAAAATTAACAGCAATAAAAGATTGCAATATTTATAAAAAAAAGACAAAATGCAATGAATTTTTTAAAAATTAATTAAAATATATTAAAATAGAATAAAAAATGTAAAAAAATACAAAGAGAACAATAGAGAAAATAAAAAGAGAAAAAATTTCAAACTTCAAATAGACAATGTAATGCGATAGGTCATGGAGAAATAATTTATTTTTTCAAATAAATTAAAGGATCAAAAGATTTCATGCTAATTAAGTTAGATATAAAGAAAGTATATAATAAAATTATTTAAAAGTTTATTAAAATATTTTTTTTTCTTAAAACCAGGACTCAAAGGCCTAAAAAACAAAGCAACACTTAGACTAAGGATCTAAACCAGAAAGATCCCAGAGAATCTAGCCTTAACAAAGAAGTTAAAGATGAGGGAGCTGAATCAAATCTACAAGACAACTCTACTTTCTCATGCTCACATTTGGCCAACCAATCAGTATATTAGTTAGCATCCTTTGTATTATGCAATTAGTGAGATTAGATTGTTGTTTAGAAAAATATTTTTTAAAATGACTGATTTTAGACACTTTTATACCGATATGATTTTTTCTTATATTTTTCCTTATTTTTTATGTTTATAAAGTAAATTTATATAATATAATTTGGATACTAACAGTATACCAAAGTCATGCTATAAAATCTTATTATATATATATATATATATATATCCTACCAACAAGGGAAAGAAAGTTATCCTTCTAGTTTATTAATTTTATCCAATGGACTAGAATACATATCTTAAAACAAAATATGAGATCCTAAACAAGACTCCAAATTTATTTGAGAATTTAATACTATTTTGTTGATTGAATTAGATCTTGTCTTTATATATTAGAGAAATAAATAATAAAATTATCTTTATTAATACAATGGTTAAAAGTGTGAGAAAATTATCAACTAAATTTTACCAAGCGAAACCTCAACAAATAGAATAAGTTATCAACATAAAATAAATAAGATAATTTAAGCCTTTTTCTATTAAAAAAAAAAATTTCACTCGTTACTACGTAGTTTATGTTGGATACAATGAGTCATTCTTTCTATACAAATTACAAATGCATATGGAGTCCTAAATGGAATAAACCGCTATCAGTTCTAATTAAATAAAAATAAAAAACCTTCATATCAATTCTTATAATTAATTTTTGAAAATAAAAGTAATAAAAAAATTTATTATATTAAAATTATAAAAGTGTAATAAATATTTTTTTAATAGAAACGAACTAATTTTAAATATTTAAAATTATCGGTTGAGATTAATACTATTAAAACCGATAAAATAAAAAAAAAAAAAAACAATTTTGATCCATAGAGGTTTGTATCAGAAGATGGTGAGGAATTAAAAATTGAAGTGACAAACAAGACCTCAAAAAGTGGACTTAAAAATTAGAAAAATAGAAAAGTTGAAGAAATACACTCACATTGATATTTGAGTTATGCACGTTTATATATTCAAGAAATTGTCTGCAAGAATCGTTGCCAAAGGGTTTGTATTATCCTATTTCATATTATGCACTGTCCTTCTTCATCTCCTTGCATCTCAACACATTTATCTTCCTTCATATTATCCATGCACCTTTTCTTCCTTGCATCTGAACTCAAATGATAATGCATATGATTGAAAATGGAAATTAGCAGAACAAAAGGGGCCCATAAAATTCTTCTTACCCATTTTGGGGACTTTGAGCATCAATTTTGATCACTTTGTTCAAACATTATGATCCACTGTTCACCTCTTAAAATCTTGAAGGTGTGGTCTCACTTTTATATAATACTACTGTATTCGTTTGCAAATCTTGGCCACATCTTTATTATCTTTTGCAGTCTACGTCTTTTAGGAAACAAATCGTTCCCATCTAACACTTTACAGCTGCCCATCAATTCATCAACGCATGGTGCATTTATTTTATTTGGTATACAAAGCTATCATGCATTTAACGCACCTATATACCATACAACGTACCATGCATTTATCTTTCTTTTTATGGCCCAACCTATCTTTAATTAACTCCCCTATCATGCACAAAAATAAAAGAAGAAATAAACCTATCATGCATTTAAAGTTTATTTCTCTTTTTTGTTGTTGTTATTTTTAATTAAGTGTTTTGTTGTCTTCTACTTCCAGTAAAAATACTTTTCATTAATTATTTTTTAATTAGGAATTTTCCTTACAGAAAATGTAAATGACATCACCTCTCTTTGTGAGAAAGAACATATACAGGTTATAGTCAGAATAGTGAAAGAGCATTTAAAACTGATACACGTAGTGAGTCTTTCATCATTTTTGTTTTTATAATATTTAAAAATGTAAGTAATTTTTTATTTTTTATCATACATCTTTTATTATGGGTTGTTTCTTTAAAATGTTTTGTTGTACGTCTTTTTGAGCCTTTGTCACACATTTCAGATTTTTTTAATTCTTTAAATAAAATATTTAAAAAATATTTGTTTCCATTAAAACAAACTTGTACAGATGCATTCAATCCCACGCCAATTAATGAATCATAAACATTGAATCAATTAACTAAGGGATCTGATGATGAAGAACCAAATGATACTAAATGAGTAGGTGATGCTGCTTTCACGGTATTGGCTGACGTTGTTTCTACTTCAAAATTTCTCTCAATACCTGCATGTAAAAAATTATATATCAATGTTTGAAGCATACTTATATTCTTATGCTTATAGAGTTAAAAAGGTTAACATGGGAATGCCTCTTGTATAGGAGAAAGAAATAGTCTGGGTGATATTTTCCCTTTTGCTGAATGGATGGATAAAGTTGTTGTAATAGTTTGCTTTGATACAGAATCCTCTTGATTACTTTGGTCCTCTTTTTCTTTAGGACACTGTGTACCAAAAAAATGTGAATAAGTTGCATTATATTCCTAGGAGGTATTAGAAGTACTATTCATTTTCTGTGAAGTTTTAGAGTATTACATGCATAGTTAGGTGGTTAAATTATTTCCTTGAGAAATTTTAAAGGTGGTTTCAGTTAGTCCAATGGCCTGGTTTTGGTTCATCAAGCACGGATCTTCTGTTGATTGTTCATCCAACAACACCTAAATGAGTGCAGAAGCATTAGTCTTGAGCTATTAGTTTTCTCCAATACTAAGAATACATTAGTAGTATACTTACATCTGAATGTGCTTCATGCCTTTTAATTGGTGATTATTGTAATGGTAACTAAACAAATGAATTTATCCACACAGTGGGAACTTGAACAGTTCAAAAGATCATCCTAAATTCTGTTCTACCAAAACAAAAATGTCTACTTTTGTTCAATTATTTTATTTTATCTTTTTCTAGCTCTCAGGCTTAGCATCATTTCTGCTACAAAAAATAATAAAACATTCAACTTTTTAAGCTAACTCTTCATGATCGAACTCATGATCTTTTGACAGGGTCCCTTTTTTGTTCAGCTACTTGAGTCCACACCTTTGACTAGTTCGTCATTCTTGCAGTGAGCAAAATTTGGCAGCTGTTGACATAAAAGGATAGCGACAGTTATATTCTGGATAGAATGTCATTTACAGCCACAACAATGTTCTCATAACACAGCGAGACTTGTGGTCCAATTTTGTCCCTTGCTGCATAATCTAGCTGCAATGTATATGAATAACTGTTAATTGATAACCATTTACATAACAACAATGACAATAAACTCTTAATGACAAAGGCTTTGTTTAGTAAAACTAGTAGAAAGCTTATAGTACAGTAAATAAAAGCATTTGCACTAGTTAAGTGGAGCAAAGGTCAAAGAGAACTAAAAAAGGGTGTATCAGAAAGTTTATTAAATAATTCTAATAAAACAATTAGATTCTTTGATTTGTGTAATTTCTTCTCTCTGTGAATACATAAAGAGGAATGAAGGTAGTATAATTTAAGAAAAAAATAGAAACTACAAAATGAATACATAGGTGTGACCCATTTATTACTGAGTTTGAAAATGCACCTTCTGCTTTCCTGGTGCATGAATATGGGCATGTTATAACACTTACTCTAGTTACATTGTTAAAGAGAATAGAATAGAGTTTCCTTAGTGGGGGCCTCTCAATTCCAGGCTTGTTTTGGATTATGGTAGATATATCCTTCTTCAGGAGTGCTGAGCTTTGTCTCGATGTCTTTTGAGCTGCTTTCTGTTAGGATATCAGTCATACAGCACAAGCACACACAACTAAAATAGAGAAGAGAAAATACTGACAATAGGCAAAAAATAGAAATTTTTATACTATGGAAGAAATTTTACAGCACCTCTCTCTTTCACAACAAGAACTTCTCAAAATCATGAGAATACAAGAAATGAGAGAACAAAGGAAGATATGGAATGATAACAAAGGGTGCAAGGGGTTTCTTTTATAACCTCCAAACCATGTTCCTTTAGAAGTTCCCACCAATGTGGGACTTCATTCCTCACAATCTCCCACTTGAAGATTTTGATGAAACTAATCAAATCTTCACACCATCTTTGCCTTCATGTTGCTTGTTCTTCTTATAAACTTCAGTAGAATCGAATTTACGTAAATCTGCCAATAACCTTTGGCACCTAATTCTGATTCTCTGAAACGCAATGCAACACCTGATCAATATTTCACTGCTCTCTACCTAAACCTGCTACGAACATACTAACCACTCCCACTGCTTGTGCAATGTCTGGTCTTGTACCCATCATAACAATTATAAGGCTGTCCACCACCGATGCATACGGTACTCGAGACTTCTCCATCCTCTCCGCTTCACTGCTAGGACTCATACTTGAGGATAATTGATAGGAGATGGGTAAAACTGGCTTGCACTCTTGCATGTTGAAGCGCCACAAGACTTTCAGTTAGTTTTACTTCTGAGAAAGCCAAATCTTCCTATCTTTTATATCTCGGTGAATTTGCATCCCTAAAATCTTGTTTGCCGATTCCAAGTCCTTCATATCAACCTGCAAACCAAGTTTTGTTGCTTTTCAAAACCTTTTGGTTGGAGCATCATTTCATTCCCGCTTAACAATAACCTTGTGAGCAAAGTGGGAACTCACAGAAATACCCCTTCACATTGTTAGCATAGCCCAAGCACTTAATTCTTTCCCCTGTTCAAGCTCTACTCGGCATTGGTTCCCTTGAACTCTGCAACAATAACACATTTGACTTCCTCTTGATGTAATACACCCACAAACTCCTGGAATAAACTTTGCTCTTCCTAGGAATAACTCCTAGGTGATTCCCTTACATCGTAATGAACCAAGTCTTCTTGTGTTTTCTTTTCTCGGTAGTCAAACTAGCAAACTTCGGTCTATATTGTTGGCTTATCACATGCGTTTCGCATAGAAGTAAAAAATACTTCCCGAGCCCGAGTACAGATTACGCTCCGCCTTGCAAAACTTTACTTTGACATTTGTCCAAATACGATGTCACTTTAACATCGCTTCTTCTTGACTTGTCAATGCAACCATTGCATTAGCTTTCGCAACGTATCTACCATAAGCACATGTCATGATCTTCGAGCTTGTAATGACTTACCAAATCTACCCTCTTTCTCACGTAACATCTTCATCCTTCTCGAAGTATTTGCCATACAACCTTGTGAGGTCGATGCCTCGTAGTTCTTTCTTCCACTCTTCTCGTGCCAACATTCTTTCTGACATGCCCCCTCTGCCACAATTGTAGCATTTGAGATGCTTCTTACTTTGAGATCTATCATGGGACCGACTCCCACTAGACCCATATTTCGTCGATCTTCCTCTCATCATCACCAAAGTTGTGTTTGCTTTGAACTTTCCAAAGATGTCTTCTTTGTTCCTTCGCCTTTGATTCTTCTTCAAGAATTGCTCCCAAGAACATCCTCAAAGTGAAGACAGCCTTCGATATTATTATTTGTAATATTGACGATGAGTTGATCATACGAGTCTCGTAAACTCTGCGCAGAGAAGCTCCGCGCGCTCATTTTCAACTATGTTGAAATCTCGCCTGATACTGGGCAAACAAAGTGTTGGGATGGTTGATGTGGTCCGTCACCGTTGTGGACTCACTCATTCGAGAGTGTAGAGTTTCCTCTTCAAGAATATTCTTGTGTGAAGAGACTTCACCTCATATAATTTTATGAGGGCATCCCAAATCTCCTTGTCGTTTCTTTCTCCGCCACACTAGATAACACCGACCCGCACATTAATAGGTGCAAATTCGCGATGGCATTGTTGTCAATTTCTTTCCATTTCGTCATTATTTCTCATGGTTTTCCTTCAATTGCAGCTATGCAATTGTCCTTTCTCAAAATTGCCTTTATCTTCAATTTCCACAACGAAAAATTGTTACCGTTGAACCTCTCTATCTCATATTTTGTTGTCATGATTTTAGAACCGACTTGTGCACTTCTTACTATGAATAGTATTGTCTACTGGAATAACACAGGTAGACCATGAACTAACACACCAAGAAATTCCCAGGAAAGAGAGGTGGGTCACTTTAGACACTCTTAAATACCAAATCTTTCCTAGCCAGAACTTTCTCAGATAGCAAGTTCACACTACCAAACTTTTCCAGTAACAACTCCTTTTTGATGTGAAAGATCGGATTAAACCGCAATCACAGAGCATACTCAGAATTTTACCAACACTATTCTAATGACAATAGTAGCGGAATACCAACCAATAGCTCTGATACCACTGTTAGGATATCAGTCATACAGCACAAGCACACACAACTAAAATAGAGAAGAGAAAATACTGACAATAGGCAAAAAATAGAAATTTTTATACTATGGAAGAAATTTTACAGCACCTCTCTCTTTCACAACAAGAACTTCTCAAAATTATGAGAATACAAGAAAGGAGAGAACAAAGGAAGATATGGAATGATAACAAAGGGTGCAAGGGGTTTCTTTTATAACCTCCAAACCATGTTCCTTTAGAAGTTCCCACCAATGTGGGACTTCATTCCTCACACTTTCCATGATTCAGACTCTAATAGTTCTCTAACTTGCAACAAATCGTGTGCATGATCATTGACTCCACTTAATGCCTCTTCAATTTGTTTGACCAGCGGCAACAAATCTAAAGTCAAATGCATTTGCACTTTTGAGTCATAAAAATGCCCTCTCCACCCAAAATCAAGGAAGTTACAGCTGCCAAAGCCACCAACCTTCTACTGATTTTCAGTGAAAGTTCCTTTTGGTGTAAATGCTGGAAAGAAGGTTCGACACAAGATGTGAATGTTGGAAACAAGTGTGTCAAGTTGGGTTGCAAGGTTCTAGGAACTATCCCCTGACCAAATCAAATGCCTTAATTACTCACATGAATATCTATTCCTAGATTTGAAAAAAAAAAAAAAAAGAAAAAAAAAGAGCTTTACATGATAGAGTGTGATGCTTTATGATGAAAACAACGTAGTGACTAACAACACTCCATGAATAAAAGGAAATTGAATCAACCCATAACAAATTGAATGCAAAGTTCATACCTTTTCTGAAAGAAAATTTGAAATCTATATCGTTAAATTAAAACCGCAGAAAAGAAAATGAAACAAAGCGATAGAATATAAGCAAGTAAAAATCTTATTTTTATCTACTTCAAAGCAAAGGAGACAAATTATATGAATAACATTATTATAATTAAAATAAAATTCCGTAATTGAACAGCACTTTAATTTTCAATCATGTAATAAATTTCGTTTAATCTATATCATAACACATTAGAATTAAGGAATTATAAACTGTGAGCTTACAGTGAGGTCCACACACCATGCCAATATGACTTAGACCATATCCAATTGATGCCCTGCTATCTATATCTGCCCAAATTGAATTGAAAATTATCACAATCTTGCAAACTCGTCACCTTTTGGTATAGCAAGTCTATGCACAGTCCTTCGTTTCCAAGTGTTTAATTGCTTCTATTCTTTTCCTATGTATATGTTGAATTGAGATTCTTATTGTCATAAAAAGTGAAGTCGTTCTAATTGTGTAATTAAAATTAAATAATATAAAGCAAATGTGGATATGCATCAATTCTCAAACACTGTCTAAAGATCTTGTTTGAACGTAAAAGCTTTTGTTCTAATATACATGTTGCTATTGCATATCCAATATCAATAATGTATATACTTGCCTAACTTTTTGGCGACTCCAAAAACGCTTATTCTAAAAAAATATATAAAAAAATTATTAAAATAAAATAAAAAGAACTTTCGAGAGTTATAAATTATTTTTAGAAACTCTTCAAATGCACTCCTAAAATTTTAAACTCTATTCAATTGGTTAAGCATGTGATTGAAAGTGAAAACAATGCCCAGATAGACAAATTGAAAGAGCAAATTAACAGGAAAAAGGAGACCATGTGTTTTTTTATAGAAGTGATAAAAGAGAGAGAATATGAATTGTGTTGAGATGAGAAATGATTCGAACATTTTGTTAAAGAACACACATGAGAGGGTACATACATACTTTACCAGGCGTGTGATGAGTTAGCCACTTATGCAAGTTCGCTTGAGTGTGAATTCTCCTTTATTGATTCAGTGTGGTATTCCCTTTTACACTTAGATAATGCATTCATTTGCAAAAGTTATCCATTTGTTTCCAAATATTGCTCTTTTTTTTTTTTAAGAACTCGTCCGTGACCTACATCCTTTACAGCTGCCCATTCATTTAAAAAAAGGTTTTAATATTCCCATAATAAATCAGCTTATTCATATTTACAAAGTAGAGCGCATCTCACATGCATTCGAAATTATAATTAATTTTCTTTTTACATGTACTTGGAGATGCTTAATTGTGGTTTGTTAAAAAATTAACCACACATAGAGATAAAAAAGTGCATTACTAGCATTTTTTTTTCTTATTGATGACAAAGACAAATATTGGAAGACATACAATTTATAAACCCACACTTCAGAGAGTTGAAATTGAATACTAAATAAGGTGTAAGTTCAAGTACCGCAGGAAAAGAAGATTACAATATCACGACTTAAAAAGTAGGAAAAGATGATTTAAGATTTGCGAAGGCTTCTTTTGCCATATTGTTGGCATGTTGAACTTCTTGGAGGTCAATTTCTGAGGAAGAGAGTGCAGAAAGTAATTGTGTACTCTGTTGGGCCCATTGAGTACATTCAGCCTTCAACTTCTCCTTTTCAAGATCACACATTTTCATTGTTAAATTCAAAGCATCTCTTCGATGATCCATATCTGCCAATTGTTTTCTTATATCATCAATTTTCCAAGAAAGCTCATCTATTTGAACCTTTGCTATGCAACTTGTATTGTTGATGTGGGCTTGTGCGCTTTTTGCACTTGAAAGCTTGTTAAGAAGATCATCTTTAGATTGGAGAAGTTGTTTGTGCTTCTTTATTACTTGTTGAGAAGTTGTGTGTTTGCCAAAGTTGTCATTGAAGAAGTTCTCCACGTTCTTCACAAAGTCCTTGGCTTCTGAATATAAGAGCCTTTGATGTTGATTCAACTGCTCCAAGAGAGAAACCAGTTTTGATCTAGACTCGTAATGAGTTACAAGATGGTCGAGGTTTGAGTCCATTAAAAAAGTCTTCAAATCTTGAAGTAGAATTCCAATGGAAGAACTTTGCATTTGTGAAATAGAGACTTTCCCAGTGAGAAGATTTTCAAGTGCACTAAGAGGGTCTTCTTCGATCAGCTTCTTAATCTCATCCATCCCTAGAAAACTTGATTCACTTGTTACTTCTGGAGGCACTAAACCTGTTTCTTCCACTATTGGTTGAGTAGTTGCAGGTTTAGTTGAACCTTCCACACATAAAGCAGGAGTGATCTCTTCAGGAGTTGAACTAGCAATGACTTGCTGCGCAATGGTACAAGAAATTCCCTCTATCTTTGCAGGGCCTTCTGCTTCTGAAAATCCTATAAAAAATTGTTATTTAATAATTGAACATGCTTTGATAGAGGCATCCACATTTAAAGAAATTACACCCAAGGAGGATGAGAAAAGAGTTAAAATCGAAAGGGTGAGAAGGCTAGAAATGATACTACCTCCGTTTCCATTTGTCATTCAGACAAAGAAGAGATTACCTCAATTAAGGAATCTAATTATTACTTCTAAATTTATCTTTTATTTATTGTAGTACTACACCATCCCTCTTTTAAATTTTTACATAGACAAATAAATATAAAAAAAAAAATTCTTACTCTCTTTAAAAAGATAAATAAAAGCAAAAGTAGGAATGAATAGATATAAGAGTATTCACCTGCAGGAGCATGAGTTTGAGTAATGGCTTGAGAGTCTCTGATGCTAACATCCTTGGTCGTAGGATTCTCTCCAGCGACAGCTGAAAAAGGTGTGGCTATTTGGCCATCACCATCTTCCTATACATATTAAAATATGTAAATGATATCATCATATTCAAAGCCATTAATAAATATAAGATCAGTCACTAACTATATTCAGCAATCAATGTTACAGTCCATATAATCCTAATTTTATCATAAAAGGAGAAAAAATAAGAAGAAATGAATAAGGAATGAAAAGAATTAATGTTATAAAATATAAAAGTAATGTCAATCCCTTCCTTCACAATCGACCAGTGTTATAAAATATAATAGCTACCGATTATTATAAGTTTATATTATTAAAAATATAATAGTCTTGTCAATCCCTTCCTTCTCCTCCAAAGATACCCTTTATTTTCTTCGACAAGAAAAGATTAATGAATACCAAAGCAATAGTCTTGAGCCATTAGTTTCCTCTTGTGCTAAGAAGACTATGGCAGTGTTTGTTTTTTCACTAGAAAATTAATTCTTAACTTTCCAATAAAAAGCACACATTGTAACAAGAATTTGTGGTTCAGACTAATTTAAACATGCATATGTATCATATTCAACGGTGTATACTCAATTTTATTAACGTCATTTATACTCAACTTTAAATCAACATACTCTATATGGTACACTTACATCTAAATGGGTTTTATGTAGAAGACTATCCAAAGGACTTATCTTGGCATTTGCTGCATCTGCTGGTGAAATGGTTGGCAAGGGTATGTCTAAACCAGTAACTTCTTCCACAATATCCTTCTCTGCCTTTTGTGCAGGTTTGGCTTTTGTCTCCGCAGAGATGAACATGTTAGATTTAATGTCATTTACTTTTTGAATATATTCAGTTTGAGTTGCTTGAATAAATAGATTTCCGTTAACTTGTGGTGGAGTTAACTCATGCTCTGATGTTGCTTGAACTTCATGTCCAATGGGATAGTTTTCTACAGTGACATTTTCATTGTTGGTATATTCAGCGCCAGTCTCTAAATTAATGAATCATTTCTCGTAACATGCACTTGCTAAACCAATCAATTTCAGACTCTAATGATAAAATAATACAGATTAACAAGTCGTTTAGATCACAACTCATAAGAAAAAATAACACAATGTCTAATTTCAATCTCGTAAAACATCATTTTCAAGTTTAAAGGTAAAGATATTCGTCTATTTTACAAAGCTGAAACTATTTTTTAGTTTTTTATCCCCTTTGGTATAGCATTTGAGTATCCAATAGTAAATAAAATAATTTGTTCTTAGGCTCTTGTGTGCAAAAACACTTAATGTGTAAGCTTTTACTTTAGGAACTTCAATTATTTCTACGTTTTAACCAAATAGATGCAAGAGTACTCACCTGCAGCATGAGTATCAGTAGTTTCTTTATTTTTTGTGGTAGGATTCTCTCTAGTGATGACTGAAAAAGGTGTAGTTATTTGGCCACCATCATCTTCCTACACAGATTAAAATAAACAAATGAAATCATCATCTTCTAGGCCTTTAATACATGTAGGATTTATCTCTCATTGTATTCATCAATACATGTTTCAATTCTGATAAGCCCAAATTCGCTACAGAAGAAAAGAAAAGAATAAGAAAACAAAAGAACTACTGTGAGGCGGCAACCCGCTATTTATATTCTTATGCTGGTAGAGATAAAAAGGATAACAGAGGAATGCCACTTGTAGAGGAGAAAGCAATTATCTGGGGGATGTGTTCCCTTTTTCTGAATCCATAGATAAAGTTGTTATAATAGTTTCCTTTGCTATAGAATCCTCTAGATTATTTTTGTCATTTATTTCTTTAAGACTCTGTATACCAAAAAAATGTGAATAAGTTGTAGTATATTCCTAAGAGGTATTTGAAGTACTATTCATTTCATGTGAAGTTTTAGAGAAATTTTATGCATATTTAGGTTGTTACATTATTTCCTTGAGAAATTTTAAAGGTGGTATCAGTTAGTCCAATGGCCTGGTTTTGGTTCATCAAGCATGGTTCTCCTGATTCAACAACACCTAAATGAGTGCAAAAGCATTAGTCTTGAGCTATTAGTTTTCTCCAATACTAAGAATACCTTAATAGTATACTTACATCTGAATGTGCTTCATGCCTTTTAATTGGTGATATTGTTGCCAGTGCTTCATGCTCTATCTCTGAAATGGATTGATTCGCATTGACCTGTGAAGAAGCCAAGTTACTTTGTGATGCGGCTTGGACGTCACGCTCAACTTCAATGTCCTCAGTGATTTCTGTTATTTAATTTTCATTTCTAGTATATTGGGTTATTGAATCTTTAAGATCTAGAACAGTGTGTCCTAATATTTCCATGGAATGTTTACTCAGATTTTCTGTAACAAAATATTAAATGTTAACTACTCCTTTAAGGAGTAAGTCATAGGAATCAAAAACAAATACGTACACTTGCTATGATAAATCATCATTTTCAAGTTTAAATGGATAAACTTGCCTAGTTATGTATAACCAGCAAATAATGCTGTTTTAAAAAGACGGTGTATACAATGGATACCTCCATAGGCATATGTTCCAACTGTACGCTCCAACTGATCGTATTCTATCGTTGAAGTCAATGAGAGTTTTGGACAACTCTGCACCCAAAGATCTGCATTCTCCAATTCAATACCCTGGCTGAGGCTGAAGATTGGTAGTTTTACAAATACTAAAAGGAATAGCCTTCGAAACTCAACTTTTGGATCAGCTTCACATCTGAATACTTCCCTTAACTCAGACGCCTCTTTTATTTTCAGAAATCTTAGCTGAAGAATCTCTTTAGAAGTGGAAACAGGAAAGAGATATGTTAATTTGTTGCATTTTTCGACCACTATCACTTCTAGATTTGGGTTAGACATTTCCTGATTTTCTGCATTCTCTTCAATGATCTGCTTTAATTCTTTACATTCTTTTATAATTAGAATCTGCAACTGTGGTAAGCATCTTGAAATAGAAGCAGTAAAGATTACTTCTAATTTCTCACATTGCACAATGATTAACTGCCTAAGGTTTTGGAGGATAAAATAATTTTTAGGACCTACAAAAAGATAGGTCATATGAGGCTGATCTTCCAATCCAATATTTTGCAACCCTAAAATTATTTCTTGCCCAATTATTTCATTGAAGCAACAAATATTTTCAATTTTGGGGCCATGTACCCACAGATCTCTCAAAGAGAGCAGATGCTTGGTCTCACTCAACTCCTGCATTAAATAAATAAATGAATAAATAAAGTCATATAGATTAAAAAAAAATTTCTAGTGATTGAATATATTTTAGTTAATTTTACAGAACCGTTCTAATTTAACCAACTATTTGTAAAGTATATTTTAGTTATGTATAAAATAATCATAATGTTACAACAAATTTCTTGGTAGGTGATGTTAGATGAATTAAATGATGTTATAATGTTAGTATTTATTAAAAAAAAAGACTCTTTAACATAATAATAATTGGATTAAGATCAATGATCAATTCAACGATAAATGGAACGAAAGGGTACCTTATTAGATGTGTTACTCAAAGAATGGATGAAATCGCCAATAGATTTAATGCTAATCTGAGAACATCCGTTGAGTTCAAACCTCTTCAAAGGTGCCAATGTTGTGGAATAGTTTTTCGAGCAAATTCCCATTAAACATGGCAGACCACGTAAACAGAGACTTTCCAAGACAGGAAGATCAACATTTATCTTATTATGATTCTGATTATCATCAAGGCAACTTCCGAATATATATTCCAATTGCCTACAACCTTCCACATAGATCTCTTTCAATTTTGGAAACACATAACTCAAATTACTGTCACCAATGTCTATTATTATGTGCTGTAATTCGTCGCAGTCCTGAATTGACAAGGTTTCTATCATCATTGGAGCAATGGATAAGATAAATACAGATTTGATCTTTGAAAAATTTTCTAGTTTAATCTTTTTAATATTGCGCAGGATCTGTGGCTGCTTCGAAAGACATTGAGCACGTTGCCAAAGATGAAGATAGTCAAAGTTTGACACCTACAATGTAATACCAAAAAGAAGTTCTTAAATCAAATCTAACAATATCTCTTTGCATGGAACTCAAGGAAATGGGAATGTATGTAAAACTTTTATCAAATAATAAAGATAGGCTTAAATTGATAAAAATCCATAATTTAATGCTGCAAAACTGTTGAGCTCTTGGAATTTGGTTGTCAACTTCTAGTTCTAATATTTACTAATGGTAGAAAATATACAATACAACATATTCTATATTCTAATTACTTTTAATAACTGATAACATGCTAATGTATTAAAGATAATTTTTAAGGTGGGATGTTTAATATGCATATAGGCTATAAACATAAGATACAAGCGATCTCTCCAAAAGAGAAAATACTTAAAAGATAACACAGAAAGTCAAGAGGGTTACCGATGAGATTGAGTTATCTTGCAATGGTTCATTGGAAACCAATGGAATTGCAATACTTTTGGTACTCTTGACTTTGCATCTACATTTATGAGGATAACACATATGGATCCAAGGAGAAATATTGCATTTGTTGGGATTTGATTCTATTTTTGGAAAAATATCAATGAAATTTGGCAAGCCAGAGAATTCCACCTCTTTCAGTGAGCCAAGTATGATATCCTTTGCCTCTTGACTTGCATGTTCATGTTGGTATTGATGAAATATGTATTTCAGCGCACCACAATCACGTGTTATGATAGTTTCGAGCAATGGAACAACTTGTGTAGAAAGAGTTGGAAGTATATATTCTGATTGGGGACACTCCCTAATATAAAAGGTTTTCAGATTTGGAAACAATGAGTCATAACTCTTGTTATAATTCTCACCATCAACAATCTCTTCCTTCAATTCTTCATTTACTCTTTCAACTGCTATTATGTTTTTTAGTTGTTCACAATCATGTATGGACAGTTTCTCCAAAAGCAAGAGGCTTTGACAAGTTGTCAATTGAAATAGGGATACCAATTTTGGGCAATAGTACAATTCAATGGTCTTAAGATAGCAGAGGTTTAGCTTGCTCTTAAACAATATGCTTCTCAAATTCATACAATCCGAGATTTCTAGCTCCTGTAAATTGTTTAGAAAGTCAAAGGGAAAGGGACCATTGCATAGTTCTTCGAAATTTTCCATGCCTCTAAGTCGCAGCTCAATCAACTTGGAGAAGAAACAAAGTCTATGAGAATCAATATGTGTAGTGTCAATGAGACACCGCAATTGGGGACTGTCTCGATAAATAAAGCTCGATTAGGTCATTCATACCTCTATCTATGGGAACAATATCAGGTATGAGATTTCTCCATTCCCCCTTGACTTCTAGTAAATGAAGAAATTCGGATGTTTGCACCAAATGCTTGAATGTCACTTCTGAGAAAATAGCATCAATCTCCGGAAAGGCCACACATTTTGACAAGGATTCATCCCCCATTGTACGATTGTCACTCATAATGTACCTTTGGAGTGCAGGAAAGGTTATTTTCTCATGCATTGTCGAAGTATGAAACATGAGATTCATACCAACAATGTACAATTCTTCAAGTGATGAGCACCTTTCAATCACTTTAATTGAATTCAAATTTTTAACAATACCACGTCTTAACCTCAACAATCTAAGTTTCTCCAGCTTTTGCAATTTCACGTGGTAATTCATCCATATGACACGAAACCAAATCAAGAGTCTCAAGATTTTGTAAGTTTTTCAGAACAGAGAAGTCCCGTAAGAGTAATCTCACAAGGATTAGAGATCGAATATTCGTCAATGATTGGAATGACTGTGGTAATGATAGAGAAACATGTCTCCATGTCTTGAATGACAAATGCAAAACTCGAAGTGTTGGGGTATCAACACAATGCGGAAGACTGGATCGAATTTAATTGGAAATGAAGAGAAGGAAGAGAATAATGAAGACAAAATTTTAACGTGGGAAAAACTCCAAATCGGAGAGAAAAAAAACCCACGAACAACGATGAGCAAAATAATTCCACTATGTAAAAGGGAGAGTACAAAAAATCCTCTAAAATTATGAGGACAAAGAGTAATAAATCACTCTATTTGTTTTCTCTCAATAAACTCTCTCAGAATGGAATAAGAGCTACAAAATAACACTATCAAATTTCTTCTTCTGATCAGTGAATGATCGATTTCAGTGTGTCATTCAATCGTTCCTACACTGAGTATTTATAGGCAAAGTTTTGTGAAGATTTTCAATATTGCTACAGTAAATTACTGTAGCAATTTTGACAAAATATGATCGGTGCCTGCAAAAGTCAAAATCGGTGCCTACCAAATGCAAAAGTCAAAATCGGTGCCTAACTTTGAAAACTGAGACACCCTTTTTGACTAACAATCTCCACCTTGGATTAGTTTTGATAAATTGCTCGACGTCATTTTGCCCCGAAGGTTGTTCAAGTGCTGTAGAGACCAACCAAGTCCAAAAAATGTTGGAACTTGGCCTTTGGAAGAGGCTTAGTAAGCATATCAGCTGGATTCTCAGATGTATGAATCTTCTGAACAACGACTTCACCCTTAGCAACAATTTCTCGGATAAAATGATGTCTCACATCAATATGTTTTGTCCTGTCATGGTAGCGGTTATTCTTGGTCAAGTAAATAGCACTTTGACTATCACAAAACACAGTAAGAACATCCTGTGTAAGACCAAGTTCATTAATCGAGACCTTTAAGCCAAAGAGCCTCTTTCACACCCTCTGTTGCTGCAACATATTCAGCTTCAGTCGTAGACAATGATGGAAGAGACTGAAGCTGAGCTTTCCAACTAATAGCACAGTTACAGAGAGTAAATATGTAACTAGAAAGAGATCTTCTTTTGTCAAGATCGCCACCATTATCCGAATCAACAAAACCTGTAACTTCAGTTGTTGCATGATTTCTATCGAATACCAAGCCAATATCAGAAGTACCTTTGAGATACCGAAAAATCCATTTTACAGCACTCCAATGATCCTTTCCAGGATTATGCATATACCGACTCACCATGCTAACGGCATATGCTAAATCAGGTCTAGTGCATACCATAGCATACATAAGACTGCCAACAGCACTAGCATAAGGAACGCGTGACATACGCTCCATGTCTTCCTTTGTCTTAGGACAAAGATCAGATGATAACTTGAAATGTGCAGCAAGTGGAGTAGAAACAGGTTTGCAATTAGTCATATTAAACCTGTCAAGCACTTTCTCAACGTATTTTTGTTGAGATATAAATAATTTACCAGCTTGACGATCCCTGCAAATCTCCATACCAAGAATCTTCTTAGCTGCACCTAATTCTTTCATCTCAAACTCATTGTTGAGTTGAATTTTCAATTTCCTGATTAGAGACTTGTTACGTGATGCAATCAACATATCATCAACATATAGTAACAAGTATATGTAAGATTCATCAGGAAGTTTTTGAAAATAAATACAGTCGTCATATTGACTTCTGCAATAACCTTGCCTAATCATAAAGGAATCAAACCTTTTGTACCATTGTCTCGGAGCTTGTTTGAGTCCATATAAAGATTTCTTCAATCGGCAGACAAGATGCTCCTTACCAGGAATAATAAATCCCTCAGGTTGCTCCATATAAATTTCTTCTTCCAGCTCTCCATGGAGAAAAGCTGTCTTAACATCAAGTTGCTCTAATTCCAAGTCAAATAAAGCAACAAAAGCAAGCAAAACACGTATGGAGGTATGACGAACAACAAGTGAGAAAATCTCATTAAAGTCAATACCTTCCTTTTGGCTGAAGCCTTTAACAACCAATCGTGCCTTGCATCTAGGATCTTCAACCCCGGGAATGCCGTCTTTCTTCTTATAGACCCATTTGCATTTCAAAGGCCGTTTGCCTTTGGGAAGTTCTGTTAAACTCCAAGTACCATTCTTATGAAGACTTTCAATTTCTTCATTCATAGCCACTAGCCATTTTGAAGAATCAAGACAAGAAACAAATTTCGGTATAACTGGCTGGTTCAATGTCATTATTTATTTCTTATGCAACAGATAATGCATATGCAATTAAATTATCATCATAGGCATAATTTGCATATCTAGCTGGCTTAGTAATCGTCCTTCTTGGTCTGTTTTGGGCAATTGAATACTCCTCTTCCTGCGGCTGAATTGGAGAAGTGGTAATCTCATGAACATCATCATCACCACAAATATCAGTGCTAGACTCATTGATAGAAGAAGATGGAACATCAACATTAGGAGTTGTAGATTTTAACTCTAACTCCACCTTCTCGCTAGTACCCTGCAAATTATTAGTACCAGTAGAAGAAATCACAGAAGATTGTTTTCCAAAAGATAATAAAGCATCCTCGTTAAAAGTCACATCTCTACTGAGAATTAATTTTTGTAACTTAGGATTCCATAAACGATATCCTTTAGATTCAGATGCATAACCAAGAAATATGCACTTAATAGCTCTTGGAGCTAATTTGCCATCATTGACATGTGCATAAGCAGGACATCCAAAGATTCTCAAATTAAAATAATCAACAGGATTACCCGACCAAATTTCTTCTGGAATTTTGAAATTAAGTGATGAGTGTGGAGAACAATTAACCAAGTAACAAGCAGTTGATACTGCCTCGGCCCAAAATTCACGTCGATGCCATAACCCAGCATTTGAGAGCATACAACGAGCTCTCTCAAGTAAAGTCCTGTTCATTCGTTCTGCAACACCATTCTGCTGGGGTGTTCTTAGAATGGTTTTATGTCTAGCAATTCCATGATTTGCACAGAACTCATTAAATTCACTGTCACAGAACTCCAATCCATTATCCGTTCTGAGCTTCTTGATTTTTCTCCCTGTCTGGGTTTCAACAAGAGTTTTCCATTTCTTAAAAGTGGGAAAGGTCTCATTTTTATACCTGAGAAAATAAACCCAAACTTTGCGAGAAAAATCATCAATAATAGTCATCATATAACGGCGTCCTCCATAAGAGGGAACTTTAGAAGGCCCCCGAGAGATCGAGTGAATATAATCAAGAATACCCTTTGTACGGTGAGTTGCGGTAGAAAAACTTACTTTTTCTGTTTTCCAAAGACACAATGTTCACAAAACTCCAACTTATCGATACCTTGATTACCAAGGAGACCTTGCTTGCTCAAAAGATGCATGCCTTTTTCACTCATATGGCCCAGGCGCATGTGCCATAACTTGGTGACATCATTATCAAGCATAGAAGAAGATACAGCTGCTGAACCTGTCACAACAGAACCTTGCAAGAAATATAAAGTACCAACTCGGTTACCTTTTAACAAAACAAGGGCACCTTTTGATACCTTTAGGACTCCACCTTCAGATGAAAACTTGCACCCAAGAGATTCAAGGGTGCCAAGAGAGATGAGATTCCGCTTTAATTCAGGAATAAAGCGAACATTAGTCAGGGTCCTAACAACACCATCATGAGCCTTGATCTGAATAGTACCTATTCCTTCAACTTTGCATTGAGTATCATTAGCCATCAAGACAATACCACTATTAACTGGTTCAAAAGTGGTAAATAGATCCCTATAAGCACACATGTGGTATGTGCATGCAGAGTCAAGAAGCCACTTATTTTTACTTCTCTTGTCAGAAGAGACAACAGATGCCATAACATCTCCATCAGAATCAGTCTCAATATTAGCAGCTTCAACAGGTTGTTTACCTTTTTCTTTCTTTTGTTTATTTTCTTCTTTTTTCTTTAAGATAAAACAATCAGAAATATCATGCCCATATTTTTTGCAATAACGACAGGGAGTGTTAGATTTTCGTCCCCTAGATTTGGATCTACTTTTTTTGTGACTAGTACTCCCTTTAATTTGAGTTCTACCTCTAACACTTAGACCCTCACCCTTGTCCTCAGAATGAATTTCAAGATCAAATTTTTCTTTGGACAATAAATTAGATTTAACATCTTCAAAGGATAAGGTGTCATTATTACCATACAACATAATTTCTTTGAAGTGTTTGTAGGTAGAAGGTAAGGAGACAACCAACAAAACAGCTTTATCTTCATCATCGATTTTAATATCGATATTTTGCAGATCCATAATAATAGAATTAAACTCATCAAGATGAGATTGAATGGGAGTACCTTCTATCATACGGAACGTATATAATCGCTCCTTGAGACGAAGCTTGTTGGCGAGGCTTTTAGTCATATATAAAGTTTCCAACCTTAACCACAATTCTGCAGCGGTGGTTATGTCGGCCACTTCACGTAGAACCTCCTTGGACAAGCAAAGTTGGATTGCTGAAAGTGCCTTTTCATCCAACTCGTCCCATTGCTCATCAGTCATGGAAGTCGGTTTTTTTAATTTTCCATCTAAAGCTTTCTTTAATCCGTTCTGAGTTAGAACAGCTCTCATTTGGACTTTCCAAATAGAAAAGCTAATCTTGCCATCAAACTTCTCAATGTCAAATTTTGTAACGGTTGACATTTCCAATTAAATAACTGCTCTGATACCACTTGTTGGGGTATCAACACAATGCGGAAGACTGGATCGAATTTAATTGGAAATGAAGAGAAGGAAGAGAATAATGAAGACAAAATTTTAACGTGGGAAAAACTCCAAATCGGAGAGAAAAAAAACCCACGAACAACGACGAGCAAAATAATTCCACTATGTAAAAGGGAGAGTACAAAAAATCCTCTAAAATTATGAGGACAAAGAGTAATAAATCACTCTATTTGTTTTCTCTCAATAAACTCTCTCAGAATGGAATAAGAGCTACAAAATAACACTATCAAATTTCTTCTTCTGATCAGTGAATGATCGATTTCAGTGTGTCATTCAATCGTTCCTACACTGAGTATTTATAGGCAAAGTTTTGTGAAGATTTTCAGAACAGAGAAGTCCCGTAAGAGTAATCTCACAAGGATTAGAGATCGAATATTCGTCAATGATTGGAATGACTGTGGTAATGATAGAGAAACATGTCTCCATGTCTTGAATGACAAATGCAAAACTCGAAGTTCTGTCATATTCTCAAAGAAAGAATTTGGAACTTCCACACAATCATCTTCATCTCTATCTTCATCCATGTAGACATTCAGAATCTCAAGTTTAGAGCTATCAAACTTACAAGAAAGTACATCCATACTCTTCCCTTCGCATAACAAATATTTGATATTCTTCCTCTTCTCAAGCAATAACTTCTGATTTTGTTAGACACATTTACTGCTTGAATTTCTTCATTAGCTATCCGCAAGGCCACATCACGAACCAAGTCATGCATTTTCACACTCTGTTTCCCAGCTTTTACCAACAAACAAGAATTTACAAGTTTAATTTTGGCAGTAACTACTTGGTCTCGAGCTTCATCGTATTTGTTATCCACTTCCCCAAAAAGGCGCACTCCAATGCAAAATCTTGTTAAAATTTCATCTGAAAGTTCTTCATCTTCTGGGAACATAGAACATAAGCGGAATAGTTTCTTGGCCTCATCATCCTTCAAATTATCATAACTACGCCTCAAACAATTATCAACCGAATCTCCACCAACACCTTTCTGCAAGGATTTTAAAGTTGAATTCCACACTTCCACACTTTCTTCACCTTTTAAACTGCTAGCAATGGGTGCTATTGCAACTGGTAACCCTTTGCATTCTTTGGTAATATCACGCCCCTTATCCAACAAACGTTTAGAGGAACTATCACTTAAATTAGCATGCTTTTTGAACAAGGTCCATGCATCTTCCTCAGATAACACCCCCAATTGAATTGTCTTTTCGCATCCCATTGATTGGCAAACGCGCATTTCATGTGTGATTAAAAAGATTCTACAACCCTTGTGATTGTCTTCCCTTGGAATCCCAATTTCATCAAAATTGATAGGATTCTGTGAGGTCCAGCACATTTGGTTTTTCGGTGCCCCCTTTTTTAACTTTATAAAAAAATTAATAATATTTTAATAAATGAATAGTAACTTCATTTGGCTATAAATAGCCGTGAAATGAAATTGAAGGAAGCACAAGCAACAAAACACACACAAGATTTCATCAAGCATTGTGAGTGTTTGTGAGAGAAAAATAGAGTGTTGAGTAAATTCTAAGAGTGTGAGAAAAATACACTGGGGTGGGTATCATCTCTATTTCTTCTTGGTATTACAAAATTTGTAATATTTGAATAGGAGTGGGTCTCACTGGGTACACTATATTTTACATCTCTTGTGTGATAGAGTGTTGAAAGGATATTGTAAATATCCCGAGATATAGTGGAATATTTTTCGGAGTCTGTCCCGTGGTTTTTCCTTCCACATTGGAGGTTTTTCCACGTTAAATATTGGTGTTCTTTAGCTGCTTATTTTATTCAGTTAGAATAATTCTTAGTATGCTCTGTGGTTGCAGTTTAGTCTGATCTTCCACATCAGAAAAGAATTATTTTTGTTATCCTTCCGTGGCTGATTGTTGGATTGCTGGAGAAGTGTGTATTTGTATTAGTGTTGTAACCGAAAAGGTTACGCTAAGGAAAGACTTGGTATTTAAGTGATCCGTTGTGATCCACCTCTCTTTCTGGGAAGTATTTCAGTGCACACTTTACAAGTTACACCGCTGCGCTGCTAGATCTATTTATTAGGTCTGAATTATTGCTCGCCAGTTTACGTCAGAATTTTAATTTACACGTCCAAGTTATTCCGCATTTGAGCTCAACAGATTCCACACATCATCCAATATCAAAAGAATTTTGTCATCACCGGTTAATCGACTCCAAAGAAACCCGCGTCTCTCTGATTCACTTTTATCCTTGAAATCCAATCCTAAGGGTGCAGCAATGTCATCTTGAATCCTTCTTATATCAGGAGTATATGACACTGGTATATATGACATGATGATGAAATTGTTGCAACTGCCTAAGTTCCTTAGCCACTTTTATTGCCAAAGTTGTTTTACCTGCGCCCCCCATCCCTTGCAATCCAACTGTGAAGTTGTCATCTTTCAGTGCATCCAAAAGTTCTTTGATTTCCGACTTTCTGCTGTCAAAATAAACGTAATATTGAGAAGAATGATACTCAACACCAGGAAGATGAGGGGAAATTCCAACATTCTGTGAGGAATGAAGTCCCACATTGGTGGGAACTTCTAAAGGAACATGGTTTGGAGGTTATAAAAGAAACCCCTTGCACCCTTTGTTATTATCCCATATCTTCCTTTGTTCTCTCCTTTCTTGTATTCTCATAATTTTGAGAAGTTCTTGTTGTGAAAGAGAGAGGTGCTGTAAAATTTCTTCCATAGTATAAAATTTCTATTTTTTGCCTATTGTCAGTATTTTCTCTTCTCTATTTTAGTTGTGTGTGCTTGTGCTGTATGACTGATACACTAACAGTGGTATCAGAGCTATTGGTTGGTATTCCGCTGCTATTGTCATTAGAATAGTGTTGGTAAAATTCTTAGTATGCTCTGTGGTTGCGGTTAATCCGATCTTACGCATCGTAAAAGAGTTATTCTTGGAAAAGTTTGGTAGTGTGAAATCGCTATCCGAGAAAGTTACGGCTAGGAAAGATTTGGTATTTAAGAGTGTCTAAAGTGACCCACCTCTCTTTCCTGGGAATTTCTTGGTGTGTTAGTTCATGGTCTACCTGTGTTATTCCAGTAGACAATACTATTCATAGTAAGAAGTGCACAAGTCGGTTCTAAAATCATGACAACAAAATATGAGATAGAGAGGTTCAACGGTAACAATTTTTCGTTGTGGAAATTGAAGATAAAGGCAATTTTGAGAAAGGACAATTGCATAGCTGCAATTGAAGGAAAACCCGCAGAAATGACGGAGCAGAAATGGAAAGAAATTGACAACAATGCCATCGCGAATTTGCACCTATTAATGGCAGATTCAGTGTTATCTAGTGTGGCGGAGAAAGAAACAGCAAGGGAGATTTGGGATGCCCTCATAAAATTATATGAGGTGAAGTCTCTTCACACAAGAATATTCTTGAAGAGGAAACTCTACACTCTCCGAATGAGTGAGTCCACAACGGTGACGGACCACATCAACCATCGAACACTTTGTTTGCCCAACTATCACGGCAGATTTCAACATAGTTGAAAATGAACGCGCGAGCTTCTATCGCAGAGTTTACCGGACTCGTATGATCAACTCATCGTCAATATTACAAATAATAATATCGAAGGCTGTCTTCACTTTGAGGATGTCGCCGGAGCAATTCTTGAAGAAGAATCCAGGCGAAGGAACAAAGAAGACATCTTGGAAAGTTCAAAGCAAACACAAGCTTTGGTGATGATGAGAGGAAGATCAACGAAATATGGGTCTAGTGGGAGTCAGTCCCATGATAGATCTCAAAGTAAGAAGCATCTCAAATGCTACAATTGTGGCAAGAGGGGGCATGTCAAGAAAGAATGTTGGCACGAGAAGAGTGGAAGAAAGAACTCTGAGGCATCAACCTCACAAGGTTGTATGGCAAATACTTGAGAGGATGAAGATGTTACGTGAGAAAGAGGGTAGATTTGGTAAGTCATACAAGCTCGAAGATCATGACATGTGCTTATGGTAGATACGTTGCGAAAGCTAATGCAATGGTTGCATTGACAAGTCAAGAAGAAGCGATGTTAAAGTGACATCGTATTTGGACAAATGTCAAAGTAAAGTTTGCAAGGCGGAACGTAATCTGTACTCGGGCTCAGGAAGTATTTTTTACTTCTATGCAAGCACTGTGTGATAAGCCAACAATATAGACCGAAGTTTGCTAGTTTGACTACCAGAAAAGAAAACACAAGAAGACTTGGTTCATTCTGATGTAAGGGAATCACCGGAGTTATTCCTAGGAAGAGCAAAGTTTATTCCAGGAGTTTGTGGGTGTATTACATCAAGAGGAAGTCAAATGTGTTATTGTTACCAGTTCAAGGGAACCAATGCCCGAGTAGAGCTTGAAACTGGGGAAAGAATTAAGTACTTGGGCTATGCTAACAATGTGAAGGGGTATTTCCTGTGAGTTCCACCGCTCACAAGGTTATTGTTAAGCAGGAATGAAATGATGCTCCAACCAAAAGGTTTTGAAAAGCAACAAAACTTGGTTTGCAGGTTGATATGAAGGACTTGGAATCGGCAAACAAGATTTTAGGGATGCAAATTCACCGAGATAGAAAAGATAGGAAGATTTGGCTTTCTCAGAAGTAAAACTTACTGAAAGTCTTGCAAGAGTGCAAGCCAGTTTTACCCCATCTCCTATCAATTATCCTCAAGTATGAGTCCTAGCAGTGAAGCGGAGAGGATGGAGAAGTCTCGAGTACTGTATGCATCGGTGGTGGACAGCCTTATAATTGTTATGATAGGTACAAGACCAGACATTGCACAAGCAGTGGGAGTGGTTAGTATGTTCGTAGCAGGTTTAGGTGGAGAGCAGTGAAATATTGATCAGGTGTTGCATTGCGTTTCAGAGAATCAGAATTAGGTGTCAAAGGTTATTGGCAGATTTACGTAAATTCGATTCTACTGAAGTTTATAAGAAGAACAAGCAACATGAAGGCAAAGATGGTGTGAAGATTTGATTAGTTTCATCAAAATCTTCAAGTGGGAGATTGTGAGGAATGAAGTCCCACATTGGTGGGAACTTCTAAAGGAACATGGTTTGGAGGTTATAAAAGAAACCCCTTGCACCCTTTGTTATTATCCCATATCTTCCTTTGTTCTCTCCTTTCTTGTATTCTCATAATTTTGAGAAGTTCTTGTTGTGAAAGAGAGAGGTGCTGTAAAATTTCTTCTATAGTATAAAATTTCTATTTTTTGCCTATTGTCAGTATTTTCTCTTCTCTATTTTAGTTGTGTGTGCTTGTGCTTGTATGAGTGATACACTAACACATTCCCACTTTTCAAGAGTCTTTCAGTTTCCTTCTTCTTCTTTGCCAGTTGCTTTCCCTTACTATATCTCCATTTGCAATTTGGACACCATCCAAAAAAACACGTCTTTTTAATCTGAGTGTCTTTAATGAGTCCCTCTGTTTCTTTTAGCCAAGAAGTGACATTTGTTCGAATATTGTTTCCCTTTCTTATTTCCTCTTTCACATTTTCTTCCCAAGCTTTCTTTTCCTTTTCCATGTCTTCAACAATGTCCGAAAAGCAGCATACGTAACGTAATTCTGCTATAGCGCAGTTCATCAATCTATCGAAAATTGATTTCGACAACTTAGCTCCAATTTCTTCCATCTAAATCAGATTCAACGGAGGAAAGTTAATAAATGTTTTACCTTAATTAACATAATTGTCACAATTTCCTAGAAATATTATAAAATTTGATGGAAAAAATATGGTTAAAGATGACATGCTTGTAAAGTGATGATTTTTGCAATATAAACTATAAAGTGATGGCAATCTTATGTACCATGTAAATATGTGAGCAAGAAATTATCACTATTGTATAAGATTAGTACCTTTATTAAAAAAATAAAAATGAAAGAATAATTATTTTATATTAATGAAATATAGAATATGTTCAAGTAAAAAATAAAGTATAAAATATAATAAAGGCTATATTAATAATATATAAATGAAAGTTCATAAAACTAAAAGATAGAGAAAAAGAAAATATTGTAATGGTAACTAAACAAGAAACTAAAAGGAAAAAACTAATTATTAAAAACAGTTTGATTATTTAAAAAAAAATTGTTTCTAAAATTAAAATATAATACAAATTAAAACACATAATAAAAACAAAATGAGAAAAAGTATAAAAAACTATATTTTTATTAAATTTTCTAAACTGGTTTTTTTAGTAACTTTTTTATAATCGTAAAAATACAATTTAATAGTAAATACTTGTTTCTATTTTAAATGATATATCATATGTTAAAACAAAGAAAGTTGATGATTTGTTGATTAAATTTTTATTTTGTGAATTTAAACTTATTTCTTATAAAATTTTTTAATTTAATAATTAGATTAAAAATTATTAATTATGTTATTTGATGAAGTTCGATACCTAATGTGACAGATGATAAGAAAGCAAATACTTACGAGAGTGACATAATAAAATCTAGTCACGTGATTATATACAGATAGTCAATTTTTTTTAAAATAATAATAATAAATTGCACGATCACTTAAATATATAAGTATAAAATTATGAAAAATAAGGTGCTGCACTTCAAAAATAAAATAAAATGATATCTTCAATACAATCGGTGAATTAATAATATATTTAATTTACTTGTGTTAAGAAAACGTTTAATAAAAAGTTATATCAAATTTTAAACATTGCAAAATATTTACTTATGAGAATATAATATTTAAAATTGTGTGTGAATTCAAATTCAAAATGTTTAATATGTCAAATGTTGAATATTCACCATATATTATATACCTAAATGAAACTTATTAAGTTTTTAAGTACCAAAAGAATTAATCAATACAAATTCCTTTCAAAATGAAGAGCAAATCAAGTTTGGTGGAAAACAATTATTTGGTATCGATTGCAAACAAAATAAAAAAGAAGATAATGCAATTGAGCAAAATACCCGCCAACAAAATATTATGACAAAAAAACCTTCATATCAATTCTTATAATTTTCATTATTTTAAAATTATAAGTGTAATAAATAATTTTTTGAATAAAAACTTACTAATTTTAAAATCATGGGTTGAGAGTAATACTAATAAAACCGAGGGAAAAAAAAGCAACTTTGATGAATAGAGATTTGTATCAGAAGATGGTGAAGAATTAAAAATTGAAGTTACAAGAAATACACTTACTTTGATATTTGAGTTATGCACTTTTATTCAAGAAACCAATAACCTAAGATTTTTGGCCAAAGTATTTGCCTTATGCTGTTTCTCCCGGTTGAAATTATCCACAGTCATTCATCTCTATCATCTCAACACTCTGTTCTATGAAAATCACATGTATCTTCTTTCCCTGCAATACCAGCTAATTTAAGAAAACGTTTGTTAATATTAATTAACAAGCAAAAATCACTTACTTTTCTTTCCATTTCAATTAAGTGTCAACAGTAATGCAGAAAATATGTAACAAGTAACAAGAATTTAATGATAAAGACTCTGTCAATATAAGAGAAATAAAAGAAAAGGCATGAATATTTTACAAGACACAAACAAAGTTTGAATCTTTGTATCATAATTATTATAGTAGACAATATATTACAACTCACTCACATAATAAATTTGGCCAAGTGAAAAATTAAGCTGAATAATTTCCAAGTTATCTAGTAATCAATTTATTTGAATCATGTTGAAGTTATAAAAAATACATCTTATACTCAGTTATTATTCATCTGAGAACCAGAAAATAAAGTAGATAATGCAATTGAATCAAACAAACAAGCATCAATCACAATCACAGAGCAAAGGGTTTGTATTCAAGAAACACACTTACCTTGATATTTGAATTATGCACTTATACATTCAAGAAAATATCAGCAAGAATCGTTGCCAAAGGTTCGAAGTATGGTATTTCCCCTGTTTCATATTATGCACTGTCCTTCATCTCCTTGCATCTCAACACATTTATCTTCCTTCATATTATACATTCACCTTTTCTTTCTTGCATCTGAACTCAAATGATCATGCATATGATCAATAATGAACAAGCAATAATCCATTAATTCTTTTTTGAGCCATATAAGTTTGGAACAGAAGATGATGAAAAATCACAAGCCAAAGTAGCAAGCAGAACCTTAGTATGTGGATTCAGAAAACAAGGAAAGCAAATAAATTGTGCAGTCATTTGTTTCATATGCGTTTTCATTGCTTCTCTTGTGCGTGAAACAAAGCCATCTTCTTTTTCCGCTGCATATAATCAAATTCTATGAACAAACATAAAGATGATATAAGTATGGGCATTGCATATAGTGTATATCTATGATGGAAAATGGAAATTAGCAGAACAAAAGGCGACTATATAATTCTTCTTACGCCATTTTGGGTACTTTGAGCATCAATTTTGATCACTTTGCTCAAACATTTTGATCCACTATTCACCTCTTAAAACATTAAAGGTGTGGCCTCACTTTTTATATAATACTAGTATATTTGAATCATGCATTTATCAGTGTGGAATTTGTCATGGGCACATGCTTTTCTTTTCTTTTGTAATGGCCATTGGGTTCACGCTGTTGTGCATTTCTGGTACATCTTTAATTATTTAATTATGAGTGCTTTCTTTAAACTGTTTCTGCCTTTACGAGTCAATTTTGTCAAACATCTCAGATTTCTTTTTAATATGTTTCGTTAGAAAGTTGTTCATCTTCTTTAAACATGGAACATAAGAGGAATAGTTTCTTGGCTTCTTCATTCTTCAAATTAACATAACTATACCTCAAACACTTATAAACTTCAACCAAATTTTCATCAACACCATGCATTGGCACAGACTTCTGCAAATATTTTAAAGTTGATTTCCACTCTTCCAAACGTTGTTCACCTTTAAAACTGCTAGCAATGGCTGCTATTGCAACTGGTAACCCTTTGCATTCTTTGGTAATATCACGTCCCTTATCCAACAAAAGTTTAGAGGAAATTTCACTCATATTAACATGCTTTTTGAACAAGGTCCATGCATCTTCCTCAGATAAGAGTTCCAATTGAATTATCCTTTCAAATCCCATTGATGACATGAAGTGTGTGAACACTGAGCCTCTGAATACGAAATTGTTCTGCAACTGAGTAACTATAAAGGCACCAATCCATATAGCAACCTTGTATTCCAAATTCAATCCCCTTTTGGTAAAACGTAATTTAATTAATTCAATTTGTGAACATTTAAAGTAGAGAATAAAAATTGAGTGATTTGAATAAGAAATTTTGACGAAACACTAAATTTATTTCATTTTAAAAATTAAAGACATAATTAACTTTAAGATTAAATTATACAAAATTTAGAGTAAAGTGACAAGCAATAAGATTAAGTTTTCTGTAATTATTTAAACTATTTCCAACTACAAACGTTAAAGTCTTGGTCTCTAATTATTTGATTTTAGAAAGCAATAGGCAAAGTGTGATATATATTGAAAGAATAATATGCAGCTTGGAACTTTGCAAGTCTTGGTCTTTGGTCTTTGGTCTTTGGTCTTTGGTCTTGCTTAGCCACCTTCCGATTTCAAGTTCAATGCTGTCTTCTTTTCTTTTGGTCTATTGTGCACTTTGTTTGTTAAATTTCATTTAAATTAATTAAAATTTTCTATTTTTAAAATTAAATGATTTTTTTTTTCTGATCTTTATCTGATTAACCTTTAAAAAATGAATCTGGTCTCACTTTGTTTTTAATGAATCCATTGATATATTTTTAATTACTCCACCACTAACTTCCCAATTGTCCAAATTTAAAAATTTCAAGTCTTGATCTTTATCTATATTCAATTTGATTTGCAAGTCTTGTCTCTCTTTAAAAAGCTCCGACATCAACTGATTGCCTTAAGGTTAAATCATAAATATAATAGTGCAAGTGTTTTTTAATACTTTTATTCAGTTAAAATTCAAAGTTTCATTTCAATAATTTACAAAATATAATTGGTATATATTATTAATGTGAATTCTAGTTTTAATTAAAAATCATACTAAAAATACTTATAATGTGACTCCTAAATTTATTCCTTATTTTAATAATTGAGTCAATAAAAATTAATAATAACTCAATACACTTAAATTATAATTATACCAACAGATGAATCATGACCGTGTGATTCAAGTGTAAGAACTTACTACAAGTAGAATAAAGAAAAATTTACTATGTATGTTTCTATTGTAAGTTCTTGGATATACATTTAAAAAAAAAGTATCAATTAACTTCTCTATTCGATAACTTTTTATAAGAAATACACTCTAATTCTATTTTTAGTTTATAAATATTAATATTATCCACTATTGTTTTAAGAGAAAACATATACAGTATATTTAAATGCAACTATACTCAAGAAATATTTAAGATATTTTTATTTTAAAGATTAAAAATGAATCTGCAAGAAACTCTTCTTCTTCCAACAAATGAATTGAAAGCTCCATACCTAAATGTTACTATTTTATATCTAAATATTTAAACACAGAACAAAACTACGTAAATGGTTTAAACTGGTAATAAAAATTGTTTCGCTTCTTAAATAGGTGCATACAGTGCGGGTTATATTTATATCTAAAATACAAAGTAAATAGTCTTATTATTTCAGTCACAATCAGCTTAAAAAACTTGAACGTAAACAAAAAACAGAGTTTGATAGAAAGCTTCAATACAAAATCAAGCAACATAGGAATACAGGGCAACAGAGTCTAATAGCCAAGAGGAGAACTCAAAGCAGTTCTAACTTGTAAAACTTGTGCCTCCTGTTCAATCATACTCTCCTCCAACTGATGCTTAAGATCTTCCAAATGTTGTGTCAAACTACGCTTTGATTCCAACAACTTCTGCAATGCGTCTTGTGATGCTTGTAAACCAGGAAACAAGGCACGTCTTTCAATACTATCCAACCAATCCTTATCAAAACCAAATCTACGCACATCTTTCATTAACTCCACAAAATCATAGTGACTTGGTCCTAACACATCCAATAGACTATGGGTTTGGAGGAATTTCAACAGCTCAGCAAGACAACTATAGGCATAACCTTTGTATCTATTGCTGAGTGTGTTGTCCCTTAAACAAACACAAGGGTGCTTCACTAGGAAATCAATCAACAAAGACATGTTCTCAGAACTCAAATGCTTGTTTGAGATCAGTTGGTCAAGTTCCCTTTTCACAAGAGAAGCAAAACTTGAGTCGTCTACAATTTGAGAAAGGTTGAAACAATGGCTAATTAATAATTAAGCATCTTGATATCTCAAAAAATAGAAAATTAAAAAAAATAAAAATAAAAAAGCAATGAAAATACCTTCAAATGGCACTAAAATAGACTTGGATGCTAAAGGGGAAGTGAGTGTAAGAGAGGGCTTAGAATCTGAAACTCCTTTGCCATGTAAAACGTATTGTTTAGTTATTTTGCCATCACTATGTTCCTACACAACTCAAATAAACAAACGATGTCATCATATATGAAGTCTTTTAATATTTTTGTAATCATCACCACCATATTCATTACTATATATTAAGGGATAAAAAGGTGCTGTGACTTACATGTTTCTGAAGTTATTTACTGATCAAAAATAGAGTTTTATCAGTAAATTGCACATTCTATGTAAACATTTTACTAGAAAAACTCCAATTTTGGTGAGTAAACAACACTAACGGAACCTATATAACAATAAATAAGTTATGTCGTATGTTAAGTTTGGATATGTAAGATTTTATTGTATAAGCAATAACATATAGGTTCTTCCAGCAACTCCTATAATGAGATCAAAAGCATTAGTCTTGAGCCTTTGGATATGCTTAGGAGTTGTTTTAGTGGGAAGGAAGGGGAGAGACAATTTTTTTAAAAAAATCGATTAGTATAAATTTATATTATAAAAAATATATTAGTCTTGTCAGTCCCTTTTTCCTCCTCTTAACGTAACCTTAATTTTCTTCGATAAGAAAAGATTCATGAATGCAAAAGCAATGGTCTTGAGCCATTAGTTTCCTCTTGTGCTAAGAAGACTATGGCGGTGTTTGTTTTATCATTACAAAATTAATTCTTAACTTTTAAAGAAAAAATACACATTCTAAAAAAAGGTGTGGTTCGAAAACTAATTTAAGTAAGTATCTCTGTCATATTCAACAGTGTAAACTCAATTTTATTGAAGTCATTTATACTCAACTTTAAATCAAACAGACACTATATGGTACACTTACATCTGAATGGGTTTTATGTAGAAGACTATTCAAAGGACTTATCTTGGCATTTGCTGCATCTGCTGGTGATATGGTTGGTAAGGGTATCTCTAAACCAGTAACTTCTTCCACAAAATCCTTCTCTGCCTTTTCTGAAGGTTTAGCTTTTGTCTCCACAGAGATGAACATGTTAGATTTAATGTCATTTCCTTCTTGAATGAATTCAGTTTGATTTGCTTGAATAGATTGATTTGCATTGACTTGTGGTGGAGTTAAACCATGATCTGATGTTGCTTGAACTTCATGCCCAATGGGGTAGTTTTCTACAGTTACATTTTCATTCTTGGTATATTCAGTGCCAGAGTCTTTAAATTAATGAATCATGTCTCAAAACATGCACTTGCTAAACCAATCAATGTCAGACTCTAGTGATAAAATATTAATGATTTACAACTCGTTTAGATCACAACTCATAAGAAAAAATAACATAATGTCTAATTTCAATATCGTAAAACATCGTTTTCAAGTTTCAAGGATATTTATCTATTTTACAAAAATTAGAAACTTCTTTTTAGTTTTCTTGTTCCCTTTCGCATAGCATTTGAGTTTAGGAACTTCAATTATTTATATATTTTAACCAAATACATGCAAGAGTACTCACCCGGCTTCTCTCTAGTGATAACTGAAAAAGGTGTAGTTATTTGGCCACCATCATCGTCCTACACATTAAAATAAACAAATGAAATCATCATCTTCTTAGCCTTTAATATATGTAGGATTTATCTCTCATTGTATTCATCAATACATGTTTCAATTTTGATAAGCCCAAATTCGCTACAGAAGAAATGAAAAAAATAAGAAAACAAAAGAACTAGTGTTAGGCCGTAACCCGCAACAGTTGCATAGCATTTAGCAATAACTTCAACTGCTTAGTACCTCAATTCCATCTTTTTCCACCAAAATATATCGGTTCAAACTATAGTGTTTTCTCCTGTTGATTGTTCATCCAACTACACCTAAATGAGTGGGAAGCACTAGCCTTGAGCTATTAGTTTTCTCCAATACTAAGAATACCTTAATAGTATACTTACATCTGAATGTGCTTCATGCCATTTAATTGGTGATGTTGTTGCCGATGGTATCTTTAAACTCGAATCTTCTTCAACAATTTCATGCTTTATCTCTGCAATGGATTGATTCGTATTGACTTCTGAAGAAGCCAACTCACTTTGTGATGTTGCTTGGACTTCCAGCTCACCTTCGATGTCTTCAGTGATTTTTGTAGTTTGACTTTCATTGCTAGGATCTTGGATTATTGAGTCTTTAAGATCGTGAGCAATGTGTTCTAGTATTTCCCAAGAATAATAACCTTCCACAATATTTGTAACAAAATATTAAAGATTAACAACTCATTTTGAGAATAAGTCATAGGAATCAAAAGCAAATATGTACCTCGCTAGGGTAAATAAAAAACAAATACAATGTATATAATGTATACCTATGTAGCCATAGTGTAAAACTTTATGGTCCAACTGATCGGACTCTATCGTTGAAGTCAAAGAGAGTTTTGGACAACTCTGCACCCAAAGAATTGTATTCTCCAATTCAATCCCCTGGCTGAGGCTGAAGATTGGTAGTTTTACTAAAACTAAAAGTCTTAGCTGTGGAATCTCAACTTTTTGATCACTTTCACATTTGAATACTTCCTTTAGCTCATATGCTTGTTTTATTATCAGAAGTCTTAGCTCAGGAAGCTCTTTAGAAGTGGAGAAAGGAAAGAGATATGTTAATTTGTTGCATTTTTCGACCACTATCTCTCCTAGCTTTGAGAAAGACATTTCCTGATTTTCTGCATTCTCTACAATGATCTGCTTCAATTCTTTACATTCTCTTATAATTAGAATCCGCAACTGTGGTAAGCATCTTGAAATAGAAGCAGTGAAGATTACTTCTAATTTCTCACATTTCACAATAATTAGCTCCTTAAGGTTTTGGAGGATAAAAGAATTCTTAGGACCTACAAAAAGATAGGTCATATGAGGCAGATCTTCCAACCAAATGTTTTCCCACCCTAGAATTATTTCGTGCCCAATTATTTCATTGAAGCAACAAATATTTTCTAATTTGGAGCCATCTACCCAGAGATTTTTCAAAGAGAGCAGATGCTTGGTCTCACTCAACTCCTGCAATAAATAAATAAATGAATAAATAAAGTAAAGATATAACTAATAGTTTCTTGGTAATCACATTTTCCAAATAATATCTCATTTTGAAATTTGGTTACATCGATAACACAGGTTTTTAGTTTATTTAGGAACTTATAATTTAATTTTTTTAAAATTAAGTTAGTAAAACTGTTTGATAAACACAAAGTAAAAAAAAATTATAATTTTTAAAAAATTAACGATTGAAAAGCCCGTTGAAATCACAATTAGGACAATAATTTTATCTCATTTTCACTCTCATATAAATTATATTTGTAATTATAATTTTTAAATGAATTTTATCTCCTCATTTAAGTTTAATATTATATTCATAATATTAAAAATATTTTCTAATCGTTGAATATTGTTATAAAGTATAATTTTAAGCTAGTTATGTAAAAAATAATTATAATGTTACAACAACAAACTCGTTTTTTGTTAGGTGATCAAATTAGTTAGATGAATTAAATGATGTTATAATGTTAGTATTCATTTAAAAAAAACTGAATCTTTAACATTATAATAATTAGATTAAAATCAATGATCAACTCAGCGAACAGTAAAGATAAATGGAAGGAAGGGTACCTTAGATGTGTTACTCAAAGAAAGGATGAAATCGCTAATAGATTTAATGCTAATCTGAGAACATCCGTTGAGTTCAAACTCCTTCAAAGGAGGCAATGTTGTGGAATAGTTTTTCGAGCAAATTCCGATTAAACATGGCAGACCATGTAAAGAGAGACTTTCCAAGACAGGAAGATCAACATTTATCTTATTATGATTCTGATGATCATCAACCCAACATCCGAATATATATTCCAATTGCCTACAACCTTTCACATAGATCTCTTTCAATTTTGGAAAAACATAACTCAAATTACTGTCACCAAGGTCATCTGTAATGTCTATTATTATGTGCTGTAATTCGTCGCAGTCCTGAATTCTCAGAGTTTCCAACATCACTGGAGCAATGGAGAAGATAAATACAGATTTGATCTTTGAAAAATTTTCTAGGTCAATTTCTTTAATTTTGCGCAGGATCTGTGGTTGCTCCGAAAGACATTGAGCACGTTGCCAAAGATGAAGATAGTCAAAGTTTGACACCTACAATGTAATACCAAAAAAAATTCTTAAATCAAATCAAACATTATCTCTTGCATGGAACTCAAGGAGATGGGAATGTATGTAAAACTTTTATCTTATACAAATGCTAAAGATAGGCCTAAATTGATAAATATCCGTAATTTAATGCTCCAAAACTTTTGAGCCTTTGGAATTTGGTTGTGCATATAGGCTATAAACATAAGATACAAGTACGTAAACGATAACACAAAGTTAAGAGGGTTACCAATGAGATTGAACAATCTTGCAATGGTTCATTGGTAGTACTTTTGGTACTCTTGACTTTGCGTCTGCATTTATGAGGATAACACATATGGATCCAAGGAGAAATATTGCATTTGTTGGGATTTGATTCTACTTTTTCCATGGAATCGTTTTTACAGGATGACCCTGACAAACAAATGGAACAACAACATTTTGGAAAAATATCAATGAAATTTGGCAAGTCAGAGAAGTACACCTTTTTCAGTGAGCCAAGTATGATATCCTTTGCCTCTTGATGACTTGCATGTTCATGTTGGTATTGATGAAATATGTATTTCAGCGCACCACAATCACGTGTTATGATAGTTTCTAGCAATGGAACAACTTGAGTAGAAAGAGTTGGAAGTATATATTCCAATTGGGGACACTTGACAATATAAAGAGTTTTCAGATTTGGAAACATTGAGGCACAACTCTTGTTATCATTCTCACCATCAACAATCTCTTCCCTTCTATCTTCATTTACTCTTTCATCTGCTATTATGTTTTTTAGTTTCTCACAATCATGTATGGACAGTTTCTCCAAAAGCAAGAGGCTTTGACAAGTTGACAATTGAAATAGGGATACCAATTTTGGGCAATTGTACAATTCAATGGTCTTAAGATAGCAGAGGTTTAGCTTGCTCTTAAACAATATGCTTCTCAAATTTATACAAACCGAGATTACTAGCCTCTGTAAATTGTTTAGAAAGTCAAAGGGAAAGGGACCATTGCATAGTTCTTCGAAATTTTCCATGCGACGGAGTTCTATCTTAATCAACTTGGAGAAGAAACTTCGTCTATGAGAATCAATACGTGTAGTGTCAATGAGACACCGCAATTGTGGACTCTCCGATAAATAAAGCTCGATTAGGTCATTCATACCTCTATCCATGGGAACAATATCAGGTATGAGATTTCTCCATTCCCCCTCGATTTTTCGCAGATGAAGAAGTTCGGTTGTTTGCACCAAATGATTGAATGTCACTTCTGAGAAAATAGCATCAATCTTCGGAAAGGCCACACATTTTGACAACGATTCATCCACCAGATATTCACTCATAATGTACCTTTGCAATGCAGGAAAGGTTATTTTCTCATGCATTGCCGAAGTATCAAACGTGAGATCCGTACCAGCAATGTACAATTCTTCAAGTAATGAGCACTTTTCAATCACTTTAATTGAATTAAAATTTTCAACACTACCATATCTTAACCTCAACACTACAAGTTTCTCCAGTTTTGCAATTTCACATGGTAATTCATCCATACAACACGCAACCAAATCAAGAGTCTCAAGATTTTGTAAGTATTTCAGAACAGAGAAGTCCCGTAAGCGTAAACTTTCAAGGATTAGAGATCGAATATTCGTCAATGATTGGAATGACTGCGGTAATGACAGAGAAACATCTCTCCATTTCTTCAATGACAAATGCAAAACTCGAAGTTCTGTCATATTATCAAAGAATGAATTTGGGACTTCTACAGAAGCATTTTCATCTTCATCTTCATGCATGTAGACGACTTTTAGAATCTCAAGTTTGGAGCTATCAAACTTACAAGAAAATACATCCATCTTCTTCCCTTCGCATAACAAATATTTGATATTCTTCCTCCTCTCAAGCAATAACTTCTGATTTTTGTTAGACACATTTACTGCTTGAATTTCCTCATTATCTATCCATAAGGCCACTTCACGAACCAAGTCATGCATTTTCACACTTTCTTTCCCACACTTCAACAACAAACAAGAATCTACAAGTTTATGAATGGCAACAACGACTTGGTCTCGAGCTTCATCGTATTTGCAATCCATTTCCCCAAGAAAGCCTGCTCCAATGCCAAATATGGTTAAAGTTTCATTAGAAAGTGCTTCATCTTCTGGAAACATAGAACATAAGAGGAATAGTTTCTGGGATTCTTTATCCTTCAAATTATCATAACTATACCTCAAACATTTATAAACTTCAATCAAACTTTTAGGAACACCATGCATAGGCACGGACTTCTGCAAGGATCTTAAAGTTGATTTCCACACTTTCACATTTCCTTCACCTTTTAAACTGCTAGCAATGGCTGCTATTGCAACTGGTAACCCTTTACATTCTTTGGTAATATCGCGTCCCTTATCCAACAAATGTTTCAAGGAACTATTACTTATATGAGCATGCTTTTTGAACAAGGTCCATGCATCTTCCTCGGATAAAACCCCCAATTGAATTATCTTTTCGCATCCCATTGATCGGCAAACGGGCATTTCACGTGTGGTTAAAAAGATTCTACAACCCTTGTGATTGTCTTTCCTTGGAATCCCAATTTCATCAAAACTGATAGGTTTCCACACATCATCCAATATCAAAAGAATTTTTTCACCACCGGTTAATCTACTCCAAAGAAGCTTGAGTCTCTCTGATTCATTTTTATCCTTGAAATCCAATCCTAAGGATGCAGCAATGTCATCTTGAATCTTTCTTATATCAGGAGTATATGACACTGTAGTATCAATGACACGATCAAATTGTTGTAACTGCTTAAGTTCCTTACCCACTTCTTTTGCCAGTGTAGTTTTACCTGTTCCCCCCATCCCTTGCAATCCAATTATAAAGTTGCTGTCATTTTTCAGGGCATCCAAAAGTTCTTTGATTTTAGACTTTCTGCTCTCAAAAGAAACGTAATCTTGTGAAGAATGATGCTCAACACCTGGAAGTACAGGGGAAATTCCAACATTGCCACTTTTCAACTCCTTCTTCTTATTTGCCAGTTGTTTTCCCTTACTATATCTCCATTTGCAATTTGGACACCATCCAAAAAAACACGTCTTTTTCATCTGAATGTCTATAATGAGTTCGTCAGTTTCTTTTAGCCAAGAAGTGACATCAGTTCGAATATTGTTTCCCTTTCTTATTTCCTCTTTCACACTTACTTCCAAAGCTTTCTTTTCCTTTTCAATGTCTTCAACAATGTCCGAAAAGCAGCATACGTATCGTGATTCTGCTATTGCGCAGTTCATCAATCTATCTAAAATTGATTTTACCAACTCAGCTCCAATGTCTGCCATCTAAATCAAATTCAACAGAGAAAAGTTAATAAAGGGCACGAAATTAATTTACAATTTCCTATAATAGTATCCGATAATGTGTCTGTATAATGTATATATATGTAAATCAAACTTTTTAAGTGTCAAAAGAATTAATCAATGCCAAATGCTTTCAAAATGAAAATCAAATGAAGTTTCGTGAAAACAATTATTTGGTATCAGAACGAAAACTATGTTTTATATGTAGTTAAATCTTAATGGATGAATAATAAATATTGAAATAAAATAAAAAACAGTACATCTTGAAAGAAATCAAGGGCAATAGTACATTGGAAAACCTTTTTCAAAAACAAATTTGTATTCTTTAGCATTTTGCAAATGAAAAATTGTAAGATAATATATCTTAAATATATAAAATTATCAGTTGGGATTAATACTAATAAAACCGATAAATAAAAAAAAACAACTTTGATCAATATAGGTTTGTATCAGAAGATGGTGAAGAATTAAAAATTGAAGTGGCAAACAAGACCTCAAAAAGTGGACTTAAAAAATTAGGAAAATAGAAAAGTTGAAGAAATACACTCACATTGATATTTGAATTATGCACTTTTACACATTCAAGAAAATATCAGCAAGAATCGTTGCCAAAGGGTTTGCAGTATGCTATTTCCCCTATTTCATATTATGCACTGTCCTTCATCTCCTTGCATCTGAACACATTTATCTTCCTTCATATTATCCATGCACCTTTTCTTCCTTGCATCTGAACTCAAATGATCATGCATATGATTGAAAATGAACAAGCAATAATCAATTAGTTCTTTTTTGAGCCATATAAGTTTGGAACAGAAGATGATGAAAAATCACAAGACAAAGTAGCAAGCAGAACGAACTCAAATGATAATGCATCTGATTGAAAATGGAAATTAGCAGAAGAAAAGGCGACTATACAATTCTTCTTACCCCATTTTGGAGAGTTTGAGCATCAATTTTGATCACTATGCTCAAACATTACGATCCACTGTTCACTACTGTATTCGTTTGCAAGTCTTGGCCACATCTTTATTATCTCTTGCGAGTCTCAGTCTTTTCGGAAACAAATCATTCCCATCTAACACTTTACAGCTGCCCATCATTTAACAATCAAAACTATTATTTATTTAAGTTTTAAAAACTCATACAAATAGACTATTCTTTTTAAATTAAATTGAATTAAATGCACACTTATTATAACCGATTAAATGGATTTAAGGTTTATCTCTTTTTTTGTGTTATTCTTTGGTTTTAATTAATAATAATTAATTTATGGGTCGTTTAAATGACCACATATACTCTTTCTTAATTAACTAATTAATCATGCTTTAATTAAAAGTATGCAAAAGAAACTAAGAAAAAAATACTTTCTTAAATGAAATCAAGTAAGCATTATTTTAAAATTTTAATTTTGTTTTCATTCTGTTGTAAATAATTAATAAATAACAGCTTTTTAAATAATGCATAAGTCAATTTTCAGCAAATAAACATAATAAATGATAAAATTATATTATTAATTAAATTACTTTTTAGTTCTTACAAAACTATTTTAAATGTTAATTAATTTAAAATAGAAAAAATAATAAATTTGTTTCCATAAATAGCATTAGTGACTTATCATCTTATCATTCTCACTGTCAAATTTGTTGTCGGCACACTCTTTTTTCCTTTTGTGTAATGGTCATTGGGTTCACCCTGTCGTGCTTTTGGCTTTTTGACTATAGTAAGCTAATTTTGAAAATCTATTGGAATGGGTAAAATTTACTGTAAAATTTACGTGAAATGTTAGAAGAAAATGTACCATTACAACAATAGAGAAATTATTCAAGAAGAAGCTGACACAGGTTTATACCCAGTAAAGGAAATAATACATAGGACACTTTGTAAGAGTCTTTCAATCTCTTTCTTCTTACTATCTCCATTTGCAATTTGGACACCGTCCAAAACGACGTGTCTTTTTTATTTGGATGTCATCTTTAATGAGTTCTTCAGTTTCTTTTATTTATCGAATTTTTTTTAAAACTAAGATTATCAAGGTATGTTTACACTTAATTTTTTAATGTCTTAAATTGTTTTCAGAAAATATAACAACTTAAATGTAAATTTTAGAAATTATTTACCTGTTTATTTCATATTATTGAAAAATATTATACACTAAATGATTTGTTCAAATCGTTTATCATGTTTTTATATACAAGTACAAAAATTATTTTAAAAATCATTCATAATTAATGTTTTAAATGAAATTAATATCGCAATTCAATTTTTGGGTGCAAGTTAGAATCTTAATTGTAAATAATTTTAAGCATTGCCCATTGGTTCAAATGAAACGAGTACAAAGAAGAAGAGTAGGGGGAATCCATCTCTGACCCTCAAACTTGTTCGGGACGAGACATTTTTCCCAACATACACATAATTGATTATTTATAATGTTAAATGTGATAATTTCTTCTCTCTGTGAAAACATCGTAGTGACTAACAATACATCGTGATGAAAAAGAAATTTAGTCAATCCATAACAAATTGAATGCAAATTTCATACCTTCTCTTAAATTAATTTGAAATCTATAACGTTAAATTAAAATAGCAGAAAAGAAAATGAAACAAAGCAATAGAATATGAGCAAGTAAAAATCTTATCTTTATCTACTTGAAAGCAAAGGAGACAAATTATATGGATTGTTAGGACCAGAGTAACGGTATAATAACACACAACTAAAATAAGAAATGAGAAAAATAAGAGCTAAAAGAGAGATAATAAAAGCAACAGAAAAAATATCACAGAAGAAAAAATTATACTCTTTTTTTCTATTAAAATTTACCTCTCAAAATAAAGAACTACCACTACTAAATTGATATGTTTAGTGTGATACAAGAGAGGGAGAGAAGAGATTTGGGATGATTTGTTAAGGACCCTTAGCCTTCCTTTTATAGGCCAAAAGGAGGTCCTCCCTTTAAACTCCCACCGATGTGGGACTAACAATTCTCCCACTTGAAGATTATGATTAAGTTAATCATATCTTCACATACATTCCTAATACATTACAATTACATGTTGCTTATGTTCCTAATAGGCCATACAAGGATCGACACCATGTAAACTTGTCAATATTGACTGGCTTTGTCATTATATCTGCTATGTTTTCTTTAGTATGAATCTTCTGCATATCCACTCTTCCTTCTTCTACTACTTCACGAACAAAGTGGTATTGTATACCTATGTGCTTTGTTCTGGAATGAAAAGCTGGATTCTTTGCAATATGCAAAGCACTTTGACTGTCATAATACACAGTAGTAGTCTGCTGCTTGTGTCCAAGTTCCTCCAATAGCCTTTGAATCCAGATTGCTTCCTTGCATGCCTCAGTAGCTGCCATGTATTCGACTTCTGTAGTAGACAGAGCCACAACAGTCTGTAACTTAGATAACCAGCTTACTGCTCCTCCAACAAGTGTAAACACATAACCAGTAGTAGATTTCCTTTTATCCAGATCTCCTGCAAAATATGAATCAACATAGCCCTTCACAATAAATTCTGATCCTTCAAAACATAATGCAACATCAGAGGTTCCTTTGATGTATCTAAGGATCCTCTTTACAATATTCCAATGCTCTCTACCAGGATTTGCCATAAATCGACTGACTGCTCCCACTGCTTGTGCAATGTCTGGTCTAGTACAAATCATGGCATACATAAGGCTTCCCACCGCTGATGGATACGGCATTCGCGACATTTCTTTCCTCTCTGCTTCATCGCTGGGACTCATACTTGAGGATAATTTACAATTTACAGGAAGTGGGGTAGAAATTGGCTTACAATCTTGCATGTTGAAGCGTCGCAAGACTTTCAAGAATAATTCTTCCGAGAAAGCCAAATCTTCTGTCTTTTCGTCTCGGTGAATTTGCATCCCTAAAATCTTGTTTGCTGATCCCAAATCCTTCATATCAAACTCCCTAGCCAATTGTGCCTTTAATTCTTGGATCTGATCTTTATTGGGGCCTACCACCAACATGTCATCCACATACAACAACAAAATGATAAAGTCATTTTCATCAAACCTATTGTAGTACGTACAATGGTCTGACTTTAGTCTGTTGTAACCAAGGCTAATAATGAAGGAATCAAATCTCTTGTACCAACATCTCGGCGCCTGTTTTAAACCGTACAGAGATTTGGTTAATCTGCAAACCAAGTTTTCTTTATCTTGTTCTTTAAAGCCTTCTGGTTGGAGCATATAAATTTCTTCTTCAAGTTCTCCATGGAGAAAAGCAGTCTTTACATCAAGTTGCTCAAGATGTAAATCATGTGTAGCACACATTGCCAGAACAATTCTGATTGTGGTTAATCTGACAACTGGCGAGAATATCTCATTGAAATCAATGCCTTCTTTCTGTGCATATCCTTTAACCACCAATCTGGCACGATACCGCTCCACTTGATCATTGCCATCTCGTTTGATTTTGTAAACCCATTTACAACCAATAGCTTTTCGACCTTTTGGAAGCTCAACAAGTTCCCATGTATTGTTTCTATGTAAGGCCTCAATTTCTTCCTGCATTGCTGTCATCCATAAAGAAGCATCTGAACTCTTCAAAGCCTCATGAAAGGTTGACGGTTCACCCTCTTCATTTAGAAGACAATATGCATCATGGCTTGTCATAACATAGTCAGAGTGCCAAGATGGCCTTCTTATCTCTCGTCTCGTTTGTTGAGATTCTCCATTATTGGCATCATTTGGTTCTTGTTCTTCATGTTCTTGTTCTGCTTCAGAGGTGTCATTGTCATTATACTTCCTTTCTATCACCACTGAAGTAGTATCTTTAACAGTACTATCATTTTTCTCCTCCTTCTGCAGCTCATTTTCTGCAAATACTATATCTCTGCTAACAACTACTTTGCGGGCAGTGGGATCCCACAAGCGATACCCCTTAACATTGTCAGCATAACCCAAGAATATACATTTCCTGGATTTTGGATCCAGTTTTGTTCTTTCTTGGGAATTGTACATTACGTACACAGGACATCCAAACACATGTAATGAAGAATAATTAGATAACTTTCCATTCCATATCTCCATTGGTGTTTTCAAACCAATTGCTGTTGATGGTGATCGATTTATCACGTAACAGGCAGTTTTAACTGCTTCTGCCCAGAAAGATTTGGCCACTCCTGCTGTTCTTAGCATAGCCCTTGTTCTTTCTAGAAGAGTTCTGTTCATCCGCTCTACTACACCATTCTGCTGAGGTGTATAAGGCACTGTGAATTGCCTTGAAATACCCTCTTGCTTGCAAAATGCTAGAAAATTACCATCTACATATTCTCCTCCATTGTCTGTCCTTAAGCACTTAATTCTTTTCCCAGTTTCAAGTTCTACTTGTGCTTTGAACCCCTTGAATACTGGAAACACATCTGACTTCTTCTTGATTGGGTACACCCATAATCTTCTGGAGTAATCATCAATAAATGATACAAAATATTTTGCTCCTCCAATGGATACTTCCGGTGATTCCCATACATCAGAATGAATCAAGTCCAGTATGTGTTTGTTTCTTGTAGTCACTTTGGCAAACTTCAATCTATGCTGCTTACTTGTCACACAGTGCTCACAAAATGGTAAGGTTACCATTTTGAGCCCTGGTAAGAGATTACGTTCCGCAAGAATTTTCAGACCTCGTTCTGACATATGACCGAGTCTACGATGCCACATCAGTGTTTCATCTTCTTGACTTGTTGCAACTGATGCATCTACTTCTTGCAACGTATCTCCCAAAAGCATGTATAAATTGGTTGTGATCTTTTCTACTTTCATCACTACCAAATTGCCTTTAACTACCTTCATGATCCCACCTTCAATGTGGATCTTGCACTTGAGGTCATCTAATTTCCCAATGGACAATAGATTCTTTTTCAAACCCTTCACATGTCGTACCCCTTGAATTGTTCGAATGGTACCATCATACATTTTCAATTTGACAGTACCAATTCCAGCAATTTCTAGGGCATGATCATTTCCCATGAATACAGATCCTCCTGAGATAGGTTCATAAGTAGAAAACCAATCTCGGTATGGAGTCATGTGCCAAGTTGCACCTGAATCCAATATCCAACATTCATGGAGTTGTCTTCCGCCTCTAGAATTTACTGCTTCACTGTATAGAATTTCACCATCATCTGAGGTACTAGCAACACAACCTTGTGAGGTTGATGCTTCCATATTCTTCCTTCCTTCACTCTTCCTGCTCCAACAATCTTTCTTCACGTGCCCTCTCTTGCCACAGTTGTAGCATTTGAGGTTCTTCCTTCTCTGAGATTTTGATCTTCCATGATTTTGGCTCCCACTGGAACCACGCTCCATTGATCTCCCTCTCATCATCGTCAAAGCTTCTGCTTGTTTACAACTTTCCAGTCTGTCTTCCTTATTCTTTCGCCTGGATTCTTCTTCAAGAACTGCTCCGGCAACATCATCAAAGGATAGATGACCAATGATGTTGTTGTTTGTAATATTGATGATGAGTTGATCATATGAATCTGGCAAGCTTTGGAGTAGAAGTTCTGCACGTTCATTTTCTACAATGTTAAAATCTGAAGTTGTAAGTTGAGCAAACAGCGTATTCAGATTGTTGATGTGGTCTGTCACAGGTGTGGACTCACTCATTCGAAGAGTGTAGAGTTTCCTTTTTAAGAATATTTTGGTGTGAAGTGACTTGATCTCGTACAATTTGATCAGTGTGTCCCAAATCTCCTTTGCAGTCTTCTTCTCTGCAACACTAGATAACACTGAATCTGCCAATGCCAAGTGCAAATTGGCAACAGCATTGTTATCCATTTCTCTCCATTTTTCTTCTGAAATATCTGCAGGTCTGCCTTCAATTGCATCAAGACAATTGTCTTTTCTCAAAATTGCTCTTATCTTCAACTTCCACAAGGAGAAATTACTCCCATTAAATTTCTCTATCTCATATTTTGCTGCCATATTTTCTCTCTTTATTATACCGACTTATGCACTTCTCACTATGAATAGTATTGTCTACTGGAATAACACAGGTAGACCATGAACTAACACACCAAGAAATTCCCAGGAAAGAGAGGTGGGTCACTATAGACACTCTTAAATACCAAATCTTTCCTAGCCAGAACTTTCTCAGATAGCAGTTTCACACTACCAAACTTTTCCAGTAACAACTCCTTTTTGATGTGAAAGATCGGATTAAACCGCAATCACAGAGCATACTCAGAATTTTACCAACACTATTCTAATGACAATAGCAGCGGAATAAACCAAACCAATAGCTCTGATACCACTGTTAGGACCAGAGTAACGGTATAATAACACACAACTAAAATAAGAGATGAGAAAAATAAGAGCTAAAAGAGAGATAATAAAAGCAACAGAAAAAATATCACAGAAAAAAAATTATACTCTTTTTTTCTATTAAAATTTATCTCTCAAAATAAAGAACTACCACTACTAAATTGATATGTTTAGTGTGATACAAGAGAGGGAGAGAAGAGATTTGGGATGATTTGTTAAGGACCCTTAGCCTTCCTTTTATAGGCCAAAAGGAGGTCCTCCCTTTAAACTCCCACCGATGTGGGACTAACATGGATGACATTATTATAATTAAAAGAAAATTCTGGAATTGAACAGTCCTTTAATTTTCAATCATGTAATAAATTTCGTTTAATCTATATTATAACACATTAGTATTAAGGAATTATAAACTGCAAGCTTACAGTGAGGTCCACAAATCTTGCATATATGACTGAGACCACTGCATAAATCCAATTGATGCCCTCCTATCTATATCTGTCCAAATTGAATTGCAAATTATCACAATCTTGCAAACTCGTCAACTTGTGGTATAGCAAGTCTATGCACAGTTATTCATTTCCAAGTGTTTAATTACTTCTCCTCTGTGTTAAACAAATGTACCTTCTTCTTCAAATATACTCCTACCATTTCCAAGTATTTCCAAATATTCCTCTTCTTTCTTTCAAAGAACTCATCCGTGACCTACATCCTTTACATCTGGCCCATTTTTTTTGAAAAGGTTTTAATATTCCCAAAATAAATCAGTTTATTCATATGTACAAAGTACAGACGCATCTAACATACATTCGAAATTACAATTAATTTTCTTTTCACATTTACTTGGAGATACTTAATTGTAGTTAGTTAAAAAATTAGCCACACATGTTGGTTAAAAAAGTCCATTACTAGCACTTTTTTTTCCTTTTTGATGACAAATAGTGGAAGACATACAATTTATAAATGAACACTTCAGAAAGTTGAAATTGAATACTAAATAAGTTGTACATGACTTAAAAAGTAGGAAAAGACGATTTAAGATTTGCAAAGGCTTCTTTTGCCATATTGTTGGCATGTTGAACTTCTTGGACGTCAATCTCTGACGAAGAGAGTAAAGAAAGTAATTGTGTACTCTGTTGGGCCCATTGAGTACATTCAGCCTTCAACTTCTCCTTTTCAAGATCACACATTTTCATTGTTAAATTCAAAGCATCTCTTTGATGCTCCATATCTGCCACTTGTTTTCTGAGATCATCAATTTTCCAAGAAAGCTCATCTATTTGAACCTTGGCTGTGCAACTTGTATTGTTGATGTGGGCTTGCGTGATTTTTGCACTTGAAAGCTTGTTAAGAAGATCATCTTTAGATTGGAGAAGTTGTTTGTGTTTCTTTATTACTTGTTCTCGTTGAGAAGTTGTGTGTTTGCCAAAGTAGTCATTGAAGAAGTTCTCCACGTTCTTCACAAAGTCCTTGGCTTCTGAAGATAAGAGCCTTTGATGTTGATTCAACTGCTCCAAGAGAGAAACCAGTTTTGATCTAGACTCTTCATGAGTTACAAGATGGTCGAGGTTTGAGTCCATTAATAAAGCCTTCAAATCTTGAAGTAGAATTCCAATGGAAGAACTTTGTATTTGTGAAATAGAGACTTTCCCAGTGAGAAGATTTTCAAGTGCACTAAGAGGGTCTTCTTCTATCAGCTTGTTAATCTCATCCATCCCTAGAAAAGTTGATTCACTTGTTACAGCTACATTTTCTTCAAGACGCACTAAACCTGTTTCTTCCACTATTGGTTGAGTAGTTGCAGGCTTAGCTGAACCTTCCACACATACAGCAGGAGTGATCTCTTCAAGAATTGAACAAGCAATGACTTGCTTACAAGACATTCCCTCTATCTTTGCCGGGCCTTCTGCTCCTGAAAATCCTATAAAAAATTGCTATTTAATAATTGAACATGCTTTGATAGTGGTATCCACATTTAAAGAAATTACACCAAAGGAGAATGAGAAAAGAGTTAAAATCGAAAGGGTGAGTAGGCTAGAAATGATACTACCTCCGTTTCCATTTATCATTCCGACAAAGAAGAAATTACCTAAATTAAGGAATCTAATCATTACTTCTTTATTTATCTTTTATATATCGTATTACTAGACCATCCCTATTTGACCTGTACACTTTTCAAATATTTTAAAAACTTTATTTCTTATACTTTGAATTTTTATATGGGCAAAAAGGTATAGTGAAATAGTAACCATTGTCTTAAATTTTTACATGGATAAATAAATATAAAGAATTTTTTCTTACTCTCTTTAAAAAGATAAATAAAAATAAAAAAGTACCAATGAATAGATGTAAGAGTATTCACCTGCAGGAGCATGAGTTTGAGTAATGTCTCGAGAGGCTCTTATGCTAACATCCTTGGTCGTAGGATTCTCTCCAGTGACAACTGAAAAAGAAGGTGTGGCTATTTGACCATCACCATCTTCCTATACATATTACATTATGCAAATGATATCATCATATTCAAAGCCATTCATAAATATAAGATCAGTCACTAACTACATTCAGCAATAAGTGTTACAGTTCATAAATATAATGAATTCAAAAGCATTAGTCTTGAGCCATTAGTTTGCCCTTGTGCTAAGAAGACTGTGGTGGTGGTTGTTTTATCATTACAAAATTAATTCTTAAATTTTCAATAAAAAGCACACATTCTAATAAAAAAGTGTGGTTCAAAAACTAATTTAAATATGTATCTCTGTCATATTCAACAGTGTAAACTCAATTTTATTGAAGTAATTTATTCTCAACTTTAAATCAAACAGACACTATATGGTACACTTACATCTGAATGGGTTTTATGTAGAAGACTATCCAAAGGACTTATCTTGGCATTTGCTGCATCTGCTGGTGAAATGTTTGGTAAGGGTATCTCTAAACCAGTAACTTCTTCCACAAAATCCTTCTCTGCCTTTTCTGAAGGTTTAGCTTTTGTCTCCACAGAGATGAACATGTTAGATTTAATGTCATTTCCTTCTTGAATGAATTCAGTTTGAGTTGCTTGAATAGATTGATTTGCATTGACTTGTGGTGGAGTTAACCCATGATCTGATGTTGCTTGAACTTCATGCCCAATGGGGTAGCTTTCTACAGTTACATTTTCATTCTTGGTATATTCAGTGCCAGAGTCTTTAAATTAATGAATCATGTCTCAAAACATGCACTTGCTAAACCAATCAATGTCAGACTCTAGTGATAAAATATTAATGATTTAACAACTCGTTTAGATCACAACTCATAAGAAAAAATAAAACAATGTCTAATTTCAATATCGTAAAACATCGTTTTCAAGTTTAAAGGTAAAGATATTTGTCTATTTTACAAATTTGAAACTTTTGTTTAGTTTTTTTATTCCCTTTGGCATAACATTTGAGTTTCAAATAGTAAATAAAATAATTTGTCCTTAGGCTCTTGTGTGTAAAAGCACTTAATGTATAAACTTTTACTTTAGGATCTTCAATTAATTATATATTTTAACCAAATAGATGCAAGGGTACTCACCTGGAGCATGAGCGTCTGTAATTTCTTGAACATTTTTTGTGGTAGGATTCTCGATAACTGAAAAAGGTGTAGTTATTTGACCATCACCAACTTCCTACATAGATTAAAATATACAAATGATATCATCATCTTCTAAGCTTTAATATATATAGGATTTATCTCTCATTGTATTCATCAATACATGTTTCAATACCGATAAGCCTAAATTTGCTATGGAAGAAATGAAAAGAAAAATAAATTAATTAGACTACAAAAGAATTAGTGTTAAGCCACAACCGCATTAGTTGCATAGCATTTAGCAATAACTTCAAGTGCTTAGTACCTCAACTTCATCTTGTTCCGTCAAAATATCAGTTCAAACTATGATTCTAGCAAATTCAATCCCACGCCAATTAATGAATCATAAATATGGAATCATTGCTTTGAAGTCAAAGAACATGTTTGAAAGTTAGGTTGCATACAATACACTTACAAGTGTTTTATGCTCAAAATAAATTAAGGGATCTGATGATGCAGAACCAATTAATACTGAATTAGTAGGCGATGCTGCTATAATAGCATTGGCTGACGTTGTTCCTACTTCAAAATTTCTCCCAATACCCTGAATGTAAAAAATTATATATTAAGGTTTGGGGCATACTTATATTCTTATGCTTAGAGTTAAAAAAGTTAACAGGGGAATGCCTCTTGTATAGGAGAAAGCAATAGTGAGGGTAATGTTTTCCCTTTTTCTGAATGGATGGAAAAAGTTGTTGTAATAGTTTGCTTTGATATAGAATCCTCTTGATTACTTTGGTCCTCTATTTCTTTAAGACACTGTATACCAAAAAAATGTGAATAATTTGTAGTATATTCCTAAGAGGTATTCCAAGTACTATTCATTTCATGTGAAGTTTTAGAGCATTATATGCATATTTAGGTGGTTACATTATTTCCTTGAGAAATTTTAAAGGTGGTATCAGTTAGTCCAATGGCCTGGTTTTGGTTCATCAAGCATGGTTCTCCTGTTGATTGTTCATCCAACAACACCTAAATGAGTGCAGAAGCATTAGTCTTGAGCTATTAGTTATCTCCAATACTAAGAATACCTTAATAGTATACTTACATCTGAATGTGCTTCATGCCATTTAATTGGTGAAGTAGTTGCCGATGGTATCTTTAAACTCGAATCTTCTTCAACAATTTCATGCTTTATCTCTGCAATGGATTGATTCGTATTGACTTCTGAAGAAGCCAACTCACTTTGTGATGTTGCTTGGACTTCCAGCTCACCTTCGATGTCTTCAGTGATTTTTGTAGTTTGACTTTCATTGCTAGGATCTTGGATTGTTGAGTCTTTAAGATCTTGAGCAATGCCTTTTATTATTTCCCAAGAATAACAACCTTCCACAATATTTGTAACAAAATATTAAAGATTAACAACTCTTTAAGAGATTAACAACTCTTTTAAAAAACAAATACAATGTATACCTCCGTAGACATAGCGAAAAACTGTGTTCTCCGACTGATCGGACTCTATCGTTGTATAAAAACAAATACAATGTATAAAAATATTTTTCATTGATATTTTAGAAAAATATCAATGAAAAATAATCTTCGACAATATTTGTAACAAAATATTCAAGATTAACAACTCCTTTAGAAAATAAGTCATAGGAATCAAAAACAAATATGTACACTTGCTAGGCTAAATAAATAACAAATACAATGTATACCTCTGTAGGAATTCTCTAAAACTTTACGCTTCAACTGATCGGACTCTATCGTTGAAGTCAAAGAGAGTTTTGGACAACTCTGCACCCAAAGATCTGTATTCTCCAATTCAATCTCCTGGCTGAGGCTAAAGATTGGTAGTTTTACAAAACCTAAAAGACTTAGCCATCGAAACTCAACTTTTTGATCACTTTCACCTTTGAATACTTCCTTTAACTCAGACGCTTCTTTTATTATCAGAAGTACTAGCTGAGGAAGCTCTTTAAAAGTGGAGACAGGAAAGAGATATGTTAATTTGTTGCATTTTTCGACCATTATCACTTCTAGCTTTGGGAAAGACATTTCTTGATTTTCTGCATTCTCTTCAATGATCTGCTTTAATTCTTTACATTCTTTTATAATTAGAATATGCAACTGTGGTAAGCATCTTGAAACAGCAGCAGTAAAGATTACTTCTAATTTCTCACATTGCACAATATTTAAGTCTCTAAGGTTTTGGAGGATAAAAGAATTCTTAGGACCTACAAAAAGATGGGTCATACGAGGCAGATCTTCCAACAGAATGTTTTGCCACCCTAAAATTATTTCTTGCCCAATTATTTCATTGAAGCAACAAATATTTTCTTTTTTGGAGCCTTGTAACCACAGATTTTTCAAAGAGAGAAGATGCTTCACGTTCTCACTCAACTCCTGCAATAAATAAATAAATAAAGTCACACACATCAAAAAACAAGATTCCATTAATAATTTCAAAATATTTAAAATTAACACCAATAAAAAAGAGATATCACTAATAGTTATGTACTAACATCATCTTTAAAATAACATCTCATTTTGAATTTTAGCCATGTTTGATAAAATTATAATTTTTTTATTTAAAAAAATTATAATTTTTTTAAATTTAACGTTTCAAAATCCTATTAAAATAGTAGTAAGCTTATATAACTTTCAACAATTTTATGTCATTTTTAACCTTACCATTTTAAATGAATTATACATAATTACAAAATCTTAAATCTTTCTCCTCATTTAAGTTTAATATTATATTTATAACACTAAATGTCTTAGTCACTGGATATATTTCAGCTAGTTTTAGAAGAGAGATATTTCACCAATTACTTATAAAGTTATATGTTTCCGTTACAAGTTTTGAGCTAACTTTTCAAAAAATAAGTAAGTTCTGAAGTATAAGAATTTAACTAGTTATGTGTAACATAATTCTTATTTAAAAAATAAACTCGTTTCTTATTAGGTGAAATCAGTTAGATGAACTAAATGATGTTATAATGTTAGTATTTATTTTAAAAAAAAAACTGAATCTTTAACGTAATAATAATCGGTTTAAAATCAATGGTCAATTCAACGAAGACTAAAAATTGGAAGGAAGGGTACCTTAGATGTGTTACTCAAAGAAAGGATGAAATCACCAATAGATGTAATGCTAATCTGGGAACATCCGTTGAGTTCAAACTCCATCAAAGGTGGAAATTTTGTGCTATAGTTTGTGGAGCAAATGCCTATTAAATTTGGCAGATCATGTAAGCAGAGACTTTCCAAGACGCAAAGATCAAGGTTTCTCTTATTGTGATTCTGATGATCATCAACCCAACATCCGAATATATATTCCAATTGCCTACAACCATTCACATAGATCTCTTTCAATTTTGGAAACACATAACTCAAATTACTGTCATCAAGGTCATCTGTAATGTCTACTATTATGTGCTGTAATTCGTCGCAGTCCTGAATTCTCAAAGTTTCCAACATCATTGGAGCAATGGACAAGATAAATACAGATTTGATCTTTGAAAAATTTTGTAGGTCAATTTCTTTAATATTGCGCAGGATCTGTGGTTGCTTCGAAAGACATTGAGCACGTTGCCAAAGATGAAGATAGTCAAAGTTTGACACCTACAATGTAATACCAAAAAAAGATTTGAAGTCAAATCTAACAATATCTCTTTGCATAGAACTCAAAGAAATGGGAGTGTATGTAAAACTATTGTATTAAAGATAATTTTTAAGATGAGATGTTTAAACATAAGATAAGAGCGATCTTTCCAAAACAGAAAATGCTTAAGGGATAACACAGAAAGGTGAGAGGGTTACCGATGAGATTGAGCTATCTTGCAATGGTTCATTCGAAACCAGTGGAATTGTAGTACTTTTTGTACTCTTGACTTTGCGTCTATATTTATGGGGATAACACATATGGATCCAAGGAGAAATATTGCATTTGTTGGGATTTGATTCTATTTTTTCCATGGAATCGTTTTTACAGGATGACCCTGACAAACAAATGGAACAACAACATTTTGGAAAAATATCAATGAAATTTGGCAAGCCAGAGAAGTACACCTTTTTCAGTGAGCCAAGTATGATATCCTTTGCCTCTTGATGACTTGCATGTTCATGTTGGTATTGATGAAATATGTATTTCAGCGCACCACAATCATGTGTTATGATAGTTTCTAGCAATGGAACAGCTTGAGTAGAAAGAGTTGGAAGTATATATTGCAACTGGGGACACTCCCTAATATCAAGAGTTTTAAGATTTGGAAACAATGAGTCACAACTCTTGTTATCATTCTCACCATCAACAATCTCTTTCTTTAATTCTTCATTTACTCTTTCATCTGCTATTATGTTTGTTAGTTGTTCACAAGCACGTACGCGCAGTGCCTCCAAAAGCAAGAGGCTTTGACAAGTTGACAATTGAAATAGGGATACCAATTTTGGGCAAAAGCACAATTCAATGGTCTTAAGATAGCAGAGGTTTAGCTTGCCCTTAAACAATATGCTTCCCAAATTTAGACAATCGTAGATACATAGGCTCTGTAAATTGTTTAGAAAGTCAAAAGGAAAGGGACCATTGCATAGTTCTTCGAAATTTTCCAATTCATCAATTCTTAGCTTAATCAACTTGGAGAAGAAACTTCGTCTATGAGAATCAATACGTGTAGTGTCAATGAGACACCGCAATTGTGGACTGTCCGATAAATAAAGCTGGATTAGGTCATTCATACCTCTATCCATGGGAACAATATCAGGTATGAGATTTCTCCATTCCCCCTCGATTTTTCGCAGATGAAGAAGTTCGGTTGTTTGCACCAAATGATTGAATGTCACTTCTGAGAAAATAGCATCAATCTTCGGAAAGGCCACACATTTTGACAAGGATTTATCCCCCATTGTAGGATTGTCACTCATAATGTACCTTTGGAGTGCCGGAAAGGTTATTTTCTCATGCATTGCCGAAGTATCAAACGTGAGATCCGTACCAACAATGTACAATTCTTCAAGTAATGAGCACTTTTCAATCACTTTAATTGAATTAAAATTTTCAACACTACCATATCTTAACCTCAACACTACAAGTTTCTCCAGTTTTGCAATTTCACGGGGTAATTCATCCATACGGCACCAAACCAAATCAAGAGTCTCAAGATTTTGTATGTTTTTCAGAACAGAGAAGTCTTCTAAGCGTAACCTTTCAAGGATTAGAGACCGAATATTCGTCAATGATTGGAATGACTGTGGTAATGATAGAGAAACATATCTCCGTGTCTTCAATGACAAATGCAAAACTCGAAGTTCTGTCATATTTGCAAAGAATGAATTTGGGACTTCTACAGAAGCATTTTCATCTTCATCTTCATCTTCATGCATGTAGACGACTTTTAGAATCTCAAGTTTGGAGCTATCAAACTTACAAGAAAATACATCCATCTTCTTCCCTTCGCATAACAAATATTTAATATTCTTCCTCCTCTCAAGCAATAACCTCTGATTTTTGTTAGACACATTTACTGCTTGAATTTCCTCATTAGCTATCCATAAGGCCACTTCACGAACCAAGTCATGCATTTTCACACTTTCTTTCCCACACTTCAACAACAAACAAGAATCTACAAGTTTATGAATGGCAACAACGACTTGGTCTCGAGCTTCATCGTATTTGCAATCCATTTCCCCAAGAAAGCCTGCTCCAATGCCAAATATGGTTAAAGTTTCATTAGAAAGTTCTTCATCTTCTGGAAACATACAACATAAGAGGAATAGTTTCTTGGCTTCTTCATCCTTCAAATTATCATAACTATACCTCAAACATTTATAAACTTCAATCAAACTTTTATCAACACCATGCATAGGCACGGACTTCTGCAAGGATTTTAAAGTTGATTTCCATTCTTCCAAACGTTGTTCACCTTTTAAACTGCTAGCAATGGCTGCTATTGCAACGGGTAACCCTTTGCATTCTTTGGTAATATCACGTCCCTTATCTAACAAACGTTTAGAGGAACTATCACTTATATGAGCATGCTTTTTGAACAAGGTCCATGCATCTTCCTCGGATAAAACCCCCAATTGAATTATCTTTTCGCATCCCATTGATCGGCAAACGGGCATTTCACGTGTGGTTAAAAAGATTCTACAACCCTTGTGATTGTCTTTCCTTGGAATCCCAATTTCATCAAAACTGATAGGTTTCCACACATCATCCAATATCAAAAGAATTTTTTCACCACCGGTTAATCTACTCCAAAGAAGCTTGAGTCTCTCTGATTCATTTTTATCTTTGAAGTCCAATCCTAAGGGTGCAGCGATGTCATCTTGAATCTTCCATATATCAAGAGTATATGACACTGTAGTATCAATGACATGATCAAATTGCTGTAACTGCTTAAGTTCCTTACCCACTTCTTTTGCCAACGTAGTTTTACCTGTTCCCCCCATCCCTTGCAATCCAATTATAAAGTTGCTGTCATTTTTCAGTGCATCCAAAAGTTCTTTGATTTTCGACTTTCTGCTCTCAAAAGAAACATAATCTTGAGAAGAATGATACTCAACACCTGGGAGTTTAGGAGAAATTCCAACATTGCCACTTCTCAAGAATCTTTCAGTTTCCTTCTTCTTATTTGCCAGTTGCTTTCCCTTACTATATCTCCATTTGCAATTTGGACACCATCCAAAAAAACACGTCTTTCTCATCTTAGTGTCTTTAATGAGTTCGTCAGTTTCCTTTAGCCAAGAATTGACATCTGTTCGGGTGTTGTTTCCCTTTCTTATTTCCTCTTTCACACTTTCTTCCAAAGCTTTCTTTTCCTTTTCAATGTCTTTAACAATGTCCGAAAAGCAGCATACGTAACGTGATTCTGCTATTGCGCAGTTTATCAATCTTTCTAAAATTGATTTTACCAAATCAGCTCCAATGTCTTCCATCTAAATCGAATTCAACAGAGGAAAGTTAATAAAGCGCACGAAATTAATTTACAATTTCCTGTAATAGTATCGGATAATGTGTTTGTATAATGTATATATATGTAAATCAAAATTTACGTTAATTCACATAATTGTCACTATTTCCATGATTTATATTTATAAAACTAAGTATTCACGTTGAAAAAGTAGAAATATCATATAATTTGATGTTTTGAAGAAAATACAATTAAAAATTACATGATTTTAAAAGACCTTATTTTTTACACTAATATTATGCAAACTCACCTTATTTTTATTGGAGTCTGTGAGGGAATTAATATAATTTTTTTTATTTCAATATTTTTTTATTTTTTTCAAATTCATTGATTGATCAATATAAAATTTATTTATAACCGTAGAAATAGAAAAACTTGTTTGAGAACTTATATTGATTAATAGTTAACAATTTATTTATGATGACAGTTTTTATTAATGTATTGATTTTATTGATTGCATATTTAAAAAGATATAGAATATATCTAAATAAATAAAAAAATTCTAATCTATATTAAAGGCAATATTAATAATTTATAAGTGAAAGTTTATAAAACTAAAAAGTAGAGAAAAAGAAAATATCGTGATGGTAACTAAAAATGAAACTTAGAAACAAAATTAATTATTAATTCTTTATTATAATTTTTTATCGTTGGATTTAAAGAATAATTATGATAATTATAATTTTATTATTGAACAACTTTCTTTTAGGTCCCTTGAATAAATTCAATGACTAAATATATAAGAATATGAAAACAATGTCATTAAAAAATTCAAAATAATATTTATACTTATGAAAAGATGATATTTAGGGTTGTGTGTGAATTCAAATTCAAAATGTTTAACTTTAGATGTTGAATATTTACCCTATATTGAAGAATTAAAAACTGAAGTGACAAGAATGGTCTCAAAAAGTGAACTTAAAAAATTAGGAAAATAGACAAGTTCAAGAAAGAAACTTACCTTCATATTTGAATTATGCACTTATATTCAAGAAACCAATAACATTAGATTTTTTGCCAAAGTGGTTGTCTTATGCTGTTTCTCCTAGTTGAAATTATGCACAGTCATTCATCTCTATCACCTCAACACTTCTGTTCGATGCGAATCACATGTATCTTCTTTCCCTTCAATACCTGTTAATTTAATAAAAATTTTGTTAATATTATTTAACAAGCAAAAGCACTTGATTTTTTCCCATTTCAATTAAGTGTCAACAGTAATGCAGAAAATATATAAAAAGGTAAAAAGATCTAATGATAAAGACTCTGTCAACAGAAGAGAAATAAAGGAAAAGAGATGAATATTTTAAAAGGCATAAACAAAGTTTGAATCTTTGTCTCATCATTATTACAATAGACAATATATTACACCTCAAAACGTAATAAAATTTGCCAGTGGAAAATTTAAGCTGAATAATTTCTAAGTTATCTAGTAATCACTTCATTTGAATCATGTTGAAGTTGGCAGTAATACAACTTATACTCGGTTATTATTCATCTGAGAACCAAAATGAAAGAGATAATGCAATTGCATCTAACAAATAGGCACCAATCACAATCATAGAGCAAAATACTCACAAATAAAAAAGAATGAATAGGAGAAGAAAACTACTATTTAGGACACAAAAGTTTGTAACAGAAGATGGTTAAGAATTACAAACAAAAGTGACAAGCGGACTTAGAAAATTAGCAAAATAGGTAGGTTCAAGAAATACACTTACATTGATATTTGAATTATGCACTAATATTCAAGAAAATATCAGCAAGAGTTTTTGCCAAAGTATTTGTATTATGCTATTTCCCCTGGTTTATATTATGGGCTGTCGTTCGTCTCTTTGGATCTGAACACATTTATCTTCTATGCAAACCACATGTACCTTTTCTCTCTGCAATACCAATTAATTTAAAGATATTTTGTTAATATAAATAATCAAAACTTACTCTTAAAATATACAAACCTCTTTCTTTGTTATAGTACTCTCACTACTAATATATATGTAAGGGTTTGATAATATACTCTGAAACAATTTTCAGTTGAAATATTTAATCATCATAAACTAATATTTTAAGATAAAAAAATCCACTCTATGTTTAAATGCAACAATACTTAAGAAACATTTAAGATATTTTTATTTAAAAACTAAAAAAAAAATCTGCATGAAATTCTTCTTCGACAACAGAAAACTTCATGTTTAAAGGTTATTATTTTATATTTAAATGTTTTAAACATGGAACAAAACTATGTATATTTTAAACTTGATAAAAATGTTAGTAAATCATAGTTAAATATACCTAAAGTGTGTGAATAACTTAATGAATGTGAGCAGAAACATATGTGAAATAAATGTGAAAAATAATTAAATAATTTTTTTTACCAAATAATAATTAAAATATAAGAAATTTCAATAAGACTTTCTCCTGCAATAATTGTATTATAAAGTATATCTAACTTTCTAATGTTTAAACTCAAAATTACACTCATGAAATCTTCTCTTTAACTCTCTATTTTTTATAGATGTGAAGAAAGACTGTGTCTATAAGAGGTTTAGTATAAGTGTAATTATTTTGTGATGATACTTGTGGATAACACGTTACTCATTGAAAATAATATACCAGCAACGTACAGTATGAAAATTAGTTATCAGAACAGTTCTTCATTAAAAATTTAAGAAAGACAACTTATATTTTAACAATAAAAATTTAAATAAAAAGATCTAAAAGGTTGCTCAAGCTCTCCCAAGATACCATCCTAAACAAGTATAACCATAATAATAATAATAATAATAATAACTTACTAATTTTACAGATTTAAAATTAACCATTAATCAATATAAGTTTATATGAGAATATGATGAATTAGAAGCTGAAATGACAAGCAAGGCCTTAGAAAGTTAGAAAAATAGATGAGTTCAAGAAATACACTTACACTCAAATTTAATTATGCACTTGTATTATGTTATTTCTTCTGGTTTAACTATGCTCGTTCTTTCGCCTGTCCATGCATCTCAACACTTCTCTGCTGACTGAACCACATCCACCTTTTTTCCCTGCAATATTAGTAAATTTTAAGTTTTTTTTTGTTTATATAATTAACAAGCAAAAATCACTAAACTTTTTTTGTCTGTTTCAATTAGTGTTCCTTTTAATTTCAATTTCTTTTAAGAGGTTAAGATAATATGAATATTTTATTATATTCCATCAATACGTATTTGCTCCCTATGCGAGAGCTCTATTTTATTTTGAGACATGCAACTTTATTTTTTGTTTATGTCTAGACTATTAGAAAATTAAATTTGTGATGAAAGTCATAAATTTTGTGATGAAAATTATTTTACTTTTTCATAAGTATATTAATTACATTTGAGATATAAAAAAATATTGAGAAAAAATTGACAAATCACTTTCAAACATTCTGCGTGAAGGCAATGTATGTGTTAATTTTTTAATTGATTTTTTTAGAGAACTCATTCATATTATGATTTCAAATATTAGACCTCACTTTTTATAAACTTGAAATTAATTTTTGATATTAGGAAACTCTGAAAATCTGAAAGTGTAATTTTTCTCATTTTTTATAATTTCTTTGCTTTTTCCTACCAAAAGACAAGACACTTCACATTTGGAAGAATATCAATTTAAATATTTTATTCTTCGAAAGTCTAAATTGAATGACTTGCTACTTTTGAGAGAATAAATTGAGTAAAATAGAACGTGTGTCGTAGCCAACTAATATAAGAAAAATTGCGAGCTGAAAAATTAAACAAAATATTTTCTAAGTAATCAAGTCATTTGAATCACCTTCAAGTTATGTGCTATATATCGCCATACTCTTATTTTGAAAAAAAATAATGCAATGACACCAATCACAACAATGTAAAAACCGTCGTCGAAGAAAAAGTAATGAAAAAAGAAAAAAAAACTAAATATCAATTATCATAATTGATTTCAAGTAATAATTAAAGTAATAAGTTTTTTATGACAAAAAACATTTATTATATTAAAATTATAAAAATATTTTTTCAATAAGACTTACTAATTTAAATATTTAAAATTAACGGTTAAAATTAATTCTGATAAAACCGATAAAGAAAAAACTAGTTTGATTCTGCATCAGAAGATGGTGAAAAATTAGAGGCGGCAAGCAATCCTGAGAAAGTGGACGTAGAAAATTGAGGAGTTGAAGAAATACACTTACATTGATATTTGAATTATGTTCCATAAACCAATAACCAAGATTTTTCTTCCATTTTAAACTATGCAGAGTCCTTCTTCATCGATCTCCATGCATCTGGACACTTGTCTTCTATGTGAACCCAATGCACCCTCCTTCCCTGCAATTTCAGTTAATTTTAAGCTATTAGAAAATCAAGCTTAACTTATTCTTAAAAGTTCGCTCATAATTTTAACACAGATAATATTTAGATGATGAAGATTTTGGAGTCTCAATGGAGCACTAGATCTAATATTGCTTTAAACTCATGACAAACTCAAATCAAGAATGGGAACAACAGCGTAAACAAACGATGCAGAAACTGGAAAAAATGAAAAAGCAAACAGAAGAGAAGGTAACTGTGAAGTCTTAACCTCATTCTGGAGACTTCGATGACATCAAGTGTGTGAACACTGAGCCTCTCCTTGTCTTCAGCGTGGAGCAGCAACCAGAGAATAAGAAATTGTATGTTCTGCAACTGAGAAACTATAAAGGCACCAATCTGCAAGGAAAACATGCCATAGAAACCTTGTATTTCAAATTAAAATAAATAAATATTCCAACTATTAATAATAAATTGAAGCATTTTATAAGATAAGAGTAAATTTAACTTCTGCTATATAATATGATAGAGTATTTTATGCTCTCTAATAATTAATTAATTTTATATTAATAAACATTGCAAGTCTTGGTCTTTGGTCTTTTGTTATTTTATTTTATTTTCAACTACTCCCCACTCACCCATTAATTAATCCATCCACTTGCAAGTTGTTCATTTTTCTAATTAGTCCAAATTTTAAAAGTTGCAAGTCTTATTATCTCCCTATGTATTTAATTTAATAACTTTTGTTAAAAAAATTAAGAAAACGTGATTAACTAATTTTTAAAAATAAGCATAATTTAGTTATTTTTTGCTTATATTTGATACTAAAGGGAGTATTTTAATTTACTTGTGTTAGTCAATTTAATTTTTAAACTTTGAAAGATTTATATTTATGATATGATGATGTTTAGTATTGTGCGTGTATTCAAATTCTAAACGTTTACTATGCCTAAAACAATATTCAGATGCTGAACATTTTCCATATATTATACCTAAATGTAACTTAAGTACATGAAAAAATAAACAATACCAAACTTTTAAATGTAAAGCAAGTCAAGTGCAGTGGAAACAATTATTTGGTATCAAAATGAAAACTGAGTTATATGCTAAAATAAATTTACACGACTTTTTATGAAAAAGTACTTACATTTTTTATAAATAATAAATTTAAAAAAAAAGCAAATTTTCAAGGAAATCAAGGAACAATACTAGTGGAAAATATTGTTTTAAAAAAATTAAAATCCTTTAGCATTCTGCAAATAAAAAATTAAAAACAAATTTAATAATAAAATTGCACATACTGTTCTTTATAAATATATTTTTGTATTATTGACAATTTGTAAATACCTTATAAATTGATGTTTAGAAAAAAATTAAAAATTATTTTTAATAGTGAACTCAAACATACTCATAGACTCCTGTCAACAGTAGGGAAAAAAATATTTAATTTGGTCCTTGAACTAAGCAATCATTCAATTTAGTTCCTGAAAGAAAAAATAATTAAAATTACACTTCTTTTAAAAACTAATTTTGTTATATGACAATGATTTATTTAAATGTTTTTATATAATTTATGTAGTTAATTTAAGAAATAAATTTTTTTTAGATTTTTTACTAAATTTCCTTATAAATTTTAGTAAAACATTTTTTAAAATTTATTATATTTTTATATGATTAGCATGAATTATTTTATTAAAAGTTATATTTTCTTTAAATAATTATAAAAAATGATTTCTTAGAGCGAGAGAGGACAGAGCGTTATTATATTGTGCGCATATGCTACTTAGCGGGTTAATTTTGTACAATATGATTTCTTATCCAAATATTGAATTATGATCCACTTAAAATTGAAAATAGACTTTTATTTTATATTTTAGAATTTTTACACAACTTACATAAATTATATGAAAATATTTAAATAAATTATTATAATGATAAAACAATTATTTTTTTTAAAGAGAATTTGATCATTACAATTACACAATTAATTATGATTGTAATATTTTAAATACTACTCTTTCTCCATTATTGTTCCTTCTTAGACAAAATGTTGTAACTTTTAATTATTAACTTTTTCTAGATCTTATAATTGATTTTCTTGTTTTGAGCCTCGTTTATAAATAAATAAAATCTCAATTAACTTTATATATTTAATAACTTTTTATAAAATAATACACTCTAATTCTATTTTTAGTTTATAAATATTAATATTATGCACTAATGTTTTAAGACAATACATCTACAGTGCTTGTATTATGATGTTTCTCCATGTTTAAATTATGCACATTCCTTCATCTCTCTCCATGCATCTCAACACTTCTCTTAGCTTCTATATGAACCGCATCCAACTTCTTTCCCTGCAGCATCAGTTAATTTTAAGTTATTTTTGTTAATATAATCAACAAGAAAAAATCACTTAACTTTTTTTGCTGTTTCAGAAATCTGAAATTTATTTTATTCTCAAAAATTAACTCATAAATTGAGATTTTCTTAAAATATAAGAAGTATTCTTTTAATACGGACAAGATTCTATTGCCAGATTCAACACACATAAAAAAAATATTTGGTACTGCAGATCAACTTGTTGAACATTTTGGGCACTGAACTGGAGCACTGGATCTAATACAGCTTTAAACTCATGACAAACTCAAATCAAGAATGGCGCAAGAGTCTGATTTATACTGAAATAATAATATGCAACCTTCAACTTTGCAAGTCTTGGTCTTTGTTATTTTCTTTTCTTTTTAACTACAGCCATTAATTAATCCATTCACTTGCAAGTTGTTAATCCTTTTAATTAGTCCACAACAAGCTGAGCACATTCTTCCATGTTGAATTTAACTATGTGACTTAGACGGAAAGGGTTTAAAATACTTCATTTTACTATAATCGACGTGTATACTTGATTCTAGGTTGAGAACTTTTGAGAATATTAAAACGAATGATATATAGATCAATTTCAATGATATAATTATTAAAAAATAATTATATTGAAAATATAAAAATTTGATAAAAAAAAAAAAAAGCTAGGTATTTGAAGTTCATGTGATCAAGATGTACTTCAGATAAATTTATCTTTATCTTTATTAGATTAAAAAAGTTCATGTGATCTTTTCTTAATACTTCAATTTAACTTGATTAAAATTCAATAATTTATATCAAAAACCGTCAACTTAATTTTTATAAAATATATTAGTTTTAATGTAAGGAACTGTTAAAATATAATTATTATAAAATATAAATTAATTATTGTAAAATTAATTATTGCACAGATTTGTTAGTTCATTTGGCTCATGTGGAGTAATATGATATGATTGTAACAAAGTATAGACGAATCTAACATAAATTCAAAATTATAATTTATTTTCTTTTAAAATTTACTTGGAGATACTTAATTGTGATTGGTTAAAAAAGTGCATTACTAGCATTGTTTTTTTTCTTATTGATGACAAATATTGGAAGACAGAGAATTTATAAACTCACTCTGAGGAAGAGAGTGCAGAAAGTACTTATAATCTTTTGATTCTTTCTATTTTGAAAAATGAAAAAATCTTCCACACCGACTCATATTCGTTTAAAATTGGTCCTTCTCTCACATTCACAACACATTCATTCTATTTTATTTTTCAATTACTCCCCACCCTGACAGTTATACAACTGGATAATCATTTAAAAATGCAACTCTTGATCTCGTGTTTTTAATTTATTCATATTTGCTTTCAAGTCTTTGGTTTTTATTTTTTAAATTACTCAATTCTTTTTAATAGTCAAGTGGCCATTCTTTTTCTTTTAAAACTGCTTCTCTTGTATTAGTCCAAAGTATTTACCTGAAAAATACTAATAAAATATTATTAGACAAAGAACTGTCATTGCCCATTCCATTATTAATGGCGCGATTGTGGGATCCGAGTTCCTCTCCATACGCGAATTCAATGACTTCAGACTTTGTTTTCATTTTTCTTTGTTAAATTATTGTGTTTGTTATGAATTATCTAGAGATTGCAAAATAACTTTTTATAGTTTAAGTGTTTGTAATCAAATGTGTAAAAAAAATTTTCCTTATTGATGACAAATATTGGAAGACATACAATTTATAAACCAACACTTCAGAAAGTTGAAATTGAAAACTAAATAAATTGTAAGTTCAAGTGCCGCGGGAAAAGAAGATTACAATATGATGACTTAAAATGTAGGAAAAGATGATTTGAGATTTGCAAAGGCTTCTTTTGCCATATTGTTGGCATGTTGAACTTCTTGGACATCAATCTCTGAGGAAGAGAGTGCAGAAAGTAATTGTGCACTCTGTTGGGCCCATTGAGTGCATTCAGCCTTCAACTTCTCCTTTTCAAGATCACGCATTTTCATTGTTAACTTCAAAGCATCTATTTGATGCTCCGTATCTGCCACTTGTTTCCTAAGATCATCAATTTTCAAAGAAAGCTCGTCTATTTGAACCTTGGCTGCGCAACTTTTATTGTCGATGTGTGCTTGTGTGCTTTTTGCACTTGAAAGCTTGTTAAGAAGATCGTCTTTAGATTGGAGAAGTTGTTTGTGCTTCTTTATTACTTGTTGAGAAGTTGTGTGTTTGCCAAAGTAGTCATTGCAGAAGTTCTCCACGTTCTTTTTAAAATACATATAAAATATACGGTTCAGTGCATTTTATACTAGGAATGAACTACCTAAGAAATATTCAGAGTTCCAAGGCAACATGTAGCAATGGAGAAATACAAGAAAAAACACAGTCTAATAGCCAAGAGGGGCACTCAAAGAAGCCCTAGCTTCTAATACTTGTGCCTCTTGTTGAATTATACTCTCCAAAACAGCTTCAGAAGATGCCACTTGATGCTTTAGATCCTTCACATGCTGAGTCAAAATGCGTTTTGAGTCCAGTAATTTCTGCAATGCATCTTCAGATGCTTTTAAACTAGGAAACAAGGCACGTCTTTCAACACCATCTAACCAATTCTTGTCAAAACTAAAACTTCTCATGTCTTGCATTAATTCCATAAAGTTGGAGTGCTTTGACTCTAACACATCCAACACACTATGTATTTGGAGGAATTTCAGTAGCTCAGCCAGGCAAGTGTAGGCATAACCCTTGTATTTCTTACTAACACTTGTGTTTGTTATGAATTATTTAAATTATTTTTAATTGGATTTTACTATTAAGGTTCTATTTAATATAATAATTTCATTATAAATTTTAAATAATTCAGTGACTAAATCAATAGTTTAATATTATTTAGTAAACTTTTGAATTATTTTAAAAGTAATTAGGTCTAGATATCTAATAAAATTTAAAAGAAAATATGGTCATATAACTAATTAAAAAATAATAAAATTTTTAAATTTATTTATAATTTCTTAAAAATATAAATAAAAATGTATTTTAATATATTTTTTATTTTAGAATTTTGTGACTCCCCGAGAACTAATCTACCGAGTTAATGGGTTGAGTAGAATTAACATAATGCGAATACCCCTTTGGGCTCAGTAGAATGAATATCCCTTTGGTCAAATTAAAAAATGATTAAATCAAGTAAGGTAAATAATTAAATTATTATTTATTTAATTACAGGACTAAAAATTAAAGCTGATTCACAAAGTTCAATAACCCATAAAAATGACTATAAAAGGAAGGTAGGAAGTATAGGTAAGTGGTTAACTTTTAAATATTAAATAACATTTATTACCTAAACCGATATTAACTTTATCATCAAAGTACCTTTTATAGGTATATCTCTCTACGCCAGATAGAAGGAGATTCATGTAACGTCCCTAATATAAATTTAATGGTCCACCTGAATGCATAACATATTTATTGAACGAAAAAACATGCAACACCTGTATTTATACTTAAATATGTGTTCCAGGAGATATTCTTATATAAGGAAATTAGTGTCCACAAATGCATTTGCTATATTTACACATATTAGTACATGCATTTATGAATTATATATTAATTATATGGGCATGCGACACCTATTTATCTATTTATAAGCCACATGTATATAAATACTTAACAACTTTCATCATTTTATAATAACATGGGGAAATTCTCTTTTTATTGAACATAAATTAGAGTTTAGGAATAATACCATTGTAAGAAGATATATATATATATAATCATTTAATGTGAAACATCATCGGTTTGCAATACATTTACAATGAGTACATAGAGAATATGAAATACATTTTGAAATAACTACTGACTCTATTTAGACTCAAAAGCAGTTCCATACTATATCTATACAAGGTGACAGTTGCAAGTGAAATCAATAAGAGGGAGTACTCCTTTTTGAGGAGTTCGACCACGAGCCTTGGAGAGCTCAACAAGTGGATTCAAGGTCACCAACACCTGAAAATACACCATTACGAAGCTAGATTGTAGAACCACGCCTTGTCTTTTAATAGTAAAATTGACCATTTGATTAAGTCTCAGATCATCTGCGCGCGGACACACACGCACACAACAAACAAACAAGCAAGGAAAAAGGTACAAAATACACAAGAGGGTGAGTCCATAGACACAAATAAAACAAATCGAGCCATACAACAATTCAAGGAATACATTCACAATTATCCTACTTACTCAATCTCCACAATTCATCACACGATAACATAACACAATTTGCATATGCAGGATGATGCATGGCGTAAGTTTCTTATGAAATTTTTTCTTTATTTAGTTACATGATGCAATACATGGGGATCCCAGTCACTTGAAACATTGTCATATTCTTTTAACGTCAAAGGCAGTCAAAGGACTCCATTCCCTACTTTACATCAAAGCACATTAGAATTATACATCATTTTGTCGACAACACATGCCAAAGACATCTTGTTTAGGAATGGACCTATCATGACCTGGTAACGGGTGTTCACATCAGGATTGCCAAGGGTTTGTTGGCGACATGACCCAGTCACAGTGAGCTACTCTACGCCATTGGATCATCCCCTTTATCACCACAAAGTTCGCTATGAACCTAACAAAAAGCGCCCCAAAGTTGTGCCAACTGTTGCCTTGACGATTTCTTCTATCATATGTTCATGGTGCATAAAAATCAATTTTATCATTCCTTTCTTTTGACAAATTTACTTAACCTCTTCCTTTTCTCTAAGGATTCAATATTCAAGCACGTAATTTCATTGGTTCGCATCCCATTGATCGGCAAACGGGCATTTCACGTGTGGTTAAAAAGATTCTACAACCCTTGTGATTGTCTTTCCTTGGAATCCCAATTTCATCAAAACTGATAGGTTTCCACACATCATCCAATATCAAAAGAATTTTTTCACCACCGGTTAATCTACTCCAAAGAAGCTTGAGTCTCTCTGATTCATTTTTATCCTTGAAATCCAATCCTAAGGATGCAGCAATGTCATCTTGAATCTTTCTTATATCAGGAGTATATGACACTGTAGTATCAATGACACGATCAAATTGTTGTAACTGCTTAAGTTCCTTACCCACTTCTTTTGCCAGTGTAGTTTTACCTGTTCCCCCCATCCCTTGCAATCCAATTATAAAGTTGCTGTCATTTTTCAGGGCATCCAAAAGTTCTTTGATTTTAGACTTTCTGCTCTCAAAAGAAACGTAATCTTGTGAAGAATGATGCTCAACACCTGGAAGTACAGGGGAAATTCCAACATTGCCACTTTTCAACTCCTTCTTCTTATTTGCCAGTTGTTTTCCCTTACTATATCTCCATTTGCAATTTGGACACCATCCAAAAAAACACGTCTTTTTCATCTGAATGTCTATAATGAGTTCGTCAGTTTCTTTTAGCCAAGAAGTGACATCAGTTCGAATATTGTTTCCCTTTCTTATTTCCTCTTTCACACTTACTTCCAAAGCTTTCTTTTCCTTTTCAATGTCTTCAACAATGTCCGAAAAGCAGCATACGTATCGTGATTCTGCTATTGCGCAGTTCATCAATCTATCTAAAATTGATTTTACCAACTCAGCTCCAATGTCTGCCATCTAAATCAAATTCAACAGAGAAAAGTTAATAAAGGGCACGAAATTAATTTACAATTTCCTATAATAGTATCCGATAATGTGTCTGTATAATGTATATATATGTAAATCAAAATTTACCTTAATTCACATAATTGTCACTATTGCCTTGATTTATATTTATAAAACTAAATATTCACGTTGAAAAATTAGAAATATCATACAATTTGATGTTTTGAAGAAAATACAAATAAAAATGACATCCTTTTTTTTTTTTAATAAAATGACATGCTTTTCTGATGGGCCTTCGACTGCCTTCTTAACATGACATGCTTTTAAAAGGCCTTATTTTGTACAATAATATTATGGTCCCTTTAAAATAAGGTATTGATTTTTGCAATATAAAGTGATAGCAAATTATTAATGTATTGATTTCATTATTAATAAAATATAGAATACATTCAAATAAAATAAAAAATGGCATGAAATTAATTTATAATTTCCTATAATGTATATGATAATGTGTGTGTGTGTGAGTGTATATATATACCATAATTGTCACAATTGCCGTGATTTATATTTGGAAAATTAAATATTTACATTTTAAAAACTAGAAATATCATATAATTTGATGTTTGGAAGAAGAAAATACGATTAAAGATGACATGATTATCAAAAGCCTTGTTTTATACAATAATATTATGGGCCCTTTATAAACTATAGGTACTGATTTTTGCAATATAAAGTAAAAGCGATCTTATGTAACATGTAAATATGTGAGTAAAAAATTATCATTATTGTATTAATTGATAGAATCAAATGTGGAACAAAGAAAACAAAACTGTAAGATAAAAATGACTTCATACTAAAAACAAAAAAATGGGTGAAAAAAATGAATGCGGTCTTATAATTATGAAAATATATTGGAATGATTTTATTGACTTTATAACAGGTATTTCAATTATATAAGAATATATATTTATAAATACAGAATAATTTTCCGACTATTTTTTTTATGATTATCATATAAATTTTAAATTATCTTTTGATTTGTTCATGGTTTAAATTATCATATAAATTTTTATGATTTATCAATTTATAAATCTATTTATAATTGTAGAAATAGAAAAATATGTTTGAAAATTTATATTGATTAATAGTTAATATTTTTCAAGGTGACAGTTATTATTGATGTGTTTATTTCATATTTAAGAAAATATAGAATATATTCAAATAAAAATTAAAGTATAATATATAATAAAGGCTATATCAATAATTTCTAAATGAAATTTCATAAAAATAAAAACTGACAAAAAAAAATGGTGATAGTAGCTAAAAAATGCACTTAAAAAATAATTATTAATTTTTTGTTATAACTTTCTATTGTCAGATTTAAAGAATAGTGTTGATAGTTATAAATTTATTAAGAAATAAAGTTCTAAATCTTTTGAATAATTTTATTTACTAAAAATATCAAAATAATGTCGTTAAAAAAATTTACCACAGAAAAAAAATACTAAAATAAGAAAATTTACAACTCGAAAAAAGAAATTAGCAATAATAAAGGATTACAGTATTTTTAAAAATAAGACAAAAAGCAACCCATTTTTTTTTAAATGGATTTATATTAAAAGAGAATAAAAAAAAACAAATAAAATTACAGAGAAAATAAAAAGAGAAAAGTTTTTCAAACTTAAAAAAGATAGGGTATAAATAATGTAATAATTCATTGAGAATTCATTTATTTCTTATATGTCTATTAATTGAAATGGGCAATTGTAATTTGTATAGAAAGAATGGCTGATTGTATCCAATATAAACTGCATATTAGTGAGTGGAAGCTTTTTTTTTTTTTTTTAATATAAGGAGCCTAAATTATCTTATTTCTATTAGGTTGTAACTTATTTTATTTGTTGAGGTCTCGTTTAATCAAATTCAGTTGATAATTTGAATTTTTATCTTGATACTTTTAATTAATAAGGATAAATTTGATATTTATTTCTCCAATATTTGCTTTAAAAACAAGATTTAATTCAATCAACAAAGTGATATTAAATTCTCAAATAAATTTGGAGATTGAGGATCTCTAATATTTTGTTATAAGAAAATTAAGGATATCAACAATATAAGTCTAAAAATTTTTATATCTAATCTTAATATTTTATTTAATTTAAATTTAATGAGTTATAATTTATTATTTTACTGGCCATTAAATTTTAAGTTAAATAAAAAGTTCATATTAACTATAAAAATTTTTAAACTTACTATAATAAGATCTTTCTCTTTTATATATATATATATATATATATATATATATATATATATATATATATATATATATATATATATATATATATATATATATATATATATATTGGTACGATGACTCTTAGTATTGTGAGTATTTCAAATTATATGCAAACTCGCTTTATTTTTATTGGAATGTGTGAAGGAATTAATATAAAAAGTTTTTTATTTTAAATTATTTTTATTTAAAATTATTTTTATTTTTTAATTTCAAATTCATTGATTGTTTATTTATAATCGTAGAAATAGAAAACATGTTTGAGAATTTATATTGATTAATAGTTAACAAGTTTCTTTTAGGTCTTTTGAATAATTTTAATGACTAAATATATAAGAATATCAAAATAATGTCATTAAAAAAAATTACTATAAAAAATTACAGTAAAACAATAAAATTTAGAACTTGAAAAGAAAATTAACAACAACAAAAGATTACAATATTTTGAAACACGAAGATAAAGAGAAACTAATGTTGAAAAATTAATTAAAAGTGAATAAAATATAAAAAATTACAAAGAAATAGAAAGAGAAAATTTTAAGACTTTAGGAATAAATAAATAAATTTAAAAATGAAAAGAGAAGATGAAATAAATTTTCGATAATTTAATGAAAAAATTTATACTTATGAGAAGATGATATTTAGAATTGCGTAGGAATTCAAATTCAAAATGTTTAATATTTCAAAACCAATATTGAGATGTTGATTATTTACCCTATATTATACCTAAATCAAAATTTTTAAGTGTCAAAAGAATTAATCAATGCCAAATGCTTTCAAAATGAAAATCAAATGAAGTTTCGTGAAAACAATTATTTGGTATCAGAACGAAAACTATGTTTTATATGGTAAAAACTAAAAACTACACAACTTTTTATTTTTTTATGAAAAGTAGTTAAATCTTAATGATGAATAATAAATATTGAAATAAAATAAAAAACAGTACATCTTGAAAGAAATCAAGGGCAATAGTACATTGGAAAACCTTTTTCAAAAACAAATTTGTATTCTTTAGCATTTTGCAAATGAAAAATTGTAAGATAATATATCTTAAATATATAAAATTATCAGTTGGGATTAATACTAATAAAACCAATAAATAAAAAAAACAACTTTGATCAATATAGGTTTGTATCAGAAGATGGTGAAGAATTAAAAATTGAAGTGGCAAACAAGACCTCAAAAAGTGGACTTAAAAAATTAGGAAAATAGAAAAGTTGAAGAAATACACTCACATTGATATTTGAATTATGCACTTTTACACATTCAAGAAAATATCAGCAAGAATCGTTGCCAAAGGGTTTGCAGTATGCTATTTCCCCTATTTCATATTATGCACTGTCCTTCATCTCCTTGCATCTGAACACATTTATCTTCCTTCATATTATCCATGCACCTTTTCTTCCTTGCATCTGAACTCAAATGATCATGCATATGATTGAAAATGAACAAGCAATAATCAATTAGTTCTTTTTTGAGCCATATAAGTTTGGAACAGAAGATGATGAAAAATCACTAGACAAAGTAGCAAGCAGAACGAACTCAAATGATAATGCATCTGATTGAAAATGGAAATTAGCAGAAGAAAAGGCGACTACACAATTCTTCTTACCCCATTTTGGAGAGTTTGAGCATCAATTTTGATCACTTTGCTCAAACATCATAGAATACTACTGTATTCGTTTGCAAGTCTTGGCCACATCTTTATTATCTCTTGCGAGTCTCAGTCTTTTCGGAAACAAATCATTCCCATCTAACACTTTACAGCTGCCCATCATTTATTAATTTAAAATAGAAAAATATTAAATTTATTTCCATAAATAGTATTAGCAATTTATCAACTTATCATTCTCAATGCCGAATTTGTTGTCGGCACACTCTCCTCGTGCTTTTGGCTTTTTGACTATAGTAAGCAAATTTTGAAAGTAAACTTTGAAAAGTTTTTGAACAATCTATTGGAATGGGTAAAATTTAGGTTGGTGTAAAATTTACACTAAAATTTAAGTGAAATGTTAGAAGAAAATGTACCATTACAATAAAAGTTGAACTTCAAAATGTATTATTCAAGAATATTTAAGGTTCAGTAAAATAGAGAAAAATATATTATTTAAATGAATAAAAACAAATATTTTATTTATTTTAATACATTATAAAGAGAATAATAAATAAATAAATAAATAATGTAAAAGTAAATAAAATAAAAATTTAAAAGAACCCAGCATATCCTCTTCGCAACTTAGGCTTCATTCATGAATTACTCTCACGTCACGAGTCCTCACATTTGAACAAAACGATGAACCATTTGTCATACCCAAGTTTCCATGGGTTACAGTGTAACAGTTTAGAACTTGCAACTGCATTTTTTATACCCAATGAAGTCAAATAATATATATTTAACTAAGTATCTTTTTCTTTCATGTCTGGTTTTATAATTATGTGATTTTCAGGTATCTCATCTTCATGGAGCCAATAAACAAATAAAAAGAGTGTATTTATATATTATTAATAAATATTTTTGTTTTGAGCAAGACTAGGAATTCTTTTTATTAAAACAAGTCTTGCCTTTGGACCATTCTCTGAGTTCTGAGGAAGATGAAAAGTCATAAGTATTTTTTATACAAGCCAGATTATGAGTTTCCATGTAATTGTGTTGATTGTGAAGAATATTTTAGAGGTTGATTGGGAAAAAGAATTTTAAAGAAAAGAGAATGGAAGGATAATTTTTTAATTTAAATAAATAATTTTAATTTCAATGTTTTTTAAAATAAACTATGTAGAATGATAAACACAGGGGAAATTCCAACATTGCCACTTTTCAAGTCTTTCAGTTTCCTTCTTCTTCTTTGCCTGTTGCTTTCCCTTATTATATCTCCATTTGCAATTTGGACACCATCCAAAAAAACAAGTCTTTTTATATAACTTAAGATTATCAATGTATGTTTACAATTAATTTTTGAATAAGTCTTAATAAACCCACACTTCAGAAAGTTGAAATTGAATACTACATAAGTTGTACCTGACTTAAAAAGTAGGAAAAGACGATTTAAGATTTGCAAAGGCTTCTTTTGCCATATTGTTGGCATGTTGAACTTCTTGGACGTCAATCTCTGAAGAAGAGAGTGCAGAAAGTAATTGTCTACTCTGTTGGGCCCATTGAGTGCATTCAGCCTTCAACTTCTCCTTTTCAAGATCACACATTTTCATTGTTAACTTCAAAGCATCTCTTTGATGCTCCATATCTGCCACTTGTTTTCTAAGATCATCAATTTTCAAAGAAAGCTCATCTATTTGAACCTTGGCTGTGCAACTTGTATTGTCGATGTGTGCTTGTGTGCTTTTTGCACTTGAAAGCTTGTCAAGAAGATCGTCTTTAGATTGGAGAAGTTGTTTGTGCTTCTTTATTACTTGTTGAGAAGTTGTGTGTTTGCCAAAGTAGTCATTGAAGAAGTTCTCCACGTTCTTCACAAAGTCCTTGGCTTCTGAAGATAAGAGCCTTTGATGTTGATTCAACTGCTCCAAGAGAGAAACCAGTTTTGATCTAGACTCTTCATGAGTTACAAGATGGTCGAGGTTTGAGTCCATTAATAAAGCCTTCAAATCTTGAAGTAGAATTCCAATGGAAGAACTTTGCATTTGTGAAATAGAGACTTTCCCAGTAAGAAGATCTTCAAGTGCACTAAGAGGGTCTTCTTCGATCAGCTTGTTAATCTCATCCATCCCTAGAAAAGTTGATTCACTTGTTACTTCTAGAGGCACTAAACCTGTTTCTTCCACTGTTGGTTGAGTAGTTGCAGGTTTAGTTGAGCCTTCCACACATAAAGCAGGAGTGATCTCTTCCAGAGTTGAACTAGCAATGACTTGCTGCGCAATGGTACAAGAAATTCCCTCTATCTTTGCAGGGCCTTCTGCTTTTGAAAATCCTATAGAAAATTGCTATTTAATAATTGAACATGCTTTGATAGAGGTATCTGACATTTAAAGAAATTACACCAAAGGAGGATGAGAAAAGAGTTAAAATCAAAAGGGTGAGAAGGCTAGAAATGATACTACCTCCGTTTCCATTTATCATTTAGACAAAGAAGAAATTAACTAAATTAAGTAATCTAATCATTACTTCTAAATATATCTTTTATTTATTGAGTACTACACCATCCTTCTTTGACCTGTACACTTTTAAATATTTTAAAAACATTAGTTATTATACTTTGAATTTTTATATGGGCAAAAAGGTAGAGTAAAAATATAACAATTAATATTGTCTTAAATTTTTACAAAGACAAATAAATATAAAAAATAAATAAATTCTAACTCTCTTTAAAAAGATAAATAAAAGCAAAAACAGGAATGAATAGATGTAAGAGTATTCACATGAAGGAGCATGAGTTTGAGTAATGTCTTGAGAGTTTCTGATGCTAACATCCTTGGTTGTAGGATTCTCTCCAGCGACAGCTGAAAAAGGTGTGGCTATTTGGTGATGAGTCATTGACTCATATGGAAAATTAAAAAGTTTTTAGTTTATTTCATTAAATTAAATCTATAAGTTGGTGCAATTAATTGGAATATTCAATAGAATGTGTGATTACTGGAATATTAATGAATCATTCATATATTGATGACTGAAATTTTGAATTTTGAAGGAATTAGAAGAAAAATGACAATTGGACTTGAAAGAGAAGAATTGAATCACTGTAGAATAAATTTATGTAGATATGAACTTTTGATTATTGAGATACGATGCTGACAGAGTATATAAAAGCAAAATTTTATGCTAAAGATATCTTTTATTACAACTTTTATTACTTTTCATAGGCACAGAATTTTAGGTTTCATATCGTTCTACTTAGTAATGACGGTTACGATTTTTTCTTCAATCTTTTCTACGGGACCTTGATGGGAAGGAAGGTTTTTCTTCCCTCCATTCCTCTTCAAGAGTTGAACAAGCAATGATACTGCCTCTATTTCCATTTATCATTAAGAGAAAGAAGAAATTACCTAAATTAAGGAATCTAATCATTAATTCTTTATTTATCTTTTATTTATTGTATTACTAGACCATCCCACTTTGACCTGTACACTTTTCAAATATTTTAAAAACTTTATCTCTCATACTTTGTATTTTTATATGGGCAAAAAGGTATAGTGAAAAAGTTACCATTTTCTTACTCTCTTTAAAAAGATAAATAAAAATAAAAGTAGCAATGAATAGATGTAAGAGTATTCACCTGCAGGAGCATGAGTTTGAGTGATGTCTCGAGAGGCTCTTATGCTAACATCCTTGGCTGTAGGATTCTCTCCAGTGACAACTGAAAAAGAAGGTGTGGCAATTTGTCCATCACCATCTTCCTATACATATTACATTATGCAAATGATATCATTATATTCAAAGCCATTCATAACTATAAGATCAGTCACTAACTACATTCAGCAATAAGTGTTACAGTTCATTAATATAATGAAGTAGTCTTGAGCCATTAGTTTCCTCTTGTGCTAAGAAGACGATGGTGGTGGTTGTTTTATCATTACAAAATTAATTCTTAACTTTTCAATAAAAAGCACACATTCTAAAAAAAAAGTGTGGTTCAAAAACTAATTTGAATATGTATCTCTGTCATATTCAACAGTGTAAACTCAATTTTATTAAAGTAATTTATACTCAACTTTAAATCAAACAGATACTATATGGTACACTTACATCTGAATGGTTTTTATGTAGAAGACTATCCAAAGGACTTATCTTGGCATTTGCTGCATCTGCTGGTGAAATAGTTGTTAAGGGTATTTCTAAACCAGTAACTTTTTCCACAAAATCCTCTGCCTTCTGTGAAGGTTTAGCTTTTGTCTCCTCAGAGATGAACATGTTAGATTTAATGTCATTTCCTTCTTGAATGTATTCAGTTTGAGTTGCTTGAATAGATTGATTTGCATTGACTTGTGGTGGAGTTAACCCATGCTCTGATGTTGCTTGAACTTCATGCCCAATGGGGTAGTTTTCTGTTAGTCCCACATCGGTGGGAGTTTAAAGGGAGGACCTCCTTTTGGCCTATAAAAGGAAGGCTAAGGGTCCTTAACAAATCATCCCAAAATCTCTTCTCTCCCTCTCTAGTATCACACTAAATATATCAATTTAGTAGTGGTGGTTCTTTATTTTGAGAGGTAAATTTTATGAAAGTTTATTATCTCTTTTTTTTTTTTAGCTCTTATTTTTCTCATCTCTTATTTTAGTTGTGTGTTATTATACCGTTACTCTGGTCCTAACAGTGGTATCAGAGCTATTGGTTTGGTTTATTCCGCTGCTATTGTCATTAGAATAGTGTTGGTAAAATTCTGAGTATGCTCTGTGATTGCGGTTTAATCCGATCTTTCACATCAAAAAAGAGTTGTTACTGGAAAAGTTTGGTAGTGTGAACTTGCTATCTGAGAAAGTTCTGGCTAGGAAAGATTTGGTATTTAAGAGTGTCTATAGTGACCCACCTCTCTTTCCTGGGAATTTCTTGGTGTGTTAGTTTATGGTCTACCTGTGTTATTCCAGTAGACAATACTATTCATAGTGAGAAGTGCATAAGTCGGTATAATAAAGAGAGAAAATATGGCAGCAAAATATGAGATAGAGAAATTTAATGGGAGTAATTTCTCCTTGTGGAAGTTGAAGATAAGAGCAATTTTGAGAAAAGACAATTGTCTTGATGCAATTGAAGGCAGACCTGCAGATATTTCAGAAGAAAAATGGAGAGAAATGGATAACAATGTTGTTGCCAATTTGCACTTGGCATTGGCAGATTCAGTGTTATCTAGTGTTGCAGAGAAGAAGACTGCAAAGGAGATTTGGGACACACTGATCAAATTGTACGAGATCAAGTCACTTCACACCAAAATATTCTTAAAAAGGAAACTCTACACTCTTCGAATGAGTTAGTCTACACCTGTGACAGACCACATCAACAATCTGAATACGTTGTTTGCTCAACTTACAGCTTCAGATTTTAACATTGTAGAAAATGAACGTGCAGAACTTCTACTCCAGAACTTGCCAGATTCATATGATCAACTCATCATTAATATTACAAACAACAACATCATTGGTCATCTATCCTTTGATGATGTTGCCGGAGCAGTTCTTGAAGAAGAATCCAGGCGAAAGAATAAGGAAGACAGACTGGAAAGTTGTAAACAAGCAGAAGCTTTGACGATGATGAGAGGGAGATCAATGGAGCGTGGTTCCAGTGGGAGCCAAAATCATGGTAGATCAAAATCTCAGAGAAGGAAGAACCTCAAATGCTACAACTGTGGCAAGAGAGGGCACGTGAAGAAAGATTGTTGGAGCAGGAAGAGTGAAGGAAGGAAGAATATGGAAGCATCAACCTCACAAGGTTGTGTTGCTAGTACCTCAGATGATGGTGAAATTCTATACAGTGAAGCAGTAAATTCTAGAGGCGGAAGACAACTCCATGAATGTTGGATATTGGATTCAGGTGCAACTTGGCACATGACTCCATGCCGAGATTGGTTTTCTACTTATGAACCTATCTCAGGAGGATCTGTATTCATGGAAAATGATCATGCCCTAGAAATTGCTGGAATTGGTACTGTCAAATTGAAAATGTATGATGGTACCATTCGAACAATTCAAGGGGTACGACATGTGAAGGGTTTGAAAAAGAATCTATTGTCCATTGGGCAATTGGATGACCTCAAGTGCAAGATCCACATTGAAGGTGGGATCATGAAGGTAGTTAAAGGCAATTTGGTAGTGATGAAAGCAGAAAAGATCACAACCAATTTATACATGCTTTTGGGAGATACGTTGCAAGAAGTAGATGCATCAGTTGCAACAAGTCAAGAAGATGAAACACTGATGTGGCATCGTAGACTCGGTCATATGTCAGAACGAGGTCTAAAAATTCTTGCGGAACGTAATCTCTTACTAGGGCTCAAAATGGTAACCTTACCATTTTGTGAGCACTGTGTGACAAGTAAGCAGCATAGATTGAAGTTTGCCAAAGTGACTACAAGAAGCAAACACATACTGGACTTGATTCATTCTGATGTATGGGAATCACCGGAAGTATCCATTGGAGGAGCAAAATATTTTGTATCATTTATTGATGATTACTCCAGGAGATTATGGGTGTACCCAATCAAGAAGAAGTCAGATGTGTTTCCAGTATTCAAGGGGTTCAAAGCACAAGTAGAACTTGAAACTGGGAAAAGAATTAAGTGCTTAAGGACAGACAATGGAGGAGAATATGTAGATGGTGATTTTCTAGCTTTCTGTAAGCAAGAGGGTATTTCAAGGCAATTCACAGTACCTTATACACCTCAGCAGAATGGTGTAGCAGAGCGGATGAACAGAACTCTTCTAGAAAGAACAAAGGCTATGCTAAGAACAGCAGGAGTGGCCAAATCTTTCTGGGCAGAAGCAGTTAAAACTTCCTGTTACGTGATAAATCGATCACCATCAACAGCAATTGGTTTGAAAACACCAATGGAGATATGGAATGGAAAGTTATCTAATTATTCTTCATTACATGTGTTTGGATGTCCTGTGTACGTAATGTACAATTCCCAAGAAAGAACAAAACTGGATCCAAAATCCAGGAAATGTATATTCTTGGGTTATGCTGACAATGTTAAGGGGTATCGCTTGTGGGATCCCACTGCCCGCAAAGTAGCTGTTAGCAGAGATGTAGTATTTGCAGAAAATGAGCTGCAGAAGGAGGAGAAAAATGACAGTACTGTTAAAGACACTACTTCAGTGGTGATAGAAAGGAAGTATAATGACAATGACACCTCTGAAGCAGAACAAGAACATGAAGAACAAGAACCAAATGATGCCAATAATGGAGAATCTCAACAAACGAGACGAGAGATAAGAAGACCATCTTGGCACTCTGACTATGTTATGACAAGCCATGATGCATATTGTCTTCTAAATGAAGAGGGTGAACCGTCAACCTTTCATGAGGCTTTGAAGAGTTCAGATGCTTCTTTATGGATGACAGCAATGCAGGAAGAAATTGAGGCCTTACATAGAAACAATACATGGGAACTTGTTGAGCTTCCAAAAGGTCGAAAAGCTATTGGTTGTAAATGGGTTTACAAAATCAAACGAGATGGCAATGATCAAGTGGAGCGGTATCGTGCCAGATTGGTGGTTAAAGGATATGCACAGAAAGAAGGCATTGATTTCAATGAGATATTCTCGCCAGTTGTCAGATTAACCACAATCAGAATTGTTCTGGCAATGTGTGCTACACATGATTTACATCTTGAGCAACTTGATGTAAAGACTGCTTTTCTCCATGGAGAACTTGAAGAAGAAATTTATATGCTCCAACCAGAAGGCTTTAAAGAACAAGATAAAGAAAACTTGGTTTGCAGATTAACCAAATCTCTGTACGGTTTAAAACAGGCGCCGAGATGTTGGTACAAGAGATTTGATTCCTTCATTATTAGCCTTGGTTACAACAGACTAAAGTCAGACCATTGTACGTACTACAATAGGTTTGATGAAAATGACTTTATCATTTTGTTGTTGTATGTGGATGACATGTTGGTGGTAGGCCCCAATAAAGATCAGATCCAAGAATTAAAGGCACAATTGGCTAGGGAGTTTGATATGAAGGATTTGGGATCAGCAAACAAGATTTTAGGGATGCAAATTCACCGAGACAGAAAAGACAGGAAGATTTGGCTTTCTCAGAAGAATTATTTACTGAAAGTCTTGCGACGCTTCAACATGCAAGATTATAAGCCAATTTCTACCCCACTTCCTGTAAATTGTAAATTATCCTCAAGTATGAGTCCCAGCGATGAAGCAGAGAGGAAAGAAATGTCGCGAGTGCCGTATGCATCAGCGGTGGGAAGCCTTATGTATGCCATGATTTGTACTAGACCAGACATTGCACAAGCAGTGGGAGCAGTCAGTCGATTTATGGCAAATCCTGGTAGAGAGCATTGGAATATTGTAAAGAGGATCCTTAGATACATCAAAGGAACCTCTGATGTTGCATTATGTTTTGAAGGATCAGAATTTATTGTGAAGGGCTATGTTGATTCAGATTTTGTAGGAGATCTGGATAAAAGGAAATCTACTACTGGTTATGTGTTTACACTTGTTGGAGGAGCAGTAAGCTGGTTATCTAAGTTACAGACTGTTGTGGCTCTGTCTACTACAGAAGCCGAATACATGGCAGCTACTGAGGCATGCAAGGAAGCAATCTGGATTCAAAGGCTATTGGAGGAACTTGGGCACAAGCAGCAGACTACTACTGTGTATTGTGACAGTCAAAGTGCTTTGCATATTGCAAAGAATCCAGCTTTTCATTCCAGAACAAAGCACATAGGTATACAATACCACTTTGTTCGTGAAGTAGTAGAAGAAGGAAGAGTGGATATGCAGAAGATCCATACTAAAGAAAACATAGCAGATATAATGACAAAGCCAGTCAATATTGACAAGTTTACATGGTGTCGATCCTTGTATGGCCTATTAGGAACATAAGCAACATGTAATTGTAATGTATTAGGAATGTATGTGAAGATATGATTAACTTAATCATAATCTTCAAGTGGGAGAATTGTTAGTCCCACATCGGTGGGAGTTTAAAGGGAGGACCTCCTTTTGGCCTATAAAAGGAAGGCTAAGGGTCCTTAACAAATCATCCCAAAATCTCTTCTCTCCCTCTCTAGTATCACACTAAACATATCAATTTAGTAGTGGTGGTTCTTTATTTTGAGAGGTAAATTTTATGAAAGTTTATTATCTCTTTTTTTTTTTTAGCTCTTATTTTTCTCATCTCTTATTTTAGTTGTGTGTTATTATACCGTTACTCTGGTCCTAACAGTGGTATCAGAGCTATTGGTTTGGTTTATTCCGCTGCTATTGTCATTAGAATAGTGTTGGTAAAATTCTGACCTGGAGCATGAGTGTCTGTAATTTCTTTAACATTTTTTGTGGTAGGATTCTCGATAACTGAAAAAGGTGTAGTTATTTGACCATCATCATCTTCCTACATAGATTGAAATATACAAATGATATCATCATCTTATAAGCTTTAATATATATAGGGTTTATCTCTCGTTGTATAAATGTTTCAATACCGATAAGCCTAAATTTACTAGGGAAGAAATGGAAAAAAAAATAAATGAATTAGAATACAAAAGAATTAGTGTTAAGCCACGACTGCATATAGCATTTAGCAATAACTTCAAGTGCTTAGTACCTCAACTTCATCTTCTTCCATCAAAATATCGGTTCAAACTATGATTCTTCCAAATTCAATCCCACGCCAATTAATGAATCATAAATATGGAATCATTGCTTTGAAGTCAAAGAACATATTTGAAAGTTATTTTGCATACAATACACTTACAAGTGTTTTATGCTCAGAATTAACTAAGGGATCTAATGATGCAGAACCAATTAATTCTGAATGAGTAGGCGATGCTACTATCATGGCATTGGCTGATGTTGTTCCTACTTCAAAATTTCTCTCAATACCCTGCAGGTAAAAAATTATATATTAAGATTTGGAGCATACTTATTTTCTTGTGCTTATAGAGTTAAAAAGGTTAACAGGGGAATGCCTCCGGTATAGGAGAAAGCAATTGTCTGGATGATGTTTCCCCTTTTTCTGAATGGATGGATAAAGTTGTTGTAATAGTTTGCTTCGATACAGATTCCATTTGATTACTTTGGTCCTCTATTTCTTTAAGACCCTGTATACCAAAAAAATATGAATAAGTTGTAGTATATTCCTAAGAGGTATTTGAAGTAGTATTCATTTCATGTGAAGTTTTAGAGCATTTTATGCATATTTAGGTTGTTACATTATTTCCTTGAGAAATTTTAAATGTGGTATCAGTTAGTCCAATGGCCTGGTTTTGGTTCATCAAGCATGGTTCTCCTGCTGATTGTCCATCCAACAACACCTAAATGAGTGCAGAAGCATTAGTCTTGAGCTATTGGTTTTCTCAAATACTAAGAATACCTTAATAGTATACTTACATCTGAATGTGCTTCATGCCTTTTAACTGGTGATGTTGTTGCCAATGGTATCTTTAAACTCGAAACTTCTCCAACAATTTCATGCTTTATGTCTGCAATGGTTTGATTTGTATTGACTTCTGAAGAAGCCAACTCACTTTGTGATGTTGCTTGGACTTCCGGCTCACCTTTAATGTGTTGTAGTATTTCCCAATAAAAATAACCTTCCACAATATTTGTAACAAAATATTAAAGATTAACAACTCATTTAGAGAATAAGTCATGGGAATCAAAAACAGATATGTACACTTGCTAGGGTAAATAAAAAACAAATACAATGTATACCTCCATAGGTATTGTCTAAAACTTTACGCTCCAACTGATCGGACTCTATCGTTGAAGTCAAAGATAGTTTTGGACAACTCTGCACCCAAAGATCTGTATTATCCAATTCAATCCCCTGGCTGAGGCTGAAGATTGGTAGTTTTACAAAAACTAAAAGTCTTAGCATAGGAAACTCAACTTTTTTTTGATCAGCTTCGCATCTGAAAACTTCCTTTAACTCAGACGCGTCTTTTATTATCAGAAATCTTAGCTTAGGAAGCTCTTTAGAAGTGGAGAAAGGAAAGAGATATGTTAATTTGTTGCATTTTTCGACCACTATCTCTCCTAGCTTTGGGAAAGACATTTCCTGATTTTCTGCATTCTCTTCAATGATCTGCTTTAATTCTTTACATTCTTTTATGAGTAGTCTTTCCAAATGTGGTAAGCATCTTGAAATAGAAGCAGTAAAGATTACTTTTAATTTCTCACATTGCACAATAATTAGCTCCGTAATGTTTTGGAGGATAAAAGAATTCTTAGGACCTACAAAAAGATAGGTCATATGAGGCAGATCTTCCAACAGAATGTTTTGCCACCCTAAAATTATTTCTTGCCCAATTATTTCATTGAAGCAACAAATATTTTCAATTTTGGAGCCATGTACCCAGAGATCTCCCAAAGAGAGCAGATGCTTGGTCTCACTCAACTCCTGCGATAAATAAATAAATGAATAAATAAAGTCACGTAGATTAAAAAAACAAAATTCCATTAATATTTTCAAAATAAAATATAGAATTAGGACTAGTAAAATAAGGATATCACTAAAAGTTTCTTGCTAACCACACTTTTACTTGAAAAGAATGGGAACAAAATATTATTTGAATAATATTTGAATTGCTTAATTATTAAGAGTCTGTACAGAATACATTTATATAGACTACTAGTCTCCTAATTAAGGAAATAAAAGACTGTACAAATCAAATCAGCTAAATCTATCTTAATTATGGAACAAATCTCCTAATTATATTTTACAACACTCCCCTTCAAGCTGGTTAATGTATATTTATCATTCCCAGCATGCAAGTAAGATCTTTAAATTGCTCGGTGGGAAGTCCCTTGGTGAACATGGCCAGCTGCAGTCTTGAAGGAATATACTCAGTGGTTATAAGGCTGCTGTCCAATTTTTCCTTAATAAAATGTCACTCTATCTCTATGTGTTTTGTCTGATCATGTTGAACTAGATTGTGCGCAATGCTAATGGCTGATTTATTATCACAAACCAGTCTAATGGGAGTTTCATACTTTATTTTGAGGTCAGTAAGTGTTATCTTCATCCATAACAGTTCCCAGACCCCTTGTGTCATAGCTCTAAATTCTGCCTCTGCATTTGATCTTGCAACCACATTTTGCTTCTTGCTCCTCCATGTCACCAAATTTCCACCCAAGGACATGCAATATCTTGTGGTGGACCTCCTATCAACAACTGATCCTGCATAGTCAGCATCAGTATATATTTCCATGGATAAGTTTCCCTCCTTTTTAAATAGCAATCCTTTCTCTAGAGAGGCCTTCAAGTACTGAATAATTCTATTTACTGTCCGCAAGTGTCTTTCTCTTGGATCATGCATGAACTGACTTAACACACTAACTGCATAGGCTATGTCTGGCCTAGTGTGGGATAAATAGATGAGCTTTCCCACCAGTCTCTGGTACTGTGTCTTATCCACCTTTGGGCTTCCTCATCATTCCCAATTTTATGGTTTTGCTCTATGGGTGCTCCAGTGGTCTTACAGCCTAGGTTACTAGTCTCTTTAAGAAGATCAAGAATGTATTTCCTTTGAGAAATAAAGATATCCTGTCTAGAGTATGCAACTTCTATCCCAATGAAGTACTTTAGCTTACCAAGATTCTTCATCTCAAACCTTAAATTCTGTTTTTCCATCTCATTGTCACCTGCAATAATCATATCATCTACATAGACTAAAAGTAGAATGAGTTTGCCATCTTGTGAGTGTTTGATGAAGAGAGTATGGTCACCTTGGCTTTGTTTGTACCCTAGAGATACCATGGCTTGAGTGAACCTCCCAAACCAGGCTCGAGGTGTCTGTTTAAGGCCACACAAGGCTTTCTTTAATTTGCATACCTTATTCCCTCCACCAGCAACACCATATCCAGGTGGTATCTTCATGTATACTTCTTCATCTAGGCTCCCATTCAGAAAGGCATTTTTAACATCGAACTGATGCACTCCCAACCAAAGTGTGTTGCCAAGGAGAGGATAATTTTGAATGTGTTCATTTTTGCCATTGGAGCAAAAGTCTCGTCATAATCAATCCATAGGTTTGGGTGTATCCTTTTGCAACCAGCCTCGCTTTATACCTATCCAGTGTGCCATCATATTGATATTTAACAATGTATATCCACCTACAACCCACTGCTTTCTTATCATTTGGTCTCTATACAATCTCCTAAGTCTCATTCCTTTTCCAATGCACCCATTTCATCATAACCCAGTTCGTATCCTTTAAGGCTTCTTGTATTGATGTAGGGATTATGATAGAATCAATAGCTGAAATCAAACTTTGGTGCTGCATAGAAAGATTTTCAGTAGACACAAATTGGGATATAGGATATTTGGCACAAGATCTTTTTCCTTTTCTTAAGGCAATTGATAAATTATCTGGGTTAAGATCACAAGAGATATTTAAGGTGTCCTTAAGATTATGAGATCTTACCTTCGGTTTGGACAATTGACCAGGTCAGGTTTTTCTCTTTGCTGATATTGGATCTCAAAATGTCTAACTTTGTTATTCTGCATTGGTCCAGGATCTTTGTCATCCTCCATAAGAGTGGAATTTTGTAACAAAGGAATAGATGAAAACTCAAGGAACTCAGCTTCTTCTAGATTACTCTCCCCCTGATGCTGAGTACTAGTACTGAAGAAAGGTTTTGTTTCATGAAAGGTGACATCCTTGGAGACATAAACACGATGACTTTGGGGTTGATAACATTTGTATCCCTTTTTGTTTGAGGCATAACCTATGAAGACACATTTGATAGCCCGAGGATCTAACTTTCCCTGATGAGTGCTATGAACATGGACAAAAACTGAGCAACCAAAGACACGATTTTGGAGGCTGGTCATAATGAGGATAGAAGGATAAAATGAGGTCATGACTTGACCAGGGCTAACACCATCAAGAACACGAAAGGGCAATCTATTGATTAAATATGTGGCAGTGAGAATAGCCCTTAGTAAGACTTAGGGACAGACATTTGGAAGAGTAATGCTTTAGTAACCTCAAGAAGATGACGATTTTTCCTTTCTACAACCCCATTTTGTTGGGGGGAGGGGGAGTGTCCACACAGGTTAACTCATGAATAACTCCTTTTTTTTTAAAGAAAATTAGAGAGATTTTGATTTACATACTCTCTCCCATTATCGGAATGCAATCTCTTAATAAGACTCTCAAATTGTGTTTGAACCATTTGATAAAAATTAACAAATAGTTGGAAAACTTCAGACTTATCTTTCATGAGGAAAATCCAAGTAACCCGTATACAGTCATCAATCAAAGAAACAAACCACTTGGCAACAGAATAATTAGAAGTAGATGCAGGCTCCCACACATTCGAATGAACAATATCAAAAGCTTTTGAACTTTTATTATTAGTGGGAAGAAAAATTGTTTGACGATGTTTAGCAAATTGACAGACATCACAATGAATGGACTCAATTGAAACTTTTGTAAACAAGAAAGGAAATAATGACTTAAGGACACTAAAAGGAGGATGTCTAAGACGCTTGTGCTGAAGCCATATCTGGGAGGAAGACCAAGATTCTGAACTCATCTGATGGCTGGATGTGAGTGCCTTTTGTTTGATGCACTCTTTACTGTCTTCATGTTGCAGGTAATATAACCCGCCTTGCTCTTTAGCAATTCCAATCGACCTCCCCATGGCAAGATCCTAAAAAACACAATGGGAGTGGAAAAAAGTGACTGCACACTTTAAGTCTTGGGTGATCTTATGAATAGACAGGAGGTTGTTAGATAGTTGTGGAACATGAAACACATTTTTCAAAAGAAGGGAAGGTTGAAGTTGAATGTTGCCACAACCAGTAACAGGGGTATGAGAACCATTAGCAATAGTGATATGTTGGTTATTAGATAAAATGATTTAGGATGAAAAATACGAAGAATGAGGTGTCATATGATCAGTAGCACCATAGTTTATAATCCATATATTCTCAGTATCAGAACTCTTAAAGGATAAGAAGCTAGAACTCTTACTATTTATGGTTAAGGAACAAGAACTAGATATCTTACTAAGAGAGTCCATAAGAGCCCTTAGGCGTTCCAACTCTGCTTTGCTGAGAGCTAGTACCTTATTTTTTGCTGGTGGGACAAATAGGGCAGTTTCATAGTTAGATGTTGCTTGATTAACACGTCGTTGTGTAAGCCCTTTGAACCCTCCAGTTCTTTCAAGGACCTTTTCCTTCCCATAAAGCCTAAAACATGTCTCCTAAGTATGGCCCGTCTTCCTACAATAACTACACCACCTATCATCACGACTAACTTTTATTGATGGCCTTCCAAATGAAGGGCCTTTTACAGGACCCTTGCCACTAGCTAAGGCTGAACCATCAATAGAACTACTCCCTTTCAACATAATTGACCTCCAAGTTTCTTCACCTCATACAATGTGGAACACCTCTAAGAAAGAAGGAAGTTCATTCTTGCCCAAAACCTGAACTCGAATCGGATCAAACTCTGAGTTTACTCCATGCAAGAACTTAAAGATTCACACCTTTTCTAAGAATTTTATCTGTGTTTTTGAATCAGTTGTACACTCTATTTTTAAATTTTGATATTGGTCCAACTTTATCCATAAACCATTCAATGTTCCTTAGTAATCTGTTAATGAAAGACTCCCTTGTTTGGTATTAAAGATCTTGCTCTCTATTTCATAACACGCTCCAGTATCCTTCTTTATAGAATACGTCTTTCTAAGGTTCTCCCAAATTTCCTTCGCATTGGAGAAAAATATGCAATTCCGACTGATCTCTGTTGTCATAAAATGCCCCAGCCAGGTCATGATCAGAGATTCTTCATCATCCCAAGCTTCATATTTTGGGTCCATTTTGGCTGTAGGGTCTCCTTCAATGTGACTCAACTAGGGTTGTACGAACCAACTGAACCCACTGTAAATAATTTTGCCCATCAAGACGATAAGAGCCTTGCAGAACTTATAGATCATTGGTACTCAAGACAGGGGCTGTCTTGTCTTCAGACATATTGGGAGATTGATAAAATGCAGAAACAAAAGTCTGGTGAACAGTAACCATGTTTGAACAGTATCCTCTTAAAGTAAAATCTCATAACAGTATTTAAAAGGCCATATTAAGATGAAACGACCCCTGAAACAGAATCAGAGATGGTCGGCGACCAAGTTTGTGGTGGCTTGGTGAAAAATGCGGCTGGGAAGGCGATGCATAACGTACATGTGTCAGAGACAAAACTGGCGATTAACAACAAAATTTTGGGGATAGGTCAATCTTGAAGAAGCACTCTTGGTGTGTTTTCCAATTGGGTCTGCAGTGGTCGGCGGCGGACGGTGGGTGATAGGGCTAAAAGTGAGTAGATTCGCAGCAATGAAGGCTGCTTAGAAGATGCGGAAGCAGAGTCCCCTAGATTGGGAGCTCTGATACCAACTTGAAAAAAAGGGATCAAGATGTTATTTGAATAATATTTGAATTGCTTAATTATTAAGAGCCGTTACAAACTACATTTATATAGACTACTAGTCTCTTAATTAAGGAAATAAAAGATTGTACAAATCAAATTAGCCAAATCTGTCCTAATTAGGGAACAAATCTCCAAATTATATTTTACAACACTTTTAAAATAATATCTCATTTTGAATTTTGGTTATGATGGATAACACGGGCTTTTAGTTTATTTAGGAACTTATAATGTTAGTATTTATTTAAAAAAAAAAACTGAATCTTTAACATAATAATAATTAGATTAAAATCAATGATCAATTCAGCGAACAGTAAAGATATATGGAAAGAAGGGTACCTTTATGGATCTGTTATTCAAAGAAAGGATGAAATCGCCAATAGATTTAACGCTAATCTGGGAACATCCATTGAGTACAAACGACGTCAAAGGTGGCAATGTTGTGCTATAGTTTTTGGAGCAAATTCCGATTAAACCTGGCAGATCATGTAACCAGAGACTATCCAAGACAGGAAGATCAACATTTATCTTATTATGATTCTGATTATCATCAAGGCAACATCCGAATATATATTCCAATTGCCTACAACTTTTCACATAGATCTCTTTCAATTTTGGAAACACATAACTCAAATTACTGTCACCAATGTCTATTATTGTGTGCTGTAATTCGTCGCAGTCCTCAATTGACAAAGTTTCCAACATCATTGGAGCAATGGACAAGATAAATACAGATCTGATCTTTGAAAAACTTCGTAGTTCAATTTTTTTAATATTGCGCAGGATCTGTGGTTGCTTCGAAAGACATTGAGCACGTTGCCAAAGATGAAGATAGTCGAAGTTTGACACCTACAATGCAACACCAAACGATTGTTCTTAAGTCAAATCTAACAATATCTCTTTGCATGGAACTCAAGGAAATGGGAGTGTATGTATAACTTTTATCTTATACAAATGCTAAAGATAGGCTTAAATTGATAAAAATCCACAATTTAATTCTCCAAAACTTTTGAGCTCATATACAATACAACTATATACTAATTACTTCTCAGTAATTGATAACATGCTGTTGTATTAAAGATAATTTTTAAGGTGGGATGTTTAATATGCATATAGGCTATAAACATAAGGTACAAGCTATCTCTCGAAAAGAGAAATACTTAAAAGATAACACAGAAAGTTAAGAGCGTTACCGATGAGATTGAACTTTCTTGCAATGGTTCATTGGAAACCAAGGGAATTGTAGTACTTTTAGTACCCTTGACTTTGCGTCTATATTTATGGGGATAACACATATGGATCCAAGGAGAAATATTGCATTTGTTGGGATTTGATTCTATTTTTTCAATGGAATCGTTTTTACAGGATGACCCTGACAAACAAATCGAACAACAACATTTTGGAAAAAAATCAATGAAATTTGGCAAGCCAGAGAACTCCACCTCTTTCAGTGAGCCAAGTATGTTATCCTTTGCCTCTTGATGACTTGCATGTTCGTGTTGGTATTGATGAAATATGTATTTCAGCTCACCACAAACACGTGTTATGATAGTTTCTAGCAATGGAACAACTTGAGAAGAAAGTGTTGGAAGTATATATTCCAATTGGGGACAACTCGTAATAAAGAGAGTTTTCAGATTTGGAAACATTGAGCCATAACTCTTGTTATCATTCTCACCATCAACAATCTCTTCCTTGGATTCTCCATTTACTCTTCCCTCTGCTATTATGTTTTTTAGTTGCTCACAATCATATATGGACAGTGTCTCCAAAAGCATGAGACTTTGACAAGTTGACAATTGAGATAGGGACACCAATTTTGGGCAATTGTACAATTCAATGGTCCTAAGATAGCAGAGGTTTAGCTTGCTCTTAAACAATATGCTTCTCAAATTTATACAATCCGAGATTACTAGCCTCTGTAAATTGTTTAAAAAGTCAAAGGGAAAGGGACCATTGCATAGTTCTTCGAAATTTTCCATGCTGCGGAGTTCTAGCTCAATCAACTTGGAGAACAAACTTTGTCTATGAGAACCATTATGTGCAGTGTCAATGAGACACCGCAATTGTGGACTATCTGATAAATTAAGCTCGACTAGGTCATTCATACCTCTATCTATGGGAACAATATCAGGTATGAGATTTCTCCATTCCCCCTTGATATCTCGTAGACGAAGAAGTTTGGATGTTTGCACCAAATGCTTGAATGTCACTTCTGAGAAAATAGCATCAATCTTCGGCAAGGCCACACCTTTTGACAACGATTCACCCAACACTGTAAGATCGTCACTCATAATGTATCTTTGGAATGCAGGAAAGGTTATTTTCTCATGCATTGCCGAAATATCAAACGTGAGATCCGTACCAACAATGTACAATTCTTCAAGTAATGAGCACTTTTCAATCACTTTAATTGAATTAAAATTTTCAACACTACCATATCTTAACCTCAACACTACAAGTTTCTCCAGTTTTGCAATTTCACATGGTAATTCATCCATACAACACGCAACCAAATCAAGAGTCTCAAGATTTTGTAAGTATTTCAGAACAGAGAAGTCCCGTAAGCGTAAACTTTCAAGGATTAGAGATCGAATATTCGTCAATGATTGGAATGACTGCGGTAATGACAGAGAAACATCTCTCCATTTCTTCAATGACAAATGCAAAACTCGAAGTTCTGTCATATTATCAAAGAATGAATTTGGGACTTCTACAGAAGCATTTTCATCTTCATCTTCATGCATGTAGACGACTTTTAGAATCTCAAGTTTGGAGCTATCAAACTTACAAGAAAATACATCCATCTTCTTCCCTTCGCATAACAAATATTTGATATTCTTCCTCCTCTCAAGCAATAACTTCTGATTTTTGTTAGACACATTTACTGCTTGAATTTCCTCATTATCTATCCATAAGGCCACTTCACGAACCAAGTCATGCATTTTAACACTTTGCTTCCCACCCTTCAACAATAAACAAGAATCCACAAGTTTATTCATGGCAACAAGGACTTGGTCTCGAGCTTCGTCATATTTGCCATCCACTTCCCCAAGAAGGCCTGCTCCAATGCCAAATGTGGTTAATGTTTCATTATAAAGTTCTTCATCTTCTGGAAACATAGAACATAGGAGGAATAGTTTCTTGGCTTCTTCATTCTTCAAATTGTCATAACTATACCTCAAACATTTATAAACTTCAATCAAACTTTTATCAACACCATGCATAGGCATAGCCTTCTGCAAGGATTTTAAAGTTGATTTCCATTCTTCCAAACGTTGTTCACCTTTTAAACTGCTAGCAATGGCTGTTATTGCTACGGGTAACCCTTTGCATTCTTTGGTAATATCACGTCCCTTATCCAACAAACGTTTAGAGGAACTATCACTTATATTAGCATGCTTTTTGAACAAGGTCCATGCATCTTCCTCAGATAACACCCCCAATTGAATTATCTTTTTGCATCCCATTGATTGGCAAACCTTCATTTCACGTGTGGTTAAAAAGATTCTACAACCCTTGTGATTGTCTTTCCTTGGGATCCCAATTTCATCAAAATTGATAGGATTCCACACATCATCCAATATCAAAAGCATTTTTTCACCACCAGTTAATCTACTCCAAAGAAGCTTGAGTCTCTCTGATTCACTTTTATCCTTAAGATCCAATCCTAAGGGTGCAGCAATTTCATCTTGAATCTTTCTTATATCAGGAGTATTTGACACTGTAGTATCAATAACATGATCAAATTGTTCTAATTGCTTAAGTTCCTTTCCCACTTGTTTTGCCAGTGTAGTTTTACCTGCGCCCCCCATCCCCTGCAATCCAACTGTGAAGTTGTTGTCATCTTTCAGTGCATCCAAAAGTTCTTTGATTTTAGACTTCCTGCTTTCAAAAGAAACGTAATCTTCAGAAGAATGATATTCAATTCCTGGAAGATTAGGGGAAATTCCAACATTGCCACTTTTCAAGAGGGTTTCAATATCTATCATCGTATTTGCCAGTTTCTTTCCCTTATTATATCTCCATTTGCAATTTGGACACCATCCAAAAAAACATGTCTTTTTCATCTGAGTCTCTTTAATGAGTTCGTCAGTTTCTTTTAGGCAAGAAGTGACATCTGTTCGAATATTGTTTCCCTTTCTTATTTCCTCTTTCACACTTGCTTCCAAAGCTTTCTTTTCCTTTTCAATGTCTTCAACAATGTCCCAAAAGCAGCATACGTAACGTGATTCTGCTATTAAGCAATCCATCAGTCTATCTAAAATTGATGTTACGAACTCCGCTCCAATGTATGCCATCTAAATCAAATTCAACAGAGGGAAGTTAATAAATGTCATAATTTATTAACATAATTGTCTTTTGATTTATTCATAGTTTAAATTATCGTATAAATTTTTATGATTTATCAATTTATAAATTTATTTATAATCGTAGAAATAGAAAAATATGTTTGAAAATTTATATTGATTAATAGTTAATATTTTTTCAAAGTGACAGTTATTATTAATGTGTTTATTTCATATTTAATAAAATATGGATTATGTTCAGATAAAAAACAAAGTATAATATATAATAAAGGCTATATCAATAGGTTATAAATGAAATTTTATAAAATATTTAAATCATATTGAATGAATAATAAATATTTAAATAAAATGAAAAGCAGTACATTTTGAAGGGAATCAGAGGTAATAGTATACTGAAAAACCTTTTTTTAAAAACAAAATTGTATTCTTTAGCATTTTGCAAATGAAAAAAAATGTAAAATAAAAAATTAAGGTGAATATTTTTTATGTTATCCCTGCAACCACTTCATTAATTTGGATCAAACAAAGAAGCACCAATCAGAATAACAGAGCATATATAGGGTTTGTATTCAAGATATACACTTACATTGAGATTTGAATTATGCACTAATATTCAAGAAAATATAAGCAAGAATCGTTGCCAAAGGATTTGTATTATCGTATTTCATATTATGCACTGTCCTTCATCTCCTGCATCTGAACACATTTATCTTCGTTCAGATTATCCATGCACCTTTTCTTCCTTGCATCTGAACTCAAATGATCATGCATCTGATTGAAAATGAACAAGCAATAATCAATTAGTTCTTTTTTGAGCCATATAAGTTTGGAACAGAAGATGATGAAAAATCACTAGACAAAGTAGCAAGCATATAGGATATAAGTTTGAATTATGCACTTTCATCGATCAGTTCCTAATTCTAATCAAATTCTATGAACAAACATATGCCATATGTTTCGAGGCAGTTCTTCCAACCCAATTTGTTTGCAGTTTGCGTGTGAAGACTTGGCAATGATGAGAAGTCAAACTGCGAGAAAGATAGCACTTCTCAGCAGAGTCTCCGTTTCTACCGTCAGAGGAAAGCGAGTAAAAATGAAATTTGACTTTAAAGTAATTATAATAAAAACCTAACATCAGGATTATTTTTTTATATATGGTATTTAAAAATTGTTAATGGAGATTTTTCAAAAAATTTTAAAAAAGTCTCAGTAATTTTTCAAAAAAAAAAAATTTAAAAATAAAAAGTTACCAATAGATTTAAAATAATAATTTTTTTAAAAGTATTAAAAAAATGCTTTATGCAATTTTTTTTATGTTTTTGTAATTTTCTCAAAAGACTATATTTTAATAATATTATATATATATATATAAACATTTTTTTCATTATAAATGTTGAATAAAATTTATTTTCATATATTGAGATATTTTTATTAATCATATGTTAAGTTTTATTTTTCGGACATCTCTGGTCCGCGGTGAATAATTGACTTTTTGTTTATATGTTTTTAGTTCCTTTTGTTAGGTTTTAGCATTTCCTTTTTCTTTTCTTTTTGTAACAAATAAAGTACTGTTGTGCTTCTGAAAATAACAGATAAAATGTTGAAGTTAGGCGATGAATATTAGACAAAATTCACTTTGATATTAGTTAGATTTTGAGTGTTTATTATGTCAAGAGAAAGCGTAATGAGTTTTTTAGAATTTATCATTTAAAATATTTAATAATTAAATGTATATTTTGATTAAGACTAGTTAAAAATATAAGTAAAAATATTTGCTATTTAATTGAAAGAGAAAATGATAAGAGGAGAAACTTGTTGTTAATTAAAAAACAAATTCACTTCAAATTAACTAATTAATAATTTATTTATTTACTTTTATGAAAATAAAATATTAATATTAAATTTTTTGGCCTACAACAAGTACTTTAGCTTAAGTGTAATGCCCTAAATTTTTGTATTATTGACTATTGTTATGTGTGTGTATATATATATATATATATATATATATATATATATATATATATATAATCAGTATGAATGTAAATAAATGTTGAAATTTGCACTTGAGTGTGTGATGATGATGTTTACGTGTATAAAATGCATATGGATGCGTACAACTGTATTTGTATATGATTGGATTAGATTGATTGGGTTGAAAAATAGGTTGAGGGTGTAATCTTGGGGTGTTCTCGCTGTAGCGTGAGAATTCTCGGTGTAGCGAGAGGGCCTGTGAAGAAAGGGACGAATCTGTCGCCTTTTCATTATAGCGAGAAATGTCTCGCTGTAGTGAGAGAGCGACCGTGAGGGAGTGCAATTATGGGTGCAGTCTCGTTATAGCGAGAGGGTCTCGCTGTATCGAGATTCTACTGAAACCAGGGTGCAGTTTCCTCTGAGTTTTTTCCTGGAACGAGAATATCTCGCTATAGCGAGAGTGTCGCTACCAGAGAGGTATTTGAAGGGTTAGGGTTTGAGGGAAATCATTTCCCACTTTTTCTCTCGAGCTCTCTCTCATTTCTCTTAACTCCTAAGCCGTTTTCGCCGATTAAATTGCCTCCAAAGCCGTTTGGGTGCAAGATTGAAGGTTATAAATACATTTAGAGCTTTTGGAGGTGAGTTTCCATGGTTAGGTTTTGGTTTTCATCTCTATCCTTTGTTTTCTTGGTTCTCTTTGAGTTCTCATGGAATTTTCCATGTGCTTTAGGGGTAAAATCTGAGTGGGAGACCGTTTCTACCATCGTATTGTGTTAGGTCTTCGATTTAAGGTAAAGGAGACTCTACCCTATCTCATTGTGTAATTTATTGTTTATTTTGCCAAATCATGCAATGTAGCTGAGATAGAGAGTAAGAAATATGTGTTTGATGGAAATTGTTGTGTAGTGCAATGTGAGATAACATGTGAGAACCCATGGTGTGAGCATGCCATTACTTGATGAATGAATAATGTAAATGTGAATTATGTTGAAATATTATGTAATGGAATGAGGACATATGTGTCGACTGTTGTGAATGGATATGGGCGTTGTGCTGTGTGATGTGAATGAATGCTGAAAATATGTGTGAATGGGGCATGTTAAATGCATTGTAATAATGCTATGAATGGTTCAGCTATACACTGGAGATGTGAAAGATGGGGACGGTAGAAATACCTTGAAAAAGAGAGAGTGGTGGTGATACTAACAGTGAGCATGGGTGCTCTACAGGCCGCACACTCTCCTCCTGACTAGACTTATGACTACTACCTTTGTCGAGTGACTCGTGACTGCTCACGCGGTATCCGTAAGGCCAGAGTAACCGGCGACCATCCAAGGTGTGAAACTGTGATCACAGTGTCACAGTGAGCATGGTGGCATGCCATGAGTTTTGGTGTCGTGAGTACATCGGTTGTGAATTTAAGTGAAATGTTGCTTGTAATTGTACTTGTGTATAATGTATTAGAAATGGTGTGAAGTATGTGCAAGGTGAGACTCTATGCTTGATTGTGTGTTGGGTAGTGTAAAGTACTCATCTTTACATTTATTTTTCAGGTAACTAAGACGATTAGTACCGAACTTAGTAAAAAGGGTAGATGGAACTGCTATAGGATTTAAGATATTATTTTGAAACTTGATGTAGTTGAACTGGTCCTGTAGCGGTCATTTGATATAAATTTATAACCCTTACCTCCATTTTGAAATATTTGATGAAATTATGTGCTGAAAACTTTATTTGAATGGAAATTTTATTATTCTGAATTTGCAAAATTTATTATTTATTTGAAATTAAATTTAAGGTGTTACACTAAACCACCCTTCGTATGAATTTTTATAAAAATTATCTATGTGATATGAATTTTTCTCACATTGAAAATTAAAGCAAACAAGTAACATCATAATTACTGTAAAATAGAAAATAGTTAATATTATTTGGAAGAAATCAAAACTTCATCATATGTAACACATGAAACTTTGATATTTTAAAATATATATGAAATACATGGTTTAGTGCATTTCATACAAGGAATGAACTACCTAAGAAATATTCAAAGTTCCTAGGCAAAATGTAGCAATGGAGAAATACAAGAAAAAACAGTCTAATAGCCAAGAGGGGCACTAAAAGAAGCCCTAGCTTCCATCACTTGTGCCTCTTGTTGAATTATACTCTCCAAAACAGCTTCAGAAGATGCCACTTGATGCTTAAGATCCTTCACATGCTAAGTCAAAATGCGTTTTGAGTCCAATAATTTTGCAATGCCTCTTCAGATACTTGTAAACTAGGAAACAAGGCACGTCTTTCAACACCATCTAACCAAGTCTTATCAAAACTAAAACTTCTCATGTCTTGCATTAACTCCATTAAGTTAGAGTGCTTTGACCCTAACACATCCAAAACATGTGTTTGGAGGAATTTCAGTAGCTCAGTCAGGCAAGTGTAGGCATAACCCTTGTATTTGTTACTAAGTGCATTGTCTTTTAAACGAAGAGAAGGATGCTTTGCCAAAAATTCAGTCAACAGAGTCATGTTCTCAGAAGCCAAATACTTGTTGGAGACCAGTTGTTCAAGTTCACTTTTGACAAGAGAAGCAAAACTCGCATCATCCATGGTTTGAGAAGGGCTCCCTAAAAGTGAATCAAAGAATAATTATGCATGAACACAAAAAAATATACTTAATGTTTTTAGTTTTGATAAATATGATGAAATTTAATTCCAGTGTTTTTGAAAAAATTGTTGGTTTTGATTTTCATAAATTTTAATTTTTATAAAAATGATCCTTGTAGTGTCCTTTATGATAACATGACATATTTCTAATAATTTCATATCAACAACTATTTTGAGTAGCAAGTGATATTATATACTTAAATGCATGACACATTAGGTATCCAAGATTATTTTAAAATGTTTTTAAAATTTATGAGACTAAAATCAACAATTTTTTAGTTTTGATAAATGTGTGAAATTTAATTCTAGTGCTTTTTAAAAAACTGTTGGTTTTGATTTTCATAAATTTTAATTTTTTAAAAATGATTGCTTTCACTACTTTATGATAACATGACATATTTCTAATCATTTCATATCAACAACTATTCTTATAATAAGCTTAAATGCATGACACGTTAGTATCCAAGACTATTTTTAAAAGTTTTTAAATTTACGAGACTAAAATCAACAATTTTTTAAGAGACTAAGCTAAATTTAATCATATTTACAGGTACTAAAATTATGCTTTCTATAAAAAATTTAGCAAAATAAAAGGGGCAAAAGTACCTTCAAATGGCATTGAAAGAGACTTGGATGCAACTTGGGAAGAGATGCCAGGAAAGGACTTAGAATCTGAAACTCCTATGCCATCATTGTTAAGAAACAGTTCCTCAACAATTGAGCTTACTTTCATGGAAGCATCACCATTCAAAGGAACTAAACAGAAGGTGGGGGTAAAAGAGTTCAAAATCAAAGCACAAATGTGGTAACATAAAAAAAAGAAAGTGGATGCATGAGAAGACCTGGATCATGAGAGTTAGTGAGGGCAAGCGCTAAATCTGAAGTTTCATGAGCAGAGGGAGGCACAACTAAAACAGATGGTATGGCCATTTGGCCATCCCCATGTTCCTACAAGGATTCAAATAAACAAATGTTGCATCATCTAAAAAGTTTTATCTTTACAAAGTCATCCTCATTATATTCATTAGTACATAATGTTCATCCTCATTTTCATTGAAATTAATGAATTAGGAACATTAAAATATTACTTTTAAGCACACAAACACATTTGAAAGCTTGACTAAATACAGTAAACTTACATGTGGACATGTTTCACCCTTAGAAGCAACTGATGGACCTAATGATGAACTAATTCCCTGATGTATTTCCTTCTTCAACATTTCTCTTAATACCCTTCTCATAATCATAAAATTGTTTAAATTCAGAGCATTCTTTTACTCTTATAATTGAATATAAACAGGAAAATACTTTTTGTAAGGGAGATAGTAATGGTCCTTGTGATGTGTTCCTTATTTCTGACTTCGTCAGTAGAGTTGCTGTTGTATTTTTCCCCGACATAGAACCTTCTTGACTACTTTGGTTCTGTCTGTCTTTCAAACACTGTATACCAAAAAAAATGTAAATAAGTTACAATATATTTCTAAGAAAAATATTTTCAGTACTTTTTATTTCCTGTCAAGTTTTTTTAGCATCATGTACATAGTTAGGTGGTGGCATTCCATTATTTCCTTGAAAAACATCGAAAATAATATCAGTTTCTCCATGTGCGTGTTGTTCTTTCATTGAAGTATGTTCTTCAATTGGTTGTTCATCGAAGAATCTTCTCCCATAGTGAGGCAATGCTACTATCACGGCATTGGCTGATGTTGTTCCTACTTCAAAATTTATCACAATACCCTGCATGTAAAAAATTATATATTAAGGTTTGGAGCATACTTATAATCTCATGCTGATAAGAGTTAAAAAGGTTAACAGGGGAATGCCTCTTGTATAAGAGAAAGCAATTGTCTGGGTGATGTTTTCCCTTTTTCTGAATCCATGGATAAAGTTGTTGTAATAATTTGCTTTGATACACAATCCTCTTGATTACTTTGGTCCTCTTTTTTCTGTGGGACACTGCACCAAAAAAATGTGAATAAGTTGCATTATATTCCTAAGAGGTATTGGGAGTACTGTTCATTTCTGTGAAGTTTTAGAGCATTTTATGCATATTTGGGTGGTTACATTATTTCCTTGAGAAATTTTAAAGGTGGTTTCAATTAGTCCAATGGCCTGGTTTTGGTTCATCAAGCACGGTTCTCCTGTTGATTGTTCATCCAACAACAAATGAGTGCAGAAGCAGTAGTCTTGAGCTATTAGTTTTATCCCATACTAAGAATACCTTAATAGTATACTTACATCTGAATGTGCTTCATGCCATTTAATTGGTGATGTTGTTGCCGATGGTATCTTTAAACTCGAATCTTCTTCAACAATTTCATGCTTTCTCTCTGCAATGGATTGATTCGTATTGACTTCTGAAGAAGCCAATTCACTTTGTGATGTTGCTTGGACTTCCAGCTCACCTTGAATGTCTTAAGTGATTTTTGTTGTTTGACATTCATTGCTAGGATCTTGGATTAAAAAAACTGAATATTTACCATAATAATATTTGGATTAAAATCAATGATCAATTCAAAGATAAATGGGAGGAAGGTTACCTTAATAGATTTAACGCTAATCTGAGAACATCCAATGAGTTCAAACTCCTTCAAAGGTGGCAATGTTGTGGAATAGTTTTTCAAGCAAATTCCGATTAAACATGGCAGACCATGGAAACAGACTTTCCAAGACAGGAAGATCAACGTTTATCTTATTGTGATTCTGATTATCATCGCAACTTCCGAATATATATTCCAATTGCCTACAACTTTTCACATAGATAACTTTCACTTTTGGAAACACATAACTCAAATTACTGTCACCAATGTCTATTATTATGTGCTGTAATTCGTCGCAGTCCTCAATTATCAAAGTTTCCAACATCACTGTAGCAATAGACAAGATAAATACAGATTTGATGTTTGAAAAATTTCGTAGTACAATTTTTTTAATATTGCGCAGGATCTGTGGTTGCTTGGAAAGACACTGGGAATGTATGTAAAACTTTTATCTTATACAAATGCTAAAGATAGCCTTAAATTGATAAAAATCTATAATTTAATGCTCCAAAACTTGAGCTCTTGGAATTTGGTTGTCAACTTCTAGTTATAATATTTACTAATGGTAGAAAATATACAATACAACTATATACTAATTACTTCTCAGTAACTAATAACATGCTGTTGTATTAAAGATAATTTTTAAGGTGGTATGTTTAATATGCATATAGGCTATAAATATAAGATATATAGAAGTACGTAAAAGATAACACAAGAAAGTTAAATAGGGTTACCGATGAGATTGAACTATCTTGCAATGGTTCAGTGGAAATCAATGGAATTGTAGTACGTTTGGTACACTTGACATTGCGTCTACATTTATGAGGATAACACATATGGATCCAAGGAAAAATATTGCATTTGTTGGGATTTGATTCTATTTTTTTCAATAGAATCGTTTTTACAAGATGACCCTGACAAACAAATGGAACAACATTTTGGAAAAATATCAATGAAATTTGGCAAGCCAGAGGACTGCACCTCTTTCAGTGAGCCAAGTATGATATCATTTCCATCTTGATGACTTGCATGTTCGTGTTGGTATTGATGAAATATGTATTTCAGCGCACCACAATCACGTTATGATAGTTTCTAGCAATGGAACAACTTGAGTAGAAAGAGTTGGAAGTATATATTCCAATTGGGGACACTTCCTAATATTTAGAGTTTTCAGATTTGGAAACATCGAGTCACAACTCTTGTTATCATTCTCCCCATCAACTATCTATTCCTTCAATTCTTCATTTACTCTTTCATCTGCTATTATGTTTGTTAGTTGTTCACAATCGACAGTTTCTCCAAAAGCAAGAGACTGGGCATTTGTACAATTCAATGGTCTTAAGAAAACAGAGGTTTAACTTGCTCTTAAACAATATGCTTCTCAAATTTATACAATCCGAGATTACTAGCCCCTGTAAATTGTTTAGAAAGTCAAAGGGAAAGGGACCATTGCATAGTTCTTGGTAATTTTCCATGCGATTGACTTGGAGAAGAAACTCTGTCTATGAGAATCAATATGTGTAGTGTCAACGAGACACCGCAATTGTGGACTTCAACGTTCTGCATCTTCTGGAAACAGTGAACATAAGAGGAATAGTTTCTTGGCTTCTACATTCCTCAAATTATTATAACTATACCTCAAACATATATATACTTCAATCAAACTTTCATCAACACCATGCATAGGCACAGACTTCTGCAAGGATTTGAAAGTTGATTTCCATTTTTCCAAGCGTTGTTCACCTTTTAAACTGCTAGCAATGGCTGCTATTGCAACGGGTAACCCTTCGCATTCTTTGGCCAACAAACGTTTAGAGAAACAATCACTTATATGAGCATGCTTTTTGAACAAGGTCCATGCATCTTCCTCGGACAAAACCCCAATTGAATTATCTTTTCGCATCCCATTGATTGGCAAACCTTCATTTCACGTGTGGTTAAAAAGATTCTACAACCCTTGTGATTGTCTTTCCTTGGAATCCCAATTTCATCAAAACTAATAGGATTCCACACATCATCCAATATCAAAAGAATTTTTTCACCACTGGTTAATCTACTCCAAAGAAGCTTGAGTCTCTCTGATTCACTTTTATCTTTGAAGTCCAATCCTAAGGGTGCAGCAATGTCATCTTGAATCTTTCTTATATCAAGAGTATATGAGTAGTATCAATGACATGATCAAATTGTTCTAACTGCTTAAGTTTCTTACCCACTTCTTTTGCCAACGTAGTTTTACCTGTTCCCCCCATCCCTTGCAATCCAATTATAAAGTTGCTGTCATTTTTCAATGCATCCGAAAGTTCTTCTATTTTCGACTTTCTGCTCTCAAAAGAAACGTAATCTTGAGAAGAATGATACTCAACACCTGGAAGTTTCGGGGAAATTCCAACATTGCCACTTTTCAACTCCTTCTTCTTATTTGCCAGTTGTTTTCCCTTACTATATCTCCATTTGCAATGTGGACACCATCCAAAAAAACACGTCTTTTTCATCTGAGTGTCGTTAATAAGTTCGTCAGTTTCTTTTAGCCAAGAAGTGAGATCTGTTCGAATATTGTTTCCCTTTCTTATTTCCTCTTTCACACTTTCTTCCAAAGATTTCTTTTCCTTTTCAATGTCTTCAACAATGTCCGAAAAGCAGCATACTTAACGTGATTATGCTATTGCGCAGTTCATCAATCTATCTAAATTTGATTTTACCAACTCAGCTCCAATGTCTGCCATCTAAATCAAATTCTACAGAGGAAAGTTAATAAAGGGCACGAAATTAATTTACAATTTCCTATAATAGTATCGGATAATGTTTATGTACAATGTGTATATATATATATATATATATATATATATATATATATATATATGTAAATCAAAATTTACCTTACTTCATATAATTGTCACTATTCCCTTGATTTATATTTATAAAACTAAATATTCACATTGAAAAATTAGAAATATCATATAATTTGATGTTTTGAAGAAAATACAATTAAAAATGTCATGCTTTTAAAAGACCTTATTTTATACAATAATATTTTGGGCCTTTTATAACTAACAGGTATTGATTTTTGCAATATAAAGTGATAGCAAATTATTAATGTATTGATTTCGTAAGTACTAGAATATAGGATATATTCAAATAAAAATAACAAATTGCACGAAATTAATTTATAATCTCCTATAATGTATACGCTAATGTGTGTGTGTGTGTATATATATATATATATATATATATTAAAAAGTTTATATTAATTAACATAATTGTCACAGTTACCTTGATTTATATTTGTAAAATTAAATATTTACATTTAAAAAACTAGAAATATCATATAATTTGATGTTTGGAAGAAGAAAATACTACTCTTTATAATAAAATCCCTTTAAAATAATCATATCCGTCGTCAAGTGTACGAGATGCATTCTATATAATTTATTTTAAAATAAACTATATAGAATGATATATCAGTATGAATTTAATATATAAATTACTTATTATTAAATTTGGATCCTTCTATACTGATATCTAATATAATATGATCACCTTAGAGCTATATAATTATAATTATTTACCCATACATGAACTTCACTTTGTCCTAAACTTGCAATGATGATGGGTACATATATAACAGAGCATTCGTGGCTCAGTTTGAAGAAAACATGGATCTAGGATGTTAAATTTCCTTCACCAAAATCAACTTTTGTTTAATTTAAATACATCAACATGGCCCAATGTATGAATTGTTAGTTTCTTTTTTACCAAAATACACTTGCCTATGTTTTGTATTTATATATATAAACAAAAAGAGAGACTTCATCACATATTTTTACAATCCCATTTTTCTATTTTTGACATGTAAAAAATTGATTATATTTTTAGAGTTTGTTTTATATAAAACATGATTTATTTATTTTTCTGTAATGTTTTTCATTTTTTTTATATACTGATTTCTGTTAATGCGTAGGTTTTAATATAAATTAATAATTTATTATGTCTTATTAACTCAATATCTCTAGAACACTAAGACATTTAAGGAAATCAAACTAATTTATTATGATATTTTATTATTTTAATCTCTATTTCAAAGTTTGTTTTTAATTATATATATATATATATATTATTTTAAAATTTAGTGAGTCAAGAGCTAATCTACTGAGTTGATTCGAATTAACAATTTGTTAAGTTCTGACTTGAATGGCTTACTTGTTAAATGACATTTAGGTAACCATTAGAGGTTTAACTTTTCAAAAATTAAGAAATGAACAGAATCTTTTCGATATGTCATTTGCCTCTTCAAGCTGTATTAATCAATAATTAATAATTTTTTTGATCATATGTGAATTATTCTTAGTATTGTTTTAACACTATTATTCAAAAATCTTTATTACGAGACTACTTCTTAGTAATTATTTTTTAATACCTATTTAATTGTTATTTTTTTAGTTCCCTAAAATTTAAATTTTTTAAAAATAAACTTTACCATTATCTTTTGAATCAACATTCTTAATTTAAGCAGTATCTTGTAATTCATCTTTATCTTAATTTTAAGAATACACGAAGAGTTATTTTTATTTAAGGTAAAATGGTAAAATACTTTATTATTGAATATAATGATGAAAAATTAAATTAAATTAAAATTAAAATCAATCATCATACAATGTTTCAAAGTTTCTTAATCCGTCTATATTCCTATTGTTTAACATAAAATTGAATATAATTAAAATAAGTATTTATATCCCACACAGAACTTTATTTTATCTTAATTGATAAAAAAATAAAAATATGAATATAATTAAAAATACAATAAAATAAATTTTTCTATTTCACACAATACAAATTCTTTTAACAATTTTAAAAATTCTCTTAAAAAATAATATTTTAATATTAAATAATACTAACAAGTCGAATATTCTTAAAAGAAAAAGTAGGCCCTGAAAACTGATATTCATTTAAAATAATAGTGTAGGTTAATTATTCAGAGATTGCAAAATAACTTTTATAGTTTAAGTGTTTGTAATTAAATGTCTAAATTTTTAAATGGATATTTTTATTAGGGTTCTATTTAATATAAGAATTTCATAATAAATTTTAAATAATTCAGTGACTATATATTTAGTAAATTTTATTTATTTTAAAAAATTAATTAGGTCTATATATTTAAAAAAATTTGAAAGAAAATATGTTCAAACACAATATATATATATATATATATATATATATATATATATATAGACTTAATTATCTGTGTGTTTGTGTTTTTAATTTTTATTTTTTTAGATTTTGTATATATTTTTAATTTTAAAATTTGGTAAGTTAACTCGTGAACTTATCTACTGAGTTGATGGGTTGATTCGAATTAACATTTTTTAAGTTGACTTTAATGACTTACTTATTAAATGACATTTATGTATCGATTACAGATTCAACTTTTGAAAAATTAAGAAATGAACAGAATCTTTCCAATATATCATTTACCTTTTCAAGCTTTATTAATCAACAATAATCGATAATTGAATTTACCGTTTATTTTAAACAGCAATAGTTAAATTGATAAATTATCAAACAATAGTACAAAAGTGAAATTATCAATAGCAAAAGATAAAAGAAATTATCATATAGCATTCTTGATGATCTGTGATGAGAAACTACATTTGCGTAAAACTTTTGTATGATTTCTTTTTACAATTAAATTGTCAGCAACATATATGAATGTCAATTGTCAACACTTCCCTGTTATCTTTCCATTTCAACTACCAATTCCTCGATAAGGTTGAGAAATCTAATGATTTCATAATCTATTTTTAGTCGATCAATTTCACTTCAACTGTTCCACCAAGCACTTTCCAATTACTACAATTTTTGTGCCCATCAACTCAAATTGACAAGGACAAGTCTACGAATATAATTATTTAGTAAACAATACACACGTTAAATAAGACTTGATATGGAATGTTAACAAACAGAAAAACTTTCTTTAGTAATTAGAGCCATTACCTTCCCAAAGTTTATCCTCACAGTTGGAGCTTGAACAGTTCAAAAAATTATCCTAAATTCTGTTGTACCAAAACAAAAATGTCTACTTTTGTTCAATTTTCTTTTCTCATTTACTTGGGGATGCTTAATTAGTAAAACAACTAACCACACACGTTGGTTAAAAAAGTGCATTACTAGCATTTTTTCCCTTATTGATGACAAATATTAGAAGACATACAATTTATACACCAACACTTCAGAAAGTTGAAATTGAAAACTAAATAAGTTGTAAGTTCAAGTGCCGGGAAAAAGAAGATTACAAAATGATGACTTAAAAGGTAGGAAAAGATGATTTGAGATTTGCAAAGGCTTGTTTTGCCATATTGTTGGCATGTTGAACTTCTTGGACATCAATCTCTGAGGAAGAGAGTGCAGAAAGTAATTGTGCACTCTGTTGGGCCCATTGAGTGCATTCAGCCTTCAACTTCCCCTTTTCAAGATCACACATTTTCATTGTTAACTTCAAAGCATCTATTTGATGCTCCGTATCTGCCACTTGTTTTCTAAGATCATCAATTTTCAAAGAAAGCTCATCTATGTGAACCTTGGCTGTGCAACTTTTATTGTCGATGTGTGCTTGCGTGCTTTTTGCACTTGAAAGCTTGTTAAGAAGATCGTCTTTAGATTGGAGAAGTTGTTTGTGCTTCTTTATTACTTGTTGAGAAGTTGTGTGTTTGCCAAAGTAGTCATTGCAGAAGTTCCCCACGTTCTTCACAAAGTCCTTGGCATCTGAAGATAAGATCCTTTGATGTTGATTCAACTGCTCCAAGAGAGAAACCAGTTTTGATCTAGACTCTTGATGAATTACAAGATGCTCGAGGTTTGAGTCCATTAATAAAACCTTCAAATCTTGAAGTAGAATTCCAATGGAAGAACTTTGCATTTGTGTAATAGAGACTTTCCCAGTGAGAAGATTTTCAAGTGCACTAAGAGGGTCTTCTTCGATCAGCTTCTTAATCTCATCCATCCCTAGAAAAGTTGATTCACTTGTTACTTCTAGAGGCACTAAACCTGTTTCTTCCACTATTGGTTGAGTAGTTGCAGGTTTAGTTGAACCTTCCACACATACAGCAGGAGTGATCTCTTCAAGAGTTGAACAAGCAATGACTTGCTCCGCAGCGGTACAAGAAATTCCCTCTAACATTGCAGGGCCTTCTGCTCCTGAAAATCCTATAAAAAAGTTGCTATTTACTAATTGAACATGCTTGAGAGAGGTATCGACATTTGAAGAAATTACACCAAAGGAGGATGAGAAAAGAGTTAAAATAAAGGGTGAGTAAGTAGGCTAGAAATGATATGTCATTGACTAATGTAGTAAATTGAAGGTTTATGGCACATTTCATAATTGAATTAATAATCTAAGTTAATGCAAATTCATTGAAATATTCAATGAAAAGATGCTATTTCTGGAAATGTAAGTTATTAATTGTTTGTAGTTGATTTTTGAAGGATTCAAAAGAGAAATCGCAATTGGATTTAAAAAAAGAAGTTGAATTGCTACAGGATACAATTGTGGGCACATGCATTTCTAATTGTGGCTACATGAGCCTTACAACATATAAAAACAAATTTGTTTGCAAAAAACATCTTTTATTACACTTGTGAGGCACAAATTTAGGTTTTTCGTACATCTTTACTTATAGATGTCGTCTAGTCCATTTTGTTCTTACTTTTCTATGAGATTTTGATAGGAAATAAGGTTTTATTTCTCCAATCCTTTTACTTTGTGATGGAACAATGATTCTTACTGTAACATCCTCATTTTGTAATTTATTATTTTTATAATTAATATTAGTTATTCGTGCATTTTATTTGAAATTAGAAGTGTTTAATGATGTAAACTATAGGATATCTTGCTACAGTGAGACAAATCTCACTGTAGCGAGAATGAGGCGGTGAAAATGGAACATTCTGGAGCCCTCTTGCTGTAGCGAGAATGCTCTCCTCTCGCTGTAGCGAAGAGCTCTCGCTGTAGCTACAATGACAGACAGCAAAGGAAGAAAACTTCTGATTTTTTTGCTGTAACGAGAAAGTTGCGAGTTTGAGAGATATTTAAAAAACTCTCGCCCTAAAATCTTCATTTTCAACCAAATCACATATTTCTCTCCATCCTCTTCGTTCTCTCCTCTCTCTCTCTAAAGGAAACTCTCTGGGACTCCAAATCTCTTCCAGATCTATCTAAGTAGGTTTCTCAGAACTCAGATTTCTATTTTATTCTTTTTCTTCAGTTCCCTTCTCATGTTAAGATCTCTACCTTGAAATACTTAGGAAACCTTACTTTTTGGAAGATATCTCCACGAATACTGTGGAATCTCTCCGTATATAACTCAGAGAACTAGTTTGGAGGAATCGTTATTAGGTAAGGAGAATATTTTTTAGCTGTAGTTATATATGTATATATAGATCTAATGGTTTTTCGAGAAATATAAGTATCTTACTTAGTAAAGATCTATAAACTTTGATAGTATCATTTGACAAAGGTGTATTTTGGAGTTTATTTTAAACTAATAATATCAAATTTTTAGAGAAAATATGAGCTTAAGTAGTTTTAAGAGATTTTAGAACTGAGGTCCTTAAGATGTATATGAATTAAGTAATAAAAGATATACTATAATGAACTTTAGGTTAAGAGACTATATATTGAGATTGTAAGAGCTGGGATGAGTCCAAAGGTGTTCGACCCTCGGCATATTGTACTGATTGTATGGTGTGATATTGTATGACAGTCTCTGTGATAAGTTTAATGTATTGTATTGGTTGCGTGATATGACTTTGTATGACCACTTTATATGTTGAACTGGTTTGATGCAATAAGTGTAGGTATAAAGTGATGTCTGAGATGTATGCAATATAAGTAGAATTATATAAATGAATGAAGTGTTGAATGAAAGTGAAAGCATGTGATGTATGAATGAGAAAGAATATGTTTGAGAAAAAATATGCTGATTGATATAAAGAATGTGAAAAGAGAAATGTTGAGAATGAGAATGAGTATAGATAGTACAGCGATACACTGGGGGTATAGAGTTAAGGAGAAGATTTCAGAAATCTTGAAGAAATGAGGATGATGAATGTTAACAATGAAAATGGTACACAATAAATTATTGAAAATAAATATTCACAGGCCACACTCTCATCTCCCGACGAAGCTCCTGATTATACCTTTACTAAAAGGGGCCGGGGTGGCACACATGTATCCGTGATGTTGCGGCCAACCAGCAGTTATCTATGCTAGAAGTCCTCAAGAGATCCAGGGGCAATTATTATGATGAAAAGTGATACAGATAAGATGTGGTAAAGAATATGTATGATATGATATATGGATCGTAGTAGATCAGTTCATGTTGTTATGGTATGTGTGTTGTAGTACATCGACGGGTGTTACTGGGACAAATGTATTGTAACATATGAATTGAAATGATATGATACATTTATAATAACATATAGGTCAGCATAGAAATGTATGTATAATGAGTGAAATATTATATGTGTTTGATGAATAATTGTATGACTACATGTATTTGAATGAGAATGAATTAGAATAAAGTATTAGGCTACGACTCTAATCATTATTATTAGTTAAGATATACTAAAATAAATTTAGTGGGTGGAAAATACTTACCCTTATTGAAATGTTTCAGTCTTGAAATAGAAGGAATGAAGATGGATGATTCATTCTAGGGTCATATTCATCAAGGAGTTGTAAGAAAGGAACTGCTCGAGATATAATAAAGTTTTATGAAATAGATGTATAAATCATTAATGTATTTTTATTCATTTTAAAAGATAAATCTTGTGTCAAGAATATATTTGTATATTGATGAAGAAATATTGTAAATTCGTCAAGTTTTCTAATTCATGTTCCCATACTGTACCATTTATCCAAAGTATACAAATTTTTGCTAATTATGTTTTAATAATATTAGTTTTAAATGTAAATTAATTTCAATGTGAAAGAGGGATGTTACACTTATCATTTATAGCTTTTTGTAGTTTCCTTTTATTTTGAACATGAAGTTTCATTTTGCAATATGTTTCCGTTTCTTCATCTTTATTTCTATTATGTCTTGCTAATTTTCTTGGTGTTGAGAGAGAATGAATTTAATCTTTTACCCATAAAAATGAATTAAACATTGAATATAACCCATTACAATCTGAATATAACTTATTTAATTCTAAACTTAAAGCTTCATTGTTTCTTAGAATTCAGAGTTAATAAAAAAGAGTTTATAACTTGAAAGTTATAACCTTTCTTGGAGTTGAGTTAAATAAGTCATTATGGATTATTTAGGAATAGGAGTCTCTAATGGTGTGGTCTGTGATTTTTAAACGTAATGCTGATCATCGTCTTAGTTACCTAAGTTTAGAACCAATTAACTAAAGAATCGATATTGGTACAATGGAAAATCTTACCATTAGATTGGATTGTGATTTGGGTTATATATATATTTTTATGCAAGGGGAAAAGATTAAAGGATTCTGAACTAAATCCATTTTTTAATTAAATTATAACTTAATTTCGTTCTCTTATTTAGTTATATTTTGCAGTTTAATTTCAATTATAATTAGTCCCTTACATCTGAATTGTTACTTCCATTGTTAATTAAATTTTCCAACACTTACGCTTTTACATTCTGCATTTTATCTAATCTTTTAGTTTATATTTTCACTCTGTTTTACAATCCAACAAGTAATATTTTTGTGATGTATTTAACATTAATCCCAGTGGACGATAAAATATAATCTGTTACTGCAAACAATTTGATACACTTGCCAATATGTTTATTATGATACTACCTTCTTTTCCATTTATCATTCACACCAAGAAGAAATTACCTAAATTAAGGAATCTAATCACTACTTCTTTATTTATCTTTTATTATTGTATTACTAGACCATCTCACTTTGACCTGTACACTTTTACAAATATTTTAAAAAAATTATTTCTTATACTTTGAATTTTTATATAGGCAAAAAGGTATAGTGAAAAAGTTACCATTGTCAAATTTTTACATGGACAAATAAATATAAACAATTTTTTTCTTACTCTCTTTAAAAATATAAATAAAAACGAAAGTAGTAATGAATAGATAGATGTAAGAGTATTCACTGCAGGAGCATGAGTTTGAGTAATGTCCTGAAAGTTTCTGATGCCATCATCCTTGGTCGAAGGATTCTCTCCAATGACAACTGAAAAATGTTAAACTTAGTGGTTGTAAAACTTTGTATTTATTATTTATTATCTTGATTATGTTTACTTACTACAGTATGTTTGCTTGTATCAGTAAGCAATGTTATGGTCGGTGGTTTTAGTTTGCTTGTATTTTGGGCTGATTTGCACTTCTATAGTCAGTGGGTGCATGACTTTTTTGTTGCAGCATGTATGAGTATTATGCTGGGCTATTTTTTTTTTTACGTATTTACCCTTAAATATCAATCATGGTAGTAGAAGGGTATGGTTATGCAGCAAAAACGAAAATAGCTCTATTATTCCCTTTCCATTCTTCTTTTAATATTGTTTTATGGTTTTGTTTTATGTTTTATGAAATTTGCTATCTTTATTTAACAGTGATATCTAGAGCTTTATTCTTATGGGTTGTGGGTCTGGAAAAAAATTGAGAGGAGAGATTAAACACTTGTGAGTGGGTGAGTAAAAAATGGCTTTAGGGAACAACACTGTGTTTTCTGTTCCTCAATTTTCTGGGGAAAATTTTCATATATGGGTAGTTAAAATGAGATCATGTTTGAAATCTTTTGGCTTATGGGAGTATGTAGATCAAGACAAGCAAGTTCCAGCATTGGAAACTAATCATACAATGGCTCAAATTGGGCAACATGAGGAGGAGACCTTGAAAAGGGAGAAAGTTGTTTCATGCTTACATTCAACCTTGACAAATGATGTGTTTACTAGTATTATGCATTTAGAAACAACTAAGCAAATATGGGATGAACTGAATGAGAGAGACATGTAGGTGATGAAAGGGTACAGTCCATCAAGCTCTTGACTCTTAAAAGCGAGTTTGAGATGCTAAAAATGAAGGAGAATGAACCAGTCAAGGAGTACACTTCAAAGTTGTCCCATTTGGGGAATCAAATGAGGTTGTATGGTGAAGTTCTTGATGACAGCAAGGTAGTTGAGAAAATGTTGATCAGCCTACCCAACAAATTTGAAGTCAAAGTTGCTGCTATTGAAGAATCATGTGATCTTAAAAATCATGAGTAAGAATCATGCTCATGAACAAAGATTTTCTATGAGGATGAATGATATAACTAAAGGTGCATTTCAAGCAAGACATAAGGGGAAACAACTTGTATAGAAAGATCAAAAGAAGCAACAATATAAAAGAGGCGGTGATAAAAGGGAAAAGGCAAACAAGATGAGAGTTCAACCAAATTTGTAGTAAGGGACCATTTTCCTCCTTGCACTACATGCAAAAGGACAAATCACTTATCTAAAGATTGTTGATATAAGGGGAAGCCTCATATTCAATATAACAATTGCAAGAAGTAGGGACATAGAGAAAGGTATTGTCGATTTAAGCAGAACCAATCTCACCCACAACTTGCACATCAAGTCAACTTCATTGATGAGCAATCTAAAGAACACTTATTTATGGCTACTCAAGCATGTAGTTCAGGTTTAAAGGATGTATGGTATGTTGATAGTGGGTGCACAAACCACATGGCAAGAGACTGAAGTCTCTTCACCTTTTTAGACAAGGCTATTAGAACCAAAGTCAAGCTTGGAAATGGAGATATTGTACAAGATAAAGGAAGAAGTATTATTTCTGTTCACACTAGCAAAGGTCCTAAAGGAAGAGGTATTGTTTCGGTTCACACTACCAAAAAGGTTTACTTTGCTTGTATTTTGGGCAAATTTGCACTCCTAATGTTAGTGGGTGCATGGCCTTTTTGCTGCAGCATGTATGAGTATTATGATGGGCTATTTTTCTGATGTATTTACACTTAAATATCAATGCATGCTAGCAGAACAGTATGGTTATGCAGCAAAGCGAAAATAGCTCTATTCTTCTCTTTCCACTCTTCTTATATTATTTTATGGTTCTGTTTTATGATTTACGGTATTTGCTATCTTCATTTAACAAAAAAGAAGGTGTGGCTATTTGACCATTACTATCTTCCTATACATATTACATTAGGCAAATGATATCATCATATTCAAAGCCATTCATAAATATATGATCAGTCACTAACTACATTCAGCAATAAGTGTTACAGTTCATAAATATAATGAATGCAAAAGCATTAGTCTAGAGCAATTAGTTTCCTCTTGTGCTAAGAAGATTATGGTGGTGGTTGTTTTATCATTATAAAATTAATTCTTAACTTTCCAATAAAAAGCACGCATAGTAGTAAAAAAATTGTGGTTCAAAAACTAATTTATATATGTATCTCTGTCATATTCAACCGTGTAAACTCAATTTTATTGAAATCACTTATGTTTAACTTTAAATCGAATACGCACTATATATATGGTACACTTACATATAAATGGGTTTTGTGTGGAGGAATATCCAAAGGACTTGGCATTTGCTGCATCTGTTTGTGAAATTGTGGTTAAGATTATCTCTAAACCAGTAACTTCTTCCACAACATCCATCTCTGTTCTTAGTGTAGGTTTGGCTTTTGTCTCCAAAGAGATGAACTTGTTAGATTTATTATCATTTCCTTCTTGAATATATTCATTTTGGGTTGCTTGAATAGATAGATTTGCATTGAATTGTGGTGGAGTTAACTCATGCTCTGATGTTGCTTGAATTTCATGTCCAATGGGGTAGTTTTCTACATTTACATTTTCATTGTTGGTATATTCAGTCTGATGTTGCTTGAATTTCATGTCCAATGGGGTAGTTTTCTACATTTACATTTTCATTGTTGGTATATTCAGTGTCAGAGTCTTTAAATTAATGAATCAAGTCTCGTAACATGTACTTGCTAAACCAATCAATTTCAGACTCTAGTGATAAAATATGATAGATTAAAAAGTCGTTTAGATCACAACTCATAAGAAAAAATAACACAAAGTCTAATTTCAATCTCGTAAAACATCAGTTTCAAGTTTAAAGGTAAAGATATTTGTCTATTCTACAAATTTGAAACTTTTGTTTAGTTTTTTAATCCCCTTTGGCATTACATTTGAGTTTCCAATAGTAAATAAAATAATTTGTCCTTAGGCTCTTGTGTGTAAAAGCACTTAAATGTATAAACTTTTACTTTAGGAGCATCAATTAATTATATACTTTAACCAAATAGATGCAAGAGCACTTGCCTGGAGCATGAATCTCTGTGATTTCTTGAACATTTTTTGTGGTAGCATTCTCTCTAGTGGTAACTGAAAAAGGTGTAGTTATTTGACCATCACCATCTTCCTACATAGATTAAAATATACAAATGATATCATCATCTTCTAAGCCTTTAATGCATATAAGATTTATCTCTCATTGTATTCATCAATACATGTTTCAATTCTGATAAGCCAAAATTTGGTATGGAAGAAATGAAAAGAAAAATAAACGAATTAGAATACAAAACAATTAGTGTTAAGCCACAACTGCATCAGTTGCATATCATTTAGCAATAACTTCAAGTGCTTAGTACCTCAGTTTCATCTTGCTCCATCAAAATCTCAGTTCAAACCATGATTCTTCCAAATACAATCCCACGCCAATTAATGAATCATAAACATGGAATCATTGCTTTGAAGTCAAAGAACATATTTGAAAGATATGTTGCTTACAATACACTTACAAGGGTTATGTTTTATGGTCAGAATTAACTAAGGGATCTGATGATGAAGAACCGATTGATACTGAATGAGTAGGCAATGCTACTATCACGGCATTGGCTGACGCCGTTCCTACTTCAAAATTTCTCTCAATACCCCGCATGTAAAAAATTATATATTAAGATTTGGAGCATACTTATGCTCTTATGCTAATAGAGTTAAATTAAAAAGGTTAACAGGGGAATGCCTCTTGTATAGGGGAAAGCAGAGTCTGGGTGATGTTTTCCCTTTTTCTGAATGGATGAAAAAAATTGTTATAATAGTTTTCTTTGATATAGAATCCTCTTGATTACTTTGGTCCTCTATTTCTTTAAGACATTGTATACCAAAAAAATGTGAATTAGTTGTAGTATATTCCTAGAGGTATTTAAAGTACTATTCATTTCAAGTGAAGTTTTAGAGCATTATATGCATATTTAGGGGCTTACATTATCTCCTTGAGAAATTTTATAGGTGGTATCAGTTAGTCTAAAGGCCTGGTTTTGGTTCATCAAGCATGGTTCTCCTTTTGATTGTTCATCCAACAACACCTAAATGAGTGCAGAAGCATTAGTCTTGAGCTATTAGTTTTCTCCCATACTAAGAATACCTTAATAGTCTACTTACATCTGAATGTGCTTCATGCCATTTAATTGGTGATGTTGTTGCCGATGGTATCTTTAAACTCGAATCTTCTTCAACAATTTCATGCTTTATCTCTGCAATGGATTGATTCGTATTGACTTCTGAAGAAGCCAACGCACTTTGTGATGTTGCTTGGACTTCCAGCTCACCTTCGATGTCTTCAGTGATTTTTGTAGTTTGACTTTCATTGCTAGGATCTTGGATTATTGAGTCTTTAAGATCTTGAGCAATGTCTTTTATTATTTCCCAAGAATAACAACCTTCCACAATATTTGTAACAAAATATTAAAGATTAACAACTCATTTAGAGAATAAGTCATTGGAATCAAAAACAAATATGTCCACTCGCTAGGGTAAATAAAAAACAAATACAATGTATACAATGTATACCTATGTAGGCGTAGTGTAAAACTGTACGCTTCAACTGATCGGACTCTATCGTTGAAGTCAAAGAGAGATTTGGACAACTCTGCACCCAAAGAATTGTATTCTCCAATTCAATCCCCTGGCTGAGGCTGAAGATTGGTAGTTTTACAAATACTAAAAGTCTTAGCTGTGGAAACTCAACTTTTTGATCAGCTTCGCATCTGAATACTTCCTTTAACTCAGAGGCTTCTTTTATTATCAGAAGTCTTAGCTGAAGAATCTCTTTAGAAGTGGAGACAGGAAAGAGATATGTTAATTTGTTGCATTTTTCGACCACTATCACTTCTAGCTTTGGGAAAGACATTTCTTGATTTTCTGCATTCTCTTCAATGATCTGCTTTAATTCTTTACATTCTCTTATAATTAGAATCCGCAACTGTGGTAAGCATCTTGAAATAGAAGCAGTGAAGATTACTTCTAATTTCTCACATTGCACAATGATTAACTTCGTAAGGTTTTGGAGGATAAAAGAATTCTTAGGACCTACAAAAAGATAGGTCATATGAGGCAGATCTTCCAACCAAATGTTTTGCCACCCTAGAATTATTTCGTGCCCAATTATTTCATTGAAGCAAAAAATATTTTCAATTTTGGAGCCATCTACCCAGAGATCTCTCAAAGAGAGCAGATGCTTGGTCTCACTCAACTCCTGCAAAGAATAAATAAAGTCCCATAAATAAAAAAAATTCCATTTATATTTTCAAAATAACATCTAGAATTAGGACTAGTGAAAGAAGGATATGACTAATAGTTTCTTGCTAATCACATTTTTAAAATAATATCTCATTTTGAATTTTGGTTACATGGATAACACAGGCTTTTAGTTTATTTAGGAACTTATAACCTAATCCCTTATTTTTTTTAGTTTACATGGTTACATGGATCATCTTCATTTTTACTCTTAACCTTCTAAATGAATTATGTTTGTAATTATAATTTTTAAATGAATTTTATCTCCTCATTTAAGTTAATATTATATTTATAATGCTAAAAATATTTTCTAATCCTTGAATATATTTTACCGAACCTTTCTAATTTAACTAACTACTTATTATAAAGTCATAAGTTTCCTAAGTATAAGTTTTTAGCTATTTATGTATAAAATAATTATAATGTTACAACAACAAGCTCGTTTCTTGGTACGTGATCAAATCAGTTAGATGAATTAAATGATGTTACAATGTTAGCATTTATTAAGAAAGAAATTGAATCTTTAACATAATAATAATTGGATTAAAGGAAGGGTACCTTAATAGATGTGTTACTCAAAGGTGACAATGTTGTGGAATAGTTTTTCGAGCAAATTCCGATTAAACATGGGAGATCATGTAACCAGAGACTTTCCAAGACAGGAAGATCAACATTTATCTGATTATGATTCCGATGATCATCGCAACTTCCGAATATATATTCCAATTGCCTACAACTTTTCACATTGATCACTTTCAATTTTGGAAACATATAACTCAAATTACTGTCACCAATGTCTATTATTATGTGCTGTAATTCATCGCAGTCCTCAATTATCAAAGTTTCCAACATCAATGGAGCAATGGACAAGATAAATACAGATTTGATCTTTGAAAATTTTCGTAGTTTAATTTCTTTAACATTGCGTAGGATCTGTGGTTGCTTCGAAAGACATTGAGCACTTTGCCAAAGATGAAGATAATCAAAGTTTGACACCTACAATGCAATACCAAAAAAAAAGTTGTCAAATTTAACAAAATCTCTCTGCATGGAACTCAAGGAATTGGCAATGTATGTAAAATTTTATCTTATACAAGTGATAAAGATAGGCTTAATTGATAAAAATTTAATGCAGCTCAGTTGAAAAGAAAAGAAAGTTCTTTCGGGAAAGAATCGAATCGGGTAGGGTTAGAGATTGACTTGACTTCAAAGTTAGGGAGTTCAGAAACTTACTTCTTTTATAGGAGTTATTCCGGTACTTACTCGATGCCAAGGAGAAGAAAGACTGAACCAGAGTAGCTCTTGGAATTTGGTTGTCAAATTCTAGTTCTAATATTACTAATGGTAGAAAATATACAATACAACTATATACTAATTACTTATCAGTACCTGATAACATGCTGTTGTAATAAAGATAACTTTTAAGATGGGATGTTTAATATGCATATAGGCCATAAACATAAGATGCAAGTACGTAAAAGATAACACAAAGTTAAGAGGGTTACCGATGAGGTTGAACTATCTTGCAGTGGTTCATTCGAAAGCAATGGAATTGTAGTACTTTTGGTACTCTTGACTTTGCGTCTACATTTACGAGGATAACACATATGGATCCAAGGAGAAATCTTGCATTTGTTGGGATTTGATTCTATTTTTTCCATGGAATCGTTTTTACAGGATGACCCTGACAAACAAATGGAACAACAACATTTTGGAAAAATATCAATGAAATTTGGCAAGCCAGAGAATTCCACCTCTTTCAGTGAGCCAAGTATGATATCCTTTGCCTCTTGACTTGCATGTTCATGTTGGTATTGATGAAATATGTATTTCAGCGCACCACAATCACGTGTTATGATAGTTTCGAGCAATGGAACAACTTGAGTAGAAAGAGTTGGAAGTATATATTCCAATTGGGGACACTCGCTAATATCAAGAGTTTTCAGATTTGGAAACATTGAGCCACAACTCTTGTTATCATTCTCACCATCAACAATCTCTTCCCTTATATCTTCATTTACTCTTTCATCTGCTATTATGTTTTCTAGTTTCTCACAATCATGTATGGACAGTTTCTCCAAAAGCAAGAGGCTTTGACAAGTTGACAATTGAAATAGGGAGACCAATTTTGGGCATTTGTACAATTCAATGGTCTTAAGATAGCAGAGGTTTAGCTTGCTCTTAAACACTATGCTTCTCAAATTTATACAGTCCCAGATATCTAGCCTCTGTAAATTGTTTAAAAGTCAAAGGGAAAGGGACCATTGCATAGTTCTTCGAAATTTTCCATGCGATGGAGTTTTAGCTCAATCAACTTGGAGAAGAAACCGTGTCTATGAGAATCAATATGTGTAGTGTCAACGAGACACCGCAATTGTGGACTCTCTGATAAATAAAGCTCGATTAGGTCATTCATACCTCTATCTATGGGAACAATATCAGGTATGAGATTTCTCCATTCCCCCTTGACTTCTAGTAAATGAAGAAGTTCGGATGTTTGCACCAAATGCTTGAATGTCACTTCTGAGAAAATAGCATCAATCTCCGGAAAGGCCACACATTTTGACAAGGATTCATCCCCCATTGTACGATTGTCACTCATAATGTACCTTTGGAGTGCAGGAAAGGTTATTTTCTCATGCATTGTCGAAGTATGAAACATGAGATTCATACCAACAATGTACAATTCTTCAAGTGATGAGCACCTTTCAATCACTTTAATTGAATTCAAATTTTTAACAATACCACGTCTTAACCTCAACAATCTAAGTTTCTCCAGTTTTGCAATTTCACGTGGTAATTCATCCATATGACACGAAACCAAATCAAGAGTCTCAAGATTTTGTAAGTTTTTCAGAACAGAGAAGTCCCGTAAGAGTAATCTCACAAGGATTAGAGATCGAATATTCGTCAATGATTGGAATGACTGTGGTAATGATAGAGAAACATATCTCCATGTCTTAAATGACAAATGCAAAACTCGAAGTTCTGTCATACTTTCAAAGAATGAATTTGGGGCTTCTACAGAAGCATTTTCATCTTCATCTTCATCTTCATGCATGTAGACATTCAGAATCTCAGGTTTTGAGCTATCAAACTTACACGAAAATACATCCATACTCTTCCCTTCGCATAACAAATATTTAATATTCCTCCTCCTCTCAAGCAAGAACTTCTGATTTTTGTTAGACACATTTACTGCTTGAATTTCCTCGTTAGCTATCCATAAGGCCACATCACGAACCAAGTCATGCATTTTAACACTTTGTTTCCCACCCTTCAACAACAAACAAGAATCTACAAGTTTATTCATGGCAACAACTACTTGGTTTCGAGCTTCATCATATTTGCAATCCATTTCCCCAAGAAAGCCTGCTCCAATGCCAAATCTGGTTAAAGTTTCATTAGAAAGTTCTTCATCTTCTGGAAACATAGAACATAAGAGGAATAGTTTCTTGGCTTCTTCATCCTTCAAATTATCATAACTATACCTCAAACATTTATAAACTTCAATCAAACTTTTATCAACACCATGCATAGGCACGGACTTCTGCAAGGATTTTAAAGTTGATTTCCATTCTTCCAAACGTTGTTCACCTTTTAAACTGCTAGCAATGGCTGCTATTGCAACGGGTAACCCTTTGCATTCTTTGGTAATATCACGTCCCTTATCTAACAAACGTTTAGAGGAACTATCACTTATATTAGCATGCATTTTGAACAAGGTCCATGCATCTTCCTCAGATAACACCCCCAATTGAATTATCTTTTCGCATCCCATTGATTGGCAAACCTTCATTTCACGTGTGGTTAAAACGATTCTACAACCCTTGTGATTGTCTTTCCTTGGAATCCCAATTTCATCAAAACTAATAGGATTCCACACATCATCCAATATCAAAAGAATTTTCTCTGCACCAGTTAATCTACTCCAAAGAAGCTTGAGTCTCTCTGATTCATTTTTATCTTTGAAGTCCAATCCTAAAGGTGCAGCAATGTCATCTTGAATCTTTCTTATATCAGGAGTATATGACACTGTAGTATCAATGACATGATCAAATTGTTGTAACTGCTTAAGTTCCTTACCCACTTCTTTTGCCAGTGTAGTTTTACCTGTTCCCCCCATCCCTTGCAATCCAATTATAAAGTTGCTGTCATTTTTCAGTGCATCCAAAAGTTCTTCGATTTTCGACTTTCTGCTCTCAAAAGAAACGTAATCTTGAGAAGAATGATACTCAACACCTGGAAGTTTAGGAGAAATTCCAACATTGCCACTTTTCAAGAATCTTTCAGTTTCCTTCATCTTATTTGCCAGTTGCTGTGCCTTATTATATCTCCATTTGCAATCTGGACACCATCCAAAAAAACACGTCTTTTTCCTCTGAGTGTCTTTAATGAGTTCGTCAGTTTCTTTTAGGCAAGAAGTGACTTCTGTTCGAATATTGTTTCCCTTACTTTGTTCCTCTTTCACACTTTCTTCCAAAGCTTTCTTTTCCTTTTCAATGTCTTCAACAATGTCCGAAAAGCAGCATACGTCACGTGATTCTGCTATTACGCAATCCATCAATCTATCTAAAATTGATTTTACCAAATCAACTCCAATGTTTGCCATCTAAATCAAATTCAACAGAGGACAGTTAATAAATGGCACGAAATTAATTTACAATTTCCTATAATGTCATCGGATAATGTCTATTTATATACCTTGATTTATATATATAAAATTAAATATTCACGTTGAAAAATTAGAAATATCATATAATTTGATGTTTAGAAGAACGTACAATTAAAAATGACATGCTTTTAAAAGGCCTTAATTTATACAAAAATATTATAAGGTATTGATTTATGCAATATGAAGTGAATGCAAATTATTAATGTATTCATTTCATAATTAATAAAATATAGGATATATTCAAATAAAAATAACAAATGGCACAAAATTAATTTATAATTTCCTATAATGTATATGATTATATATATATATATATAATTTACCTTAATTAACATTATTGTGACAATTTCCTTGATTTATATTTAGAAAATTAAATATTTACATTTAAAAAACTAGATATATTATAAAATTTAATGTTTTGAAAAAGAAAATACGATTAAAGATGACATGCTTATAAAAAAAGCCTTATTTTATACAAATCATGAATTTTTTAGAACTCAAAAAAATTAACAGCAATAAAAGATTGCAATATTTATAAAAAAAGACAAAATGCAATGAATTTTTTAAAAATTAATTAAAATATATTAAAATAGAATAAAAAATGTAAAAAAATACAAAGAGAACAATAGAGAAAATAAAAAGAGAAAAAATTTCAAACTTCAAATAGACAATGTAATGCAATAGGTCATGGAGAAATAATTTATTTTTTCAAATAAATTAAAGGATCAAAAGATTTCATGCTAATTAAGTTAGATATAAAGAAAGTATATAATAAAATTATTTAAAATTTTATTAAAATATTTTTCTTAAAACCAGGACTCAAAGGCCTAAAAAACAAAGCAACACTTAGACTAAGGATCTAAACCAGAAAGATCCCAAAGAATCTAGCCTTAACAAAGGAGTTAAAGATGAGGGAGCTGAATTAGTGAGATTAGATTGTTGTTTAGAAAAATATTTTTTAAAATGACTGATTTTAGACACTTTTATACCGATATGATTTTTTCTTATATTTTTCCTTATTTTTTATGTTTATAAAGTAAATTTATATAATATAATTTGGGATACTAACAGTATACCAAAGTCATGCTATAAAATCTTATTATATATATATATATATATCCTACCAACAAGGGAAAGAAAGTTATCCTTCTAGTTTATTAATTTTATCCAATGGACTAGAATACATATCTTAAAACAAAATATGAGATCCTAAACAAGACTCCAAATTTATTTGAGAATTTAATACTATTTTGTTGATTGAATTAGATCTTGTCTTTATATATTAGAGAAATAAATAATAAAATTATCTTTATTAATACAATGGTTAAAAGTGTGAGAAAATTATCAACTAAATTTTACCAAGCGAAACCTCAACAAATAGAATAAGTTATCAACATAAAATAAATAAGATAATTTAAGCCTTTTTCTATTAAAAAAAAAAATTCACTCGTTACTACGTAGTTTATGTTGGATACAATGAGTCATTCTTTCTATACAAATTACAAATGCATATGGAGTCCTAAATGGAATAAACCGCTATCAGTTCTAATTAAATAAAAATAAAAAACCTTCATATCAATTCTTATAATTAATTTTTGAAAATAAAAGTAATAAAAAAATTTATTATATTAAAATTATAAAAGTGTAATAAATATTTTTTTAATAGAAACGAACTAATTTTAAATATTTAAAATTATCGGTTGAGATTAATACTATTAAAACCGATAAAATAAAAAAAAAAAAAAACAATTTTGATCCATAGAGGTTTGTATCAGAAGATGGTGAGGAATTAAAAATTGAAGTGACAAACAAGACCTCAAAAAGTGGACTTAAAAATTAGAAAAATAGAAAAGTTGAAGAAATACACTCACATTGATATTTGAGTTATGCACGTTTATATATTCAAGAAATTGTCTGCAAGAATCGTTGCCAAAGGGTTTGTATTATCCTATTTCATATTATGCACTGTCCTTCTTCATCTCCTTGCATCTCAACACATTTATCTTCCTTCATATTATCCATGCACCTTTTCTTCCTTGCATCTGAACTCAAATGATAATGCATATGATTGAAAATGGAAATTAGCAGAACAAAAGGGGCCCATAAAATTCTTCTTACCCCATTTTGGGGACTTTGAGCATCAATTTTGATCACTTTGTTCAAACATTATGATCCACTGTTCACCTCTTAAAATCTTGAAGGTGTGGTCTCACTTTTATATAATACTACTGTATTCGTTTGCAAATCTTGGCCACATCTTTATTATCTTTTGCAGTCTACGTCTTTTAGGAAACAAATCGTTCCCATCTAACACTTTACAGCTGCCCATCAATTCATCAACGCATGGTGCATTTATTTTATTTGGTATACAAAGCTATCATGCATTTAACGCACCTATATACCATACAACGTACCATGCATTTATCTTTCTTTTTATGGCCCAACCTATCTTTAATTAACTCCCCTATCATGCACAAAAATAAAAGAAGAAATAAACCTATCATGCATTTAAAGTTTATTTCTCTTTTTTGTTGTTGTTATTTTTAATTAAGTGTTTTGTTGTCTTCTACTTCCAGTAAAAATACTTTTCATTAATTATTTTTTAATTAGGAATTTTCCTTACAGAAAATGTAAATGACATCACCTCTCTTTGTGAGAAAGAACATATACAGGTTATAGTCAGAATAGTGAAAGAGCATTTAAAACTGATACACGTAGTGAGTCTTTCATCATTTTTGTTTTTATAATATTTAAAAACGTAAGTAATTTTTTATTTTTTATCATACATCTTTTATTATGGGTTGTTTCTTTAAAATGTTTTGTTGTACGTCTTTTTGAGTCTTTGTCACACATTTCAGATTTTTTTAATTCTTTAAATAAAATATTTAAAAAATATTTGTTTCCATTAAAACAAACATGTACAGATGCATTCAATCCCACGCCAATTAATGAATCATAAACATGGAATCAATTAACTAAGGGATCTGATGATGAAGAACCAAATGATACTAAATGAGTAGGTGATGCTGCTTTCACGGTATTGGCTGACGTTGTTTCTACTTCAAAATTTCTCTCAATACCTGCATGTAAAAAATTATATATCAATGTTTGGAGCATACTTATATTCTTATGCTTATAGAGTTAAAAAGGTTAACATGGGAATGCCTCTTGTATAGGAGAAAGCAATAGTCTGGGTGATATTTTCCCTTTTGCTGAATGGATGGATAAAGTTGTTGTAATAGTTTGCTTTGATACAGAATCCTCTTGATTACTTTGGTCCTCTTTTTCTTTAGGACACTGTGTATCAAAAAAATGTGAATAAGTTGCATTATATTCCTAGGAGGTATTAGAAGTACTATTCATTTTCTGTGAAGTTTTAGAGTATTACATGCATAGTTAGGTGGTTAAATTATTTCCTTGAGAAATTTTAAAGGTGGTTTCAGTTAGTCCAATGGCCTGGTTTTGGTTCATCAAGCACGGATCTTCTGTTGATTGTTCATCCAACAACACCTAAATGAGTGCAGAAGCATTAGTCTTGAGCTATTAGTTTTCTCCAATACTAAGAATACATTAGTAGTATACTTACATCTGAATGTGCTTCATGCCTTTTAATTGGTGATTATTGTAATGGTAACTGAACAAATGAATTTATCCACACAGTGGGAACTTGAACAGTTCAAAAGATCATCCTAAATTCTGTTCTACCAAAACAAAAATGTCTACTTTTGTTCAATTATTTTATTTTATCTTTTTCTAGCTCTCAGGCTTAGCATCATTTCTGCTACAAAAAATAATAAAACATTCAACTTTTTAAGCTAACTCTTCATGATCGAACTCATGATCTTTTGACAGGGTCCCTTTTTTGTTCAGCTACTTGAGTCCACACCTTTGACTAGTTCGTCATTCTTGCAGTGAGCAAAATTTGGCAGCTGTTGACATAAAAGGATAGCGACAGTTATATTCTGGATAGAATGTCATTTACAGCCACAACAATGTTCTCATAACACAGCGAGACTTGTGGTCCAATTTTGTCCCTTGCTGCATAATCTAGCTGCAATGTATATGAATAACTGTTAATTGATAACCATTTACATAACAACAATGACAATAAACTCTTAATGACAAAGGCTTTGTTTAGTAAAACTAGTAGAAAGCTTATAGTACAGTAAATAAAAGCATTTGCACTAGTTAAGTGGTGCAAAGGTCAAAGAGAACTAAAAAAGGGTGTATCAGAAAGTTTATTAAATAATTCTAATAAAACAATTATATTCTTTGATTTGTGTAATTTCTTCTCTCTGTGAATACATACAGAGGAATGAAGGTAGTATAATTTAAGAAAAAAATAGAAACTACAAAATGAATACATAGGTGTGAGCCATTTATTACTGAGTTTGAAAATGCACCTTCTGCTTTCCTGGTGCATGAATATGGGCATGTTATAACACTTACTCTAGTTACATTGTTAAAGAGAATAGAATAGAGTTTCCTTAGTGGGGGCCTCTCAATTCCAGGCTTGTTTTGGATTATGGTAGATATATCCTTCTTCAGGAGTGCTGAGCTTTGTCTCGATGTCTTTTGAGCTGCTTTCCATGATTCAGACTCTAATAGTTCTCTAACTTGCAACAAATCTTGTGCATGATCATTGACTCCACTTAATGCCTCTTCAATTGTTTGACCAGCGGCAACAAATCTAAAGTCAAATGCATTTGCACTTTTGAGTCATAAAAATGCCCTCTCCACCCAAAATCAAGGAAGTTACAGCTGCCAAAGCCACCAACCTTCTACTGATTTTCAGTGAAAGTTCCTTTTGGTGTAAATGCTGGAAAGAAGGTTCGACACAAGATGTGAATGTTGGAAACAAGTGTGTCAAGTTGGGTTGCAAGGTTCTAGGAACTATCCCCTGACCACATCAAATGCCTTAATTACTCACATGAATATCTATTCCTAGATTTGAAAAAAAAAAAAAAAACAGAGCTTTACATGATAGAGTGTGATGCTTTATGATGAAAACAACGTAGTGACTAACAACACTCCATGAATAAAAGGAAATTGAATCAACCCATAACAAATTGAATGCAAAGTTCATACCTTTTCTGAAAGAAAATTTGAAATCTATATCGTTAAATTAAAACCGCAGAAAAGAAAATGAAACAAAGCGATAGAATATAAGCAAGTAAAAATCTTATTTTTATCTACTTCAAAGCAAAGGAGACAAATTATATGGATAACATTATTATAATTAAAATAAAATTCCGTAATTGAACAGCACTTTAATTTTCAATCATGTAATAAATTTCGTTTAATCTATATCATAACACATTAGAATTAAGGAATTATAAACTGTGAGCTTACAGTGAGGTCCACACACCATGCCAATATGACTTAGACCATATCCAATTGATGCCCTGCTATCTATATCTGTCCAAATTGAATTGAAAATTATCACAATCTTGCAAACTCGTCACCTTTTGGTATAGCAAGTCTATGCACAGTCCTTCGTTTCCAAGTGTTTAATTGCTTCTATTCTTTTCCTATGTATATGTTGAATTGAGATTCTTATTGTCATAAAAAGTGAAGTCGTTCTAATTGTGTAATTAAAATTAAATAATATAAAGCAAATGTGGATATGCATCAATTCTCAAACACTGTCTAAAGATCTTGTTTGAACGTAAAAGCTTTTGTTCTAATATACATGTTGCTATTGCATATCCAATATCAATAATGTATATACTTGCCTAACTTTTTGGCGACTCCAAAAAAGCTTATTCTAAAAAAATATATAAAAAAATTATTAAAATAAAATAAAAAGAACTTTCGAGAGTTATAAATTATTTTTAGAAACTCTTCAAATGCACTCCTAAAATTTTAAACTCTATTCAATTGGTTAAGCATGTGATTGAAAGTGAAAACAATGCCTAGATAGACAAATTGAAAGAGCAAATTAACAGGAAAAAGGAGACCATGTGTTTTTTATAGAAGTGATAAAAGAGAGAGAATGTGAATTGTTTTGAGATGAGAAATGATTCGAACATTTTGTTAAAGAACACACATGAGAGGGTACATACATACTTTACCAGGCGTGTGATGAGTTAGCCACTTATGCAAGTTCGCTTGAGTGTGAATTCTCCTTTATTGATTCAGTGTGGTATTCCCTTTTACACTTAGATAATGCATTCATTTGCAAAAGTTATCCATTTGTTTCCAAATATTGCTCTCTTTTTTTTAAGAACTCGTCCGTGACCTACATCCTTTACAGCTGCCCATTCATTTAAAAAAAGGTTTTAATATTCCCATAATAAATCAGCTTATTCATATTTACAAAGTAGAGCGCATCTCACATGCATTCGAAATTATAATTAATTTTCTTTTTACATGTACTTGGAGATGCTTAATTGTGGTTTGTTAAAAAATTAACCACACATAGAGATAAAAAAGTGCATTACTAGCATTTTTTTTTCTTATTGATGACAAAGACAAATATTGGAAGACATACAATTTATAAACCCACACTTCAGAGAGTTGAAATTGAATACTAAATAAGGTGTAAGTTCAAGTGCCGCAGGAAAAGAAGATTACAATATCACGACTTAAAAAGTAGGAAAAGATGATTTAAGATTTGCGAAGGCTTCTTTTGCCATATTGTTGGCATGTTGAACTTCTTGGAGGTCAATTTCTGAGGAAGAGAGTGCAGAAAGTAATTGTGTAGTCTGTTGGGCCCATTGAGTACATTCAGCCTTCAACTTCTCCTTTTCAAGATCACACATTTTCATTGTTAAATTCAAAGCATCTCTTCGATGATCCATATCTGCCAATTGTTTTCTTATATCATCAATTTTCCAAGAAAGCTCATCTATTTGAACCTTTGCTATGCAACTTGTATTGTTGATGTGGGCTTGTGCGCTTTTTGCACTTGAAAGCTTGTTAAGAAGATCATCTTTAGATTGGAGAAGTTGTGTGTTTGCCGAAGTAGTCATTGAAGAAGTTCTCCACGTTCTTCACAAAGTCCTTGGCTTCTGAATATAAGAGCCTTTGATGTTGATTCAACTGCTCCAAGAGAGAAACCAGTTTTGATCTAGACTCGTAATGAGTTACAAGATGGTCGAGGTTTGAGTCCATTAAAAAGTCTTCAAATCTTGAAGTAGAATTCCAATGGAAGAACTTTGCATTTGTGAAATAGAGACTTTCCCAGTGAGAAGATTTTCAAGTGCACTAAGAGGGTCTTCTTCGATCAGCTTCTTAATCTCATCCATCCCTAGAAAACTTGATTCACTTGTTACTTCTGGAGGCACTAAACCTGTTTCTTCCACTATTGGTTGAGTAGTTGCAGGTTTAGTTGAACCTTCCACACATAAAGCAGGAGTGATCTCTTCAGGAGTTGAACTAGCAATGACTTGCTGCGCAATGGTACAAGAAATTCCCTCTATCTTTGCAGGGCCTTCTGCTTCTGAAAATCCTATAAAAAATTGTTATTTAATAATTGAACATGCTTTGATAGAGGCATCCACATTTAAAGAAATTACACCCAAGGAGGATGAGAAAAGAGTTAAAATCGAAAGGGTGAGAAGGCTAGAAATGATACTACCTCCGTTTCCATTTGTCATTCAGACAAAGAAGAGATTACCTCAATTAAGGAATCTAATTATTACTTCTAAATTTATCTTTTATTTATTGTAGTACTACACCATCCCTCTTTTAAATTTTTACATAGACAAATAAATATAAAAAAAAAAATTCTTACTCTCTTTAAAAAGATAAATAAAAGCAAAAGTAGGAATGAATAGATATAAGAGTATTCACCTGCAGGAGCATGAGTTTGAGTAATGGCTTGAGAGTCTCTGATGCTAACATCCTTGGTCGTAGGATTCTCTCCAGCGACAGCTGAAAAAGGTGTGGCTATTTGGCCATCACCATCTTCCTATACATATTAAAATATGTAAATGATATCATCATATTCAAAGCCATTAATAAATATAAGATCAGTCACTAACTATATTCAGCAATCAATGTTACAGTCCATATAATCCTAATTTTATCATAAAAGGAGAAAAAATAAGAAGAAATGAATAAGGAATGAAAAGAATTAATGTTATAAAATATAAAAGTAATGTCAATCCCTTCCTTCACAATCGACCAGTGTTATAAAATATAATAGCTACCGATTATTATAAGTTTATATTATTAAAAATATAATAGTCTTGTCAATCCCTTCCTTCTCCTCCAAAGATACCCTTTATTTTCTTCGACAAGAAAAGATTAATGAATACCAAAGCAATAGTCTTGACCCATTAGTTTCCTCTTGTGCTAAGAAGACTATGGCAGTGTTTGTTTTTTCACTAGAAAATTAATTCTTAACTTTCCAATAAAAAGCACACATTGTAATAAGAATTTGTGGTTCAGACTAATTTAAACATGCATATGTATCATATTCAACAGTGTATACTCAATTTTATTAAAGTCATTTATACTCAACTTTAAATCAACATACTCTATATGGTACACTTACATCTAAATGGGTTTTATGTAGAAGACTATCCAAAGGACTTATCTTGGCATTTGCTGCATCTGCTGGTGAAATGGTTGGCAAGGGTATGTCTAAACCAGTAACTTCTTCCACAATATCCTTCTCTGCCTTTTGTGCAGGTTTGGCTTTTGTCTCCGCAGAGATGAACATGTTAGATTTAATGTCATTTACTTTTTGAATATATTCAGTTTGAGTTGCTTGAATAAATAGATTTCCGTTAACTTGTGGTGGAGTTAACTCATGCTCTGATGTTGCTTGAACTTCATGTCCAATGGGATAGTTTTCTACAGTGACATTTTCATTGTTGGTATATTCAGCGCCAGTCTCTAAATTAATGAATCATTTCTCGTAACATGCACTTGCTAAACCAATCAATTTCAGACTCTAATGATAAAATAATACAGATTAACAAGTCGTTTAGATCACAACTCATAAGAAAAAATAACACAATGTCTAATTTCAATCTCGTAAAACATCATTTTCAAGTTTAAAGGTAAAGATATTCGTCTATTTTACAAAGCTGAAACTATTTTTTAGTTTTTTATCCCCTTTGGTATAGCATTTGAGTATCCAATAGTAAATAAAATAATTTGTTCTTAGGCTCTTGTGTGCAAAAACACTTAATGTGTAAACTTTTACTTTAGGAACTTCAATTATTTCTACGTTTTAACCAAATAGATGCAAGAGTACTCACCTGCAGCATGAGTATCAGTAGTTTCTTTATTTTTTGTGGTAGGATTCTCTCTAGTGATGACTGAAAAAGGTGTAGTTATTTGGCCACCATCATCTTCCTACACAGATTAAAATAAACAAATGAAATCATCATCTTCTAGGCCTTTAATACATGTAGGATTTATCTCTCATTGTATTCATCAATACATGTTTCAATTCTGATAAGCCCAAATTCGCTACAGAAGAAAAGAAAAGAATAAGAAAACAAAAGAACTACTGTGAGGCGGCAACCCGCTATTTATATTCTTATGCTGGTAGAGATAAAAAGGATAACAGAGGAATGCCACTTGTAGAGGAGAAAGCAATTATCTGGGGGATGTGTTCCCTTTTTCTGAATCCATAGATAAAGTTGTTATAATAGTTTCCTTTGCTATAGAATCCTCTAGATTATTTTTGTCATTTATTTCTTTAAGACTCTGTATACCAAAAAAATGTGAATAAGTTGTAGTATATTCCTAAGAGGTATTTGAAGTACTATTCATTTCATGTGAAGTTTTAGAGAAATTTTATGCATATTTAGGTTGTTACATTATTTCCTTGAGAAATTTTAAAGGTGGTATCAGTTAGTCCAATGGCCTGGTTTTGGTTCATCAAGCATGGTTCTCCTGATTCAACAACACCTAAATGAGTGCAAAAGCATTAGTCTTGAGCTATTAGTTTTCTCCAATACTAAGAATACCTTAATAGTATACTTACATCTGAATGTGCTTCATGCCTTTTAATTGGTGATATTGTTGCCAGTGCTTCATGCTCTATCTCTGAAATGGATTGATTCGCATTGACCTGTGAAGAAGCCAAGTTACTTTGTGATGCGGCTTGGACGTCACGCTCAACTTCAATGTCCTCAGTGATTTCTGTTATTTAATTTTCATTTCTAGTATATTGGGTTATTGAATCTTTAAGATCTAGAACAGTGTGTCCTAATATTTCCATGGAATGTTTACTCAGATTTTCTGTAACAAAATATTAAATGTTAACTACTCCTTTAAGGAGTAAGTCATAGGAATCAAAAACAAATACGTACACTTGCTATGATAAATCATCATTTTCAAGTTTAAATGGATAAACTTGCCTAGTTATGTATAACCAGCAAATAATGCTGTTTTAAAAAGACGGTGTATACAATGGATACCTCCATAGGCATATGTTCCAACTGTACGCTCCAACTGATCGTATTCTATCGTTGAAGTCAATGAGAGTTTTGGACAACTCTGCACCCAAAGATCTGCATTCTCCAATTCAATACCCTGGCTGAGGCTGAAGATTGGTAGTTTTACAAATACTAAAAGGAATAGCCTTCGAAACTCAACTTTTGGATCAGCTTCACATCTGAATACTTCCCTTAACTCAGACGCCTCTTTTATTTTCAGAAATCTTAGCTGAAGAATCTCTTTAGAAGTGGAAACAGGAAAGAGATATGTTAATTTGTTGCATTTTTCGACCACTATCACTTCTAGATTTGGGTTAGACATTTCCTGATTTTCTGCATTCTCTTCAATGATCTGCTTTAATTCTTTACATTCTTTTATAATTAGAATCTGCAACTGTGGTAAGCATCTTGAAATAGAAGCAGTAAAGATTACTTCTAATTTCTCACATTGCACAATGATTAACTGCCTAAGGTTTTGGAGGATAAAATAATTTTTAGGACCTACAAAAAGATAGGTCATATGAGGCTGATCTTCCAATCCAATATTTTGCAACCCTAAAATTATTTCTTGCCCAATTATTTCATTGAAGCAACAAATATTTTCAATTTTGGGGCCATGTACCCACAGATCTCTCAAAGAGAGCAGATGCTTGGTCTCACTCAACTCCTGCATTAAATAAATAAATGAATAAATAAAGTCATATAGATTAAAAAAAAAAATTTCTAGTGATTGAATATATTTTAGTTAATTTTACAGAACCGTTCTAATTTAACCAACTATTTGTAAAGTATATTTTAGTTATGTATAAAATAATCATAATGTTACAACAAATTTCTTGGTAGGTGATGTTAGATGAATTAAATGATGTTATAATGTTAGTATTTATTAAAAAAAAAGACTCTTTAACATAATAATAATTGGATTAAGATCAATGATCAATTCAACGATAAATGGAACGAAAGGGTACCTTATTAGATGTGTTACTCAAAGAATGGATGAAATCGCCAATAGATTTAATGCTAATCTGAGAACATCCGTTGAGTTCAAACCTCTTCAAAGGTGCCAATGTTGTGGAATAGTTTTTCGAGCAAATTCCCATTAAACATGGCAGACCACGTAAACAGAGACTTTCCAAGACAGGAAGATCAACATTTATCTTATTATGATTCTGATTATCATCAAGGCAACTTCCGAATATATATTCCAATTGCCTACAACCTTCCACATAGATCTCTTTCAATTTTGGAAACACATAACTCAAATTACTGTCACCAATGTCTATTATTATGTGCTGTAATTCGTCGCAGTCCTGAATTGACAAGGTTTCTATCATCATTGGAGCAATGGATAAGATAAATACAGATTTGATCTTTGAAAAATTTTCTAGTTTAATCTTTTTAATATTGCGCAGGATCTGTGGCTGCTTCGAAAGACATTGAGCACGTTGCCAAAGATGAAGATAGTCAAAGTTTGACACCTACAATGTAATACCAAAAAGAAGTTCTTAAATCAAATCTAACAATATCTCTTTGCATGGAACTCAAGGAAATGGGAATGTATGTAAAACTTTTATCAAATAATAAAGATAGGCTTAAATTGATAAAAATCCATAATTTAATGCTGCAAAACTGTTGAGCTCTTGGAATTTGGTTGTCAACTTCTAGTTCTAATATTTACTAATGGTAGAAAATATACAATACAACATATTCTATATTCTAATTACTTTTAATAACTGATAACATGCTAATGTATTAAAGATAATTTTTAAGGTGGGATGTTTAATATGCATATAGGCTATAAACATAAGATACAAGCGATCTCTCCAAAAGAGAAAATACTTAAAAGATAACACAGAAAGTCAAGAGGGTTACCGATGAGATTGAGTTATCTTGCAATGGTTCATTGGAAACCAATGGAATTGCAATACTTTTGGTACTCTTGACTTTGCATCTACATTTATGAGGATAACACATATGGATCCAAGGAGAAATATTGCATTTGTTGGGATTTGATTCTATTTTTGGAAAAATATCAATGAAATTTGGCAAGCCAGAGAATTCCACCTCTTTCAGTGAGCCAAGTATGATATCCTTTGCCTCTTGACTTGCATGTTCATGTTGGTATTGATGAAATATGTATTTCAGCGCACCACAATCACGTGTTATGATAGTTTCGAGCAATGGAACAACTTGTGTAGAAAGAGTTGGAAGTATATATTCTGATTGGGGACACTCCCTAATATAAAAGGTTTTCAGATTTGGAAACAATGAGTCATAACTCTTGTTATAATTCTCACCATCAACAATCTCTTCCTTCAATTCTTCATTTACTCTTTCAACTGCTATTATGTTTTTTAGTTGTTCACAATCATGTATGGACAGTTTCTCCAAAAGCAAGAGGCTTTGACAAGTTGTCAATTGAAATAGGGATACCAATTTTGGGCAATAGTACAATTCAATGGTCTTAAGATAGCAGAGGTTTAGCTTGCTCTTAAACAATATGCTTCTCAAATTCATACAATCCGAGATTTCTAGCTCCTGTAAATTGTTTAGAAAGTCAAAGGGAAAGGGACCATTGCATAGTTCTTCGAAATTTTCCATGCCTCTAAGTCGCAGCTCAATCAACTTGGAGAAGAAACAAAGTCTATGAGAATCAATATGTGTAGTGTCAATGAGACACCGCAATTGGGGACTGTCTGATAAATAAAGCTCGATTAGGTCATTCATACCTCTATCTATGGGAACAATATCAGGTATGAGATTTCTCCATTCCCCCTTGACTTCTAGTAAATGAAGAAATTCGGATGTTTGCACCAAATGCTTGAATGTCACTTCTGAGAAAATAGCATCAATCTCCGGAAAGGCCACACATTTTGACAAGGATTCATCCCCCATTGTACGATTGTCACTCATAATGTACCTTTGGAGTGCAGGAAAGGTTATTTTCTCATGCATTGTCGAAGTATGAAACATGAGATTCATACCAACAATGTACAATTCTTCAAGTGATGAGCACCTTTCAATCACTTTAATTGAATTCAAATTTTTAACAATACCACGTCTTAACCTCAACAATCTAAGTTTCTCCAGTTTTGCAATTTCACGTGGTAATTCATCCATATGACACGAAACCAAATCAAGAGTCTCAAGATTTTGTAAGTTTTTCAGAACAGAGAAGTCCCGTAAGAGTAATCTCACAAGGATTAGAGATCGAATATTCGTCAATGATTGGAATGACTGTGGTAATGATAGAGAAACATGTCTCCATGTCTTGAATGACAAATGCAAAACTCGAAGTGTTGGGGTATCAACACAATGCGGAAGACTGGATCGAATTTAATTGGAAATGAAGAGAAGGAAGAGAATAATGAAGACAAAATTTTAACGTGGGAAAAACTCCAAATCGGAGAGAAAAAAAACCCACGAACAACGATGAGCAAAATAATTCCACTATGTAAAAGGGAGAGTACAAAAAATCCTCTAAAATTATGAGGACAAAGAGTAATAAATCACTCTATTTGTTTTCTCTCAATAAACTCTCTCAGAATGGAATAAGAGCTACAAAATAACACTATCAAATTTCTTCTTCTGATCAGTGAATGATCGATTTCAGTGTGTCATTCAATCGTTCCTACACTGAGTATTTATAGGCAAAGTTTTGTGAAGATTTTCAATATTGCTACAGTAAATTACTGTAGCAATTTTGACAAAATATGATCGGTGCCTGCAAAAGTCAAAATCGGTGCCTACCAAATGCAAAAGTCAAAATCGGTGCCTAACTTTGAAAACTGAGACACCCTTTTTGACTAACAATCTCCACCTTGGATTAGTTTTGATAAATTGCTCGACGTCATTTTGCCCCGAAGGTTGTTCAAGTGCTGTAGAGACCAACCAAGTCCAAAAAATGTTGGAACTTGGCCTTTGGAAGAGGCTTAGTAAGCATATCAGCTGGATTCTCAGATGTATGAATCTTCTGAACAACGACTTCACCCTTAGCAACAATTTCTCGGATAAAATGATGTCTCACATCAATATGTTTTGTCCTGTCATGGTAGCGGTTATTCTTGGTCAAGTAAATAGCACTTTGACTATCACAAAACACAGTAAGAACATCTGTGTAAGACCAAGTTCATTAATCAGACCTTTAAGCCAAAGAGCCTCTTTCACACCCTCTCGTTGCTGCAACATATTCAGCTTCATCGTAGACAATGATGGAAGAGACCGAAGCCGAGCTTTCCAACTAATAGCACGATTCTGAGAGATTAAATATGTAACTAGAAAGAGATCTTCTTTTGTCAAGATCGCCACCATTATCCGAATCAACAAAACTCCGTAACTTCAGTTGTTGCATGATTTCTATCGAATACCAAGCCAATATCAGAAGTACCTTTGAGATACCGAAAAATCCATTTTACAGCACTCCAATGATCCTTTCCAGGATTATGCATATACCGACTCACCATGCTAACGGCATATGCTAAATCAGGTCTAGTGCATACCATAGCATACATAAGATCGCCAACAAGACTAGCATAAGGAACGCGTGACATACGCTCCATGTCTTCCTTTGTCTTAGGACAAAGATCAGATGATAACTTGAAATGTGCAGCAAGTGGAGTAGAAACAGGTTTGCAATTAGTCATATTAAACCTGTCAAGCACTTTCTCAACGTATTTTTGTTGAAATATAAATAATTTACCAGCTTGACGATCCCTGCAAATCTCCATACCAAGAATCTTCTTAGCTGCACCTAATTCTTTCATCTCAAACTCATTGTTGAGTTGAATTTTCAATTTCCTGATTAGAGACTTGTTACGTGATGCAATCAACATATCATCAACATATAGTAACAAGTATATGTAAGATTCATCAGAAGTTTTTGAAAATAAATACGGTCGTCATATTGACTTCGCAATAACCTTGCCTAATCATAAAGGAATCAAACCTTTTGTACCATTGTCTCGGAGCTTGTTTGAGTCCATATAAAGATTTCTTCAATCGGAGACAAGATGCTCCTTACCAGGAACAATAAATCCCTCAGGTTGCTCCATATAAATTTCTTCTTCCAGCTCTCCATGGAGAAAAGCTGTCTTAACATCAAGTTGCTCTAATTCCAAGTCAAATAAAGCAACAAAAGCAAGCAAAACACGTATGGAGGTATGACGAACAACAGGTGAGAAAATCTCATTAAAGTCAATACCTTCCTTTTGGCTGAAGCCTTTAACAACCAATCGTGCCTTGCATCTAGGATCTTCAACCCCGGGAATGCCGTCTTTCTTCTTATAGACCCATTTGCATTTCAAAGGCCGTTTGCCTTTGGGAAGTTCTGTTAAACTCCAAGTACCATTCTTATGAAGACTTTCAATTTCTTCATTCATAGCCACTAGCCATTTTGAAGAATCAGCACAAGAAACAGCCTCAGTATAACTGGCTGGTTCAATGTCATTATTTATTTCTTGTGCAACAGATAATGCATATGCAATTAAATTATCATCATAGGCATAATTTGCATATCTAGCTGGCTTAGTAATCGTCCTTCTTGGTCTGTTTTGGGCAATTGAATACTCCTCTTCCTGCGGCTGAATTGGAGAAGTGGTAATCTCATCAACATCATCATCACCACAAATATCAGTGCTAGACTCATTGATAGAAGAAGATGGAACATCAACATTAGGAGTTGTAGATTTTAACTCTAACTCCACCTTCTCGCTAGTACCCTGCAAATTATTAGTACCAGTAGAAGAAATCACAGAAGATTGTTTTCCAAAAGATAATAAAGCATCCTCGTTAAAAGTCACATCTCTACTGAGAATTAATTTTTGTAACTTAGGATTCCATAAACGATATCCTTTAGATTCAGATGCATAACCAAGAAATATGCACTTAATAGCTCTTGGAGCTAATTTGCCATCATTGACATGTGCATAAGCAGGACATCCAAAGATTCTCAAATTAAAATAATCAACAGGATTACCCGACCAAATTTCTTCTGGAATTTTGAAATTAAGTGATGAGTGTGGAGAACAATTAACCAAGTAACAAGCAGTTGATACTGCCTCGGCCCAAAATTCACGTCGATGCCATAACCCAGCATTTGAGAGCATACAACGAGCTCTCTCAAGTAAAGTCCTGTTCATTCGTTCTGCAACACCATTCTGCTGGGGTGTTCTTAGAATGGTTTTATGTCTAGCAATTCCATGATTTGCACAGAACTCATTAAATTCACCGTCACGTAACTCCAATCCATTATCCGTTTCCGAGCTTCTTGATTTTTCTCCCTGTCTGGGTTTCAACAAGAGTTTTCCATTTCTTAAAAGTGGGAAAGGTCTCATTTTTATACCTGAGAAAATAAACCCAAACTTTGCGAGAAAAATCATCAATAATAGTCATCATATAACGGCGTCCTCCATAAGAGGGAACTTTAGAAGGCCCCCAGAGATCAGAGTGAATATAATCAAGAATACCCTTTGTACGGTGAGTTGCAGTAGAAAAACTTACTTTTTCTCGTTTTCCAAAGACACAATGTTCACAAAACTCCAACTTATCGATACCTTGATTACCAAGGAGACCTTGCTTGCTCAAAAGATGCATGCCTTTTTCACTCATATGGCCCGTGCGCATGTGCCATAACTTGGTGACATCATTATCAAGCATAGAAGAAGATACAATGCTTGAACTGTCACAACAGAACCTTGCAAGAAATATAAAGTACCAACTCGGTTACCTTTTAACAAAACAAGGGCACCTTTTGATACCTTTAGGACTCCACCTTCAGATGAAAACTTGCACCCAAGAGATTCAAGGGTGCCAAGAGAGATGAGATTCCGCTTTAATTCAGGAATAAAGCGAACATTAGTCAGGGTCCTAACAACACCATCATGAGCCTTGATCTGAATAGTACCTATTCCTTCAACTTTGCATTGAGTATCATTAGCCATCAAGACAATACCACTATTAACTGGTTCAAAAGTGGTAAATAGATCCCTATAAGCACACATGTGGTATGTGCATGCAGAGTCAAGAAGCCACTTATTTTTACTTCTCTTGTCAGAAGAGACAACAGATGCCATAACATCTCCATCAGAATCAGTCTCAATATTAGCAGCTTCAACAGGTTGTTTACCTTTTTCTTTCTTTTGTTTATTTTCTTCTTTTTTCTTTAAGATAAAACAATCAGAAATATCATGCCCATATTTTTTGCAATAACGACAGGGAGTGTTAGATTTTCGTCCCCTAGATTTGGATCTACTTTTTTTGTGACTAGTACTCCCTTTAATTTGAGTTCTACCTCTAACACTTAGACCCTCACCCTTGTCCTCAGAATGAATTTCAAGATCAAATTTTTCTTTGGACAATAAATTAGATTTAACATCTTCAAAGGATAAGGTGTCATTATTACCATACAACATAATTTCTTTGAAGTGTTTGTAGGTAGAAGGTAAGGAGACAACCAACAAAACAGCTTTATCTTCATCATCGATTTTAATATCGATATTTTGCAGATCCATAATAATAGAATTAAACTCATCAAGATGAGATTGAATGGGAGTACCTTCTATCATACGGAACGTATATAATCGCTCCTTGAGACGAAGCTTGTTGGCGAGGCTTTTAGTCATATATAAAGTTTCCAACCTTAACCACAATTCTGCAGCGGTGGTTATGTCGGCCACTTCACGTAGAACCTCCTTGGACAAGCAAAGTTGGATTGCTGAAAGTGCCTTTTCATCCAACTCGTCCCATTGCTCATCGATCATGGAAGTCGGTTTTTTTAATTTTCCATCTAAAGCTTTCTTTAATCCGTTCTGAGTTAGAACAGCTCTCATTTGGACTTTCCAAATAGAAAAGCTAATCTTGCCATCAAACTTCTCAATGTCAAATTTTGTAACGGTTGACATTTCCAATTAAATAACTGCTCTGATACCACTTGTTGGGGTATCAACGCAATGCGGAAGACTGGATCGAATTTAATTGGAAATGAAGAGAAGGAAGAGAATAATGAAGACAAAATTTTAACGTGGGAAAAACTCCAAATCGGAGAGAAAAAAACCCACGAACAACGACGAGCAAAATAATTCCACTATGTAAAAGGGAGAGTACAAAAAATCCTCTAAAATTATGAGGACAAAGAGTAATAAATCACTCTATTTGTTTTCTCTCAATAAACTCTCTCAGAATGGAATAAGAGCTACAAAATAACACTATCAAATTTCTTCTTCTGATCAGTGAATGATCGATTTCAGTGTGTCATTCAATCGTTCCTACACTGAGTATTTATAGGCAAAGTTTTGTGAAGATTTTCAGAACAGAGAAGTCCCGTAAGAGTAATCTCACAAGGATTAGAGATCGAATATTCGTCAATGATTGGAATGACTGTGGTAATGATAGAGAAACATGTCTCCATGTCTTGAATGACAAATGCAAAACTCGAAGTTCTGTCATATTCTCAAAGAAAGAATTTGGAACTTCCACACAATCATCTTCATCTCTATCTTCATCCATGTAGACATTCAGAATCTCAAGTTTAGAGCTATCAAACTTACAAGAAAGTACATCCATACTCTTCCCTTCGCATAACAAATATTTGATATTCTTCCTCTTCTCAAGCAATAACTTCTGATTTTTGTTAGACACATTTACTGCTTGAATTTCTTCATTAGCTATCCGCAAGGCCACATCACGAACCAAGTCATGCATTTTCACACTCTGTTTCCCAGCTTTTACCAACAAACAAGAATTTACAAGTTTAATTTTGGCAGTAACTACTTGGTCTCGAGCTTCATCGTATTTGTTATCCACTTCCCCAAAAAGGCGCACTCCAATGCAAAATCTTGTTAAAATTTCATCTGAAAGTTCTTCATCTTCTGGGAACATAGAACATAAGCGGAATAGTTTCTTGGCCTCATCATCCTTCAAATTATCATAACTACGCCTCAAACAATTATCAACCGAATCTCCACCAACACCTTTCTGCAAGGATTTTAAAGTTGAATTCCACACTTCCACACTTTCTTCACCTTTTAAACTGCTAGCAATGGGTGCTATTGCAACTGGTAACCCTTTGCATTCTTTGGTAATATCACGCCCCTTATCCAACAAACGTTTAGAGGAACTATCACTTAAATTAGCATGCTTTTTGAACAAGGTCCATGCATCTTCCTCAGATAACACCCCCAATTGAATTGTCTTTTCGCATCCCATTGATTGGCAAACGCGCATTTCATGTGTGATTAAAAAGATTCTACAACCCTTGTGATTGTCTTCCCTTGGAATCCCAATTTCATCAAAATTGATAGGATTCTGTGAGGTCCAGCACATTTGGTTTTTCGGTGCCCCCTTTTTTAACTTTATAAAAAAATTAATAATATTTTAATAAATGAATAGTAACTTCATTTGGCTATAAATAGCCGTGAAATGAAATTGAAGGAAGCACAAGCAACAAAACACACACAAGATTTCATCAAGCATTGTGAGTGTTTGTGAGAGAAAAATAGAGTGTTGAGTAAATTCTAAGAGTGTGAGAAAAATACACTGGGGTGGGTATCATCTCTATTTCTTCTTGGTATTACAAAATTTGTAATATTTGAATAGGAGTGGGTCTCACTGGGTACACTATATTTTACATCTCTTGTGTGATAGAGTGTTGAAAGGATATTGTAAATATCCCGAGATATAGTGGAATATTTTTCGGAGTCTGTCCCGTGGTTTTTCCTTCCACATTGGAGGTTTTTCCACGTTAAATATTGGTGTTCTTTAGCTGCTTATTTTATTCAGTTAGAATAATTCTTAGTATGCTCTGTGGTTGCAGTTTAGTCTGATCTTCCACATCAGAAAAGAATTATTTTTGTTATCCTTCCGTGGCTGATTGTTGGATTGCTGGAGAAGTGTGTATTTGTATTAGTGTTGTAACTGAAAAGGTTCTGGCTAAGGAAAGACTTGGTATTTAAGTGATCCGTTGTGATCCACCTCTCTTTCCTGGGAAGTATTTCAGTGCACACTTTACAAGTTACACCGCTGCGCTGCTAGATCTATTTATTAGGTCTGAATTATTGCTCGCCAGTTTACGTCAGAATTTTAATTTACACGTCCAAGTTATTCCGCATTTGAGCTCAACAGATTCCACACATCATCCAATATCAAAAGAATTTTGTCATCACCGGTTAATCGACTCCAAAGAAACCCGCGTCTCTCTGATTCACTTTTATCCTTGAAATCCAATCCTAAGGGTGCAGCAATGTCATCTTGAATCCTTCTTATATCAGGAGTATATGACACTGGTATATATGACATGATGATGAAATTGTTGCAACTGCCTAAGTTCCTTAGCCACTTTTATTGCCAAAGTTGTTTTACCTGCGCCCCCCATCCCTTGCAATCCAACTGTGAAGTTGTCATCTTTCAGTGCATCCAAAAGTTCTTTGATTTCCGACTTTCTGCTGTCAAAATAAACGTAATATTGAGAAGAATGATACTCAACACCAGGAAGATGAGGGGAAATTCCAACATTCTGTGAGGAATGAAGTCCCACATTGGTGGGAACTTCTAAAGGAACATGGTTTGGAGGTTATAAAAGAAACCCCTTGCACCCTTTGTTATTATCCCATATCTTCCTTTGTTCTCTCCTTTCTTGTATTCTCATAATTTTGAGAAGTTCTTGTTGTGAAAGAGAGAGGTGCTGTAAAATTTCTTCCATAGTATAAAATTTCTATTTTTTGCCTATTGTCAGTATTTTCTCTTCTCTATTTTAGTTGTGTGTGCTTGTGCTGTATGACTGATACACTAACAGTGGTATCAGAGCTATTGGTTGGTATTCCGCTGCTATTGTCATTAGAATAGTGTTGGTAAAATTCTTAGTATGCTCTGTGGTTGCGGTTAATCCGATCTTCTGCATCAGAAAAGAGTTATTACTGGAAAAGTTTGGTAGTGTGAAACTGCTATCCGAGAAAGTTCGGCTAGGAAAGATTTGGTATTTAAGAGTGTCTAAAGTGACCCACCTCTCTTTCCTGGGAATTTCTTGGTGTGTTAGTTCATGGTCTACCTGTGTTATTCCAGTAGACAATACTATTCATAGTAAGAAGTGCACAAGTCGGTTCTAAAATCATGACAACAAAATATGAGATAGAGAGGTTCAACGGTAACAATTTTTCGTTGTGGAAATTGAAGATAAAGGCAATTTTGAGAAAGGACAATTGCATAGCTGCAATTGAAGGAAAACCCGCAGAAATGACGGAGCAGAAATGGAAAGAAATTGACAACAATGCCATCGCGAATTTGCACCTATTAATGGCAGATTCAGTGTTATCTAGTGTGGCGGAGAAAGAAACAGCAAGGGAGATTTGGGATGCCCTCATAAAATTATATGAGGTGAAGTCTCTTCACACAAGAATATTCTTGAAGAGGAAACTCTACACTCTCCGAATGAGTGAGTCCACAACGGTGACGGACCACATCAACCATCTGAACACTTTGTTTGCCCAACTATCAGTGGCAGATTTCAACATAGTTGAAAATGAACGCGCGGAGCTTCTACTGCAGAGTTTACCAGACTCGTATGATCAACTCATCGTCAATATTACAAATAATAATATCGAAGGCTGTCTTCACTTTGAGGATGTCACGGAGCAATTCTTGAAGAAGAATCCAGGCGAAGGAACAAAGAAGACATACTGGAAAGTTCAAAGCAAACACAAGCTTTGGTGATGATGAGAGGAAGATCAACGAAATATGGGTCTAGTGGGAGTCAGTCCCATGATAGATCTCAAAGTAAGAAGCATCTCAAATGCTACAATTGTGGCAAGAGGGGGCATGTCAAGAAAGAATGTTGGCACGAGAAGAGTGGAAGAAAGAACTCTGAGGCATCAACCTCACAAGGTTGTATGGCAAATACTTCAGAGGATGAAGATGTTCTGTGAGAAAGAGGGTAGATTTGGTAAGTCATACAAGCTCAGAAGATCATGACATGTGCTTATGGTAGATACGTTGCAGAAAGCTAATGCAATGGTTGCATTGACAAGTCAAGAAGAAGCGATGTTAAAGTGACATCGTATTTGGACAAATGTCAAAGTAAAGTTTGCAAGGCGGAACGTAATCTGTACTCGGGCTCAGGAAGTATTTTTTACTTCTATGCGAGCACTGTGTGATAAGCCAACAATATAGACCGAAGTTTGCTAGTTTGACTACCAGAAAAGAAAACACAAGAAGACTTGGTTCATTCTGATGTAAGGGAATCACCGGAGTTATTCCTAGGAAGAGCAAAGTTTATTCCAGGAGTTTGTGGGTGTATTACATCAAGAGGAAGTCAAATGTGTTATTGTTACCAGTTCAAGGGAACCAATGCCCGAGTAGAGCTTGAAACTGGGGAAAGAATTAAGTGCTTGGGCTATGCTAACAATGTGAAGGGGTATTTCCTGTGAGTTCCACCGCTCACAAGGTTATTGTTAAGCAGGAATGAAATGATGCTCCAACCAAAAGGTTTTGAAAAGCAACAAAACTTGGTTTGCAGGTTGATATGAAGGACTTGGAATCGGCAAACAAGATTTTAGGGATGCAAATTCACCGAGATAGAAAAGATAGGAAGATTTGGCTTTCTAAGTAAAACTTATCGAAAGTCTTGCAAGAGTGCAAGCCGTTTTACCCCATCTCCTATCAATTATCCTCAAGTATGAGTCCTAGCAGTGAAGCGGAGAGGATGGAGAAGTCTCGAGTACTGTATGCATCGGTGGTGGACAGCCTTATAATTGTTATGATAGGTACAAGACCAGACATTGCACAAGCAGTGGGAGTGGTTAGTATGTTCGTAGCAGGTTTAGGTGGAGAGCAGTGAAATATTGATCAGGTGTTGCATTGCGTTTCAGAGAATCAGAATTAGGTGTCAAAGGTTATTGGCAGATTTACGTAAATTCGATTCTACTGAAGTTTATAAGAAGAACAAGCAACATGAAGGCAAAGATGGTGTGAAGATTTGATTAGTTTCATCAAAATCTTCAAGTGGGAGATTGTGAGGAATGAAGTCCCACATTGGTGGGAACTTCTAAAGGAACATGGTTTGGAGGTTATAAAAGAAACCCCTTGCACCCTTTGTTATTATCCCATATCTTCCTTTGTTCTCTCCTTTCTTGTATTCTCATAATTTTGAGAAGTTCTTGTTGTGAAAGAGAGAGGTGCTGTAAAATTTCTTCTATAGTATAAAATTTCTATTTTTTGCCTATTGTCAGTATTTTCTCTTCTCTATTTTAGTTGTGTGTGCTTGTGCTGTATGACTGATACACTAACACATTCCCACTTTTCAAGAGTCTTTCAGTTTCCTTCTTCTTCTTTGCCAGTTGCTTTCCCTTACTATATCTCCATTTGCAATTTGGACACCATCCAAAAAAACACGTCTTTTTAATCTGAGTGTCTTTAATGAGTCCCTCTGTTTCTTTTAGCCAAGAAGTGACATTTGTTCGAATATTGTTTCCCTTTCTTATTTCCTCTTTCACATTTTCTTCCCAAGCTTTCTTTTCCTTTTCCATGTCTTCAACAATGTCCGAAAAGCAGCATACGTAACGTAATTCTGCTATAGCGCAGTTCATCAATCTATCGAAAATTGATTTCGACAACTTAGCTCCAATTTCTTCCATCTAAATCAGATTCAACGGAGGAAAGTTAATAAATGTTTTACCTTAATTAACATAATTGTCACAATTTCCTAGAAATATTATAAAATTTGATGGAAAAAATATGGTTAAAGATGACATGCTTGTAAAGTGATGATTTTTGCAATATAAACTATAAAGTGATGGCAATCTTATGTACCATGTAAATATGTGAGCAAGAAATTATCACTATTGTATAAGATTAGTACCTTTATTAAAAAAATAAAAATGAAAGAATAATTATTTTATATTAATGAAATATAGAATATGTTCAAGTAAAAAATAAAGTATAAAATATAATAAAGGCTATATTAATAATATATAAATGAAAGTTCATAAAACTAAAAGATAGAGAAAAAGAAAATATTGTAATGGTAACTAAACAAGAAACTAAAAGGAAAAAACTAATTATTAAAAACAGTTTGATTATTTAAAAAAAAATTGTTTCTAAAATTAAAATATAATACAAATTAAAACACATAATAAAAACAAAATGAGAAAAAGTATAAAAAACTATATTTTTATTAAATTTTCTAAACTGGTTTTTTTAGTAACTTTTTTATAATCGTAAAAATACAATTTAATAGTAAATACTTGTTTCTATTTTAAATGATATATCATATGTTAAAACAAAGAAAGTTGATGATTTGTTGATTAAATTTTTATTTTGTGAATTTAAACTTATTTCTTATAAAATTTTTTAATTTAATAATTAGATTAAAAATTATTAATTATGTTATTTGATGAAGTTCGATACCTAATGTGACAGATGATAAGAAAGCAAATACTTACGAGAGTGACATAATAAAATCTAGTCACGTGATTATATACAGATAGTCAATTTTTTTAAAATAATAATAATAAATTGCACGATCACTTAAATATATAAGTATAAAATTATGAAAAATAAGGTGCTGCACTTCAAAAATAAAATAAAATGATATCTTCAATACAATCGGTGAATTAATAATATATTTAATTTACTTGTGTTAAGAAAACGTTTAATAAAAAGTTATATCAAATTTTAAACATTGCAAAATATTTACTTATGAGAATATAATATTTAAAATTGTGTGTGAATTCAAATTCAAAATGTTTAATATGTCAAATGTTGAATATTCACCATATATTATATACCTAAATGAAACTTATTAAGTTTTTAAGTACCAAAAGAATTAATCAATACAAATTCCTTTCAAAATGAAGAGCAAATCAAGTTTGGTGGAAAACAATTATTTGGTATCGATTGCAAACAAAATAAAAAAGAAGATAATGCAATTGAGCTAAAATACCCGCCAACAAAATATTATGACAAAAAAACCTTCATATCAATTCTTATAATTTTCATTATTTTAAAATTATAAGTGTAATAAATAATTTTTTGAATAAAAACTTACTAATTTTAAAATCATGGGTTGAGAGTAATACTAATAAAACCGAGGGAAAAAAAAGCAACTTTGATGAATAGAGATTTGTATCAGAAGATGGTGAAGAATTAAAAATTGAAGTTACAAGAAATACACTTACTTTGATATTTGAGTTATGCACTTTTATTCAAGAAACCAATAACCTAAGATTTTTGGCCAAAGTATTTGCCTTATGCTGTTTCTCCCGGTTGAAATTATCCACAGTCATTCATCTCTATCATCTCAACACTCTGTTCTATGAAAATCACATGTATCTTCTTTCCCTGCAATACCAGCTAATTTAAGAAAACGTTTGTTAATATTAATTAACAAGCAAAAATCACTTACTTTTCTTTCCATTTCAATTAAGTGTCAACAGTAATGCAGAAAATATGTAACAAGTAACAAGAATTTAATGATAAAGACTCTGTCAATATAAGAGAAATAAAAGAAAAGGCATGAATATTTTACAAGACACAAACAAAGTTTGAATCTTTGTATCATAATTATTATAGTAGACAATATATTACAACTCACTCACATAATAAATTTGGCCAAGTGAAAAATTAAGCTGAATAATTTCCAAGTTATCTAGTAATCAATTTATTTGAATCATGTTGAAGTTATAAAAAATACATCTTATACTCAGTTATTATTCATCTGAGAACCAGAAAATAAAGTAGATAATGCAATTGAATCAAACAAACAAGCATCAATCACAATCACAGAGCAAAGGGTTTGTATTCAAGAAACACACTTACCTTGATATTTGAATTATGCACTTATACATTCAAGAAAATATCAGCAAGAATCGTTGCCAAAGGTTCGAAGTATGGTATTTCCCCTGTTTCATATTATGCACTGTCCTTCATCTCCTTGCATCTCAACACATTTATCTTCCTTCATATTATACATTCACCTTTTCTTTCTTGCATCTGAACTCAAATGATCATGCATATGATCAATAATGAACAAGCAATAATCCATTAATTCTTTTTTGAGCCATATAAGTTTGGAACAGAAGATGATGAAAAATCACAAGCCAAAGTAGCAAGCAGAACCTTAGTATGTGGATTCAGAAAACAAGGAAAGCAAATAAATTGTGCAGTCATTTGTTTCATATGCGTTTTCATTGCTTCTCTTGTGCGTGAAACAAAGCCATCTTCTTTTTCCGCTGCATATAATCAAATTCTATGAACAAACATAAAGATGATATAAGTATGGGCATTGCATATAGTGTATATCTATGATGGAAAATGGAAATTAGCAGAACAAAAAGGCGACTATATAATTCTTCTTACGCCATTTTGGGTACTTTGAGCATCAATTTTGATCACTTTGCTCAAACATTTTGATCCACTATTCACCTCTTAAAACATTAAAGGTGTGGCCTCACTTTTTATATAATACTAGTATATTTGAATCATGCATTTATCAGTGTGGAATTTGTCATGGGCACATGCTTTTCTTTTCTTTTGTAATGGCCATTGGGTTCACGCTGTTGTGCATTTCTGGTACATCTTTAATTATTTAATTATGAGTGCTTTCTTTAAACTGTTTCTGCCTTTACGAGTCAATTTTGTCAAACATCTCAGATTTCTTTTTAATATGTTTCGTTAGAAAGTTGTTCATCTTCTTTAAACATGGAACATAAGAGGAATAGTTTCTTGGCTTCTTCATTCTTCAAATTAACATAACTATACCTCAAACACTTATAAACTTCAACCAAATTTTCATCAACACCATGCATTGGCACAGACTTCTGCAAATATTTTAAAGTTGATTTCCACTCTTCCAAACGTTGTTCACCTTTAAAACTGCTAGCAATGGCTGCTATTGCAACTGGTAACCCTTTGCATTCTTTGGTAATATCACGTCCCTTATCCAACAAAAGTTTAGAGGAAATTTCACTCATATTAACATGCTTTTTGAACAAGGTCCATGCATCTTCCTCAGATAAGAGTTCCAATTGAATTATCCTTTCAAATCCCATTGATGACATGAAGTGTGTGAACACTGAGCCTCTGAATACGAAATTGTTCTGCAACTGAGTAACTATAAAGGCACCAATCCATATAGCAACCTTGTATTCCAAATTCAATCCCCTTTTGGTAAAACGTAATTTAATTAATTCAATTTGTGAACATTTAAAGTAGAGAATAAAAATTGAGTGATTTGAATAAGAAATTTTGACGAAACACTAAATTTATTTCATTTTAAAAATTAAAGACATAATTAACTTTAAGATTAAATTATACAAAATTTAGAGTAAAGTGACAAGCAATAAGATTAAGTTTTCTGTAATTATTTAAACTATTTCCAACTACAAACGTTAAAGTCTTGGTCTCTAATTATTTGATTTTAGAAAGCAATAGGCAAAGTGTGATATATATTGAAAGAATAATATGCAGCTTGGAACTTTGCAAGTCTTGGTCTTTGGTCTTTGGTCTTTGGTCTTTGGTCTTGCTTAGCCACCTTCCGATTTCAAGTTCAATGCTGTCTTCTTTTCTTTTGGTCTATTGTGCACTTTGTTTGTTAAATTTCATTTAAATTAATTAAAATTTTCTATTTTTAAAATTAAATGATTTTTTTTTTCTGATCTTTATCTGATTAACCTTTAAAAAATGAATCTGGTCTCACTTTGTTTTTAATGAATCCATTGATATATTTTTAATTACTCCACCACTAACTTCCCAATTGTCCAAATTTAAAAATTTCAAGTCTTGATCTTTATCTATATTCAATTTGATTTGCAAGTCTTGTCTCTCTTTAAAAAGCTCCGACATCAACTGATTGCCTTAAGGTTAAATCATAAATATAATAGTGCAAGTGTTTTTTAATACTTTTATTCAGTTAAAATTCAAAGTTTCATTTCAATAATTTACAAAATATAATTGGTATATATTATTAATGTGAATTCTAGTTTTAATTAAAAATCATACTAAAAATACTTATAATGTGACTCCTAAATTTATTCCTTATTTTAATAATTGAGTCAATAAAAATTAATAATAACTCAATACACTTAAATTATAATTATACCAACAGATGAATCATGACCGTGTGATTCAAGTGTAAGAACTTACTACAAGTAGAATAAAGAAAAATTTACTATGTATGTTTCTATTGTAAGTTCTTGGATATACATTTAAAAAAAAAGTATCAATTAACTTCTCTATTCGATAACTTTTTATAAGAAATACACTCTAATTCTATTTTTAGTTTATAAATATTAATATTATCCACTATTGTTTTAAGAGAAAACATATACAGTATATTTAAATGCAACTATACTCAAGAAATATTTAAGATATTTTTATTTTAAAGATTAAAAATGAATCTGCAAGAAACTCTTCTTCTTCCAACAAATGAATTGAAAGCTCCATACCTAAATGTTACTATTTTATATCTAAATATTTAAACACAGAACAAAACTACGTAAATGGTTTAAACTGATAATAAAAAATTGTTTCAGCTTCACTTAAATAGAGGTGCATACAGTGCTTTGGGTTATATTTATATCTAAAATACAAAGTAAATAGTCTTATTATTTCAGTCACAATCAGCTTAAAAACTTGAACGTAAACAAAAAAAACAGAGTTTGATAGAAAGCTTCAATACAAAATCAAGCAACATAAGAAGATAGAGGCAACAAGTCTAATAGCTGAGGAGAACTCAAAGCAGTTCTAACTTGTAAAAACTTGTGCCTTCCTGTTCAATCATACTCTCCTCCAACTGATGCTTAAGATCTTCCAAATGTTGTGTCAAACTACGCTTTGGATTCCAGCACAAACTTCTGCAATGTCGTCTTGTGATGCTTGTAAACCAGGAAACAAGGCACGTCTTTCAATACTATCCAACCAATCACTTATCAAAACCAAATCTGTTTACGCACATCTTTCATTAACTCCACAAAATCATAGTGACTTGGTCCTAACACATCCAATAGACTATGGGTTTGGAGGATTTTCAACAGCTCAACAAGACAACTATAGGCATAACCTTTGTATCTATTGCTGAGTGTGTTGTCCCATAAACAAACACAAAGGGTGCTTCACTAGGAAATCAATCAACAAAGACATGTTCTCAGAACTCAAATGCTTGTTTGAGACTCAGTTGGTCAAGTTCCCTTTTCACAAGAGAAGCAAAACTTAAATTAAGTCTACAATTTGAGAAAGGTTGAAACAATGGCTAATTAATAATTAAGCATCTTGATATCTCAAAAAATAGAAAATTAAAAAAAATAAAAATAAAAAGCAATGAAAATACCTTCAAATGGCACTAAAATAGACTTGGATGCTAAAGGGGAAGTGAGTGTAAGAGAGGGCTTAGAATCTCGAAACTCATCTGCCATGTAAAACGTATTGTTTAGTTATTTTTGCCATCCACTATGTTCCTACACAACTCAAATAAACAAACTAGATGTCATCATATATGAAGTCTTTTTAATATTTTTGTAATGCATCACCTTACCAGTATTCATTACTATATATTAAGGGATAAAAAGGTGCTGTGACTTACATGCTTTCTGAAGTTATTTACTGATCAAAAATAGAGTTTTATCAGTAAATTGCACATTCTATGTAAACATTTTACTAGAAAAACTCCAATTTTGGTGAGTAAACAACACTAACGGGAACCTATATAACAATAAATAAGTTATTATGTCGTATGTTAAGTTTGGATATGTAAGATTTTATTGTATAAGCAATAACATATAGGTTCTTCCAGCAACTCCTATAATGAGATCAAAAGCATTAGTCTTGAGCCTTTTGGATATGCTTAGGAGTTGTTTTAGTGGGAAGGAAGGGGAGAGACAATTTTTTTAAAAAAATCGATTAGTATAAATTTATATTATAAAAAATATATTAGTCTTGTCAGTCCCTTTTTCCTCCTCTTAACGTAACCTTAATTTTCTTCGATAAGAAAAGATTCATGAATGCAAAAGCAATGGTCTTGAGCCATTAGTTTCCTCTTGTGCTAAGAAGACTATGGCGGTGTTTGTTTTATCATTACAAAATTAATTCTTAACTTTTAAAGAAAAATACACATTCTAAAAAAAGGTGTGGTTCGAAAAACTAATTTAAGTAAGTATCTC
>JAKRVW010000008.1:0-168063 GCA_024086825.1 Abrus pulchellus subsp. cantoniensis | reverse complement strand
CATTTTGCTCAATGCCAAAGGAAGACGTGCGAAACGCATCTCGGCCACCGAAACTCCTTCAATATCACTCCTAGGGCTCAAAGGAAGGCTTTCTCACAACCTTCTCCCGTTACGGCGCTTTTTGGCGCATTTGGACCCATGTTCCAGCTTTTTTGGTCTCTTTGGTCCCGTTTTGCTCAATGGCAAAAAGTAAAGACGTGCGAAACTCGTCTCAGGCCACTGAAACTCCTTTAATATCACTCCTAGGGATCAAAGGAAGGCTTTCTCACAACCTTCTCCCGTTACGGCGTCTCAGGCGCCTTTGGACCCATGTTCCCGTTTTGGTCTCTTTTGGTCCCATTTTGCTCAATGGCAAAGGAAGACATGCGAAACTCCTCTCAAACCACCGAAACTCTTTGAATATCACTCCTAGGATCGAAAGGAAGGCTTTCTCACCACCTTCTCCCCTTCTGCCACTTTCTGTCGCCTTTGGACTCAAGTTCAAGTTTTGGTCTCTTTTGGTCCCATTTTGCTCAATGGCATAGTAAGACGTGCGAAACTCGTCTCAGGCCACTGACACTCCTTCAATATCACTCCTAGGACTGAAAGGAAGGCTTTCTCACCACCTTCTCCCCTTTTGGCACTTTCTCGTCGCCTTTGGACTCAAGTTCCGCTTTGGTCTCTTTTCGTCCCATTTTGCTCAATGGCAAAGGAAGACGTACGAAACTTGTCTCAGGCCACTGACACTTCTTCAATATCACTCCTAGGACTGAAAGGAAGGCTTTCTCACCACCTTCTCCCCTTTTGGCACTTTTTGTCGCCTTTGGACTCAAGTTCCAGTTATGGTGTCTTTTGGTCCCTTTTTTGCTTACCGGCAAAGGAAGACGTGCGAAACTCCTCTCAAACCACTGAAACTCCTTCAATATCACTCCTAGGACTGAAAGGGAGGCTTTCTCACCACTTCTCCCCTTTTGGCACTTTCTGTCGCCTTTGGACTCAAATTCCAGTTTTGGTCTCTTTTGGTCCCATTTTGCTCAATGGCAAAGGAAGACGTGCGAAACTCGACACAGGCCACTGACACTCCTTCAATATCACTCCTAGGACTGAAAGGAAGGCTTTCTCACCACCTTCTCCCCTTTTGGCACTTTCTGTCGCCTTTGGACTCAAGTTCCGGGCTTTTGGTCTCTTTGGTCCCATTTTGCTCAATGGCAAAGGAAGACGTGCGAAACTCGTCTCGGGCCACTGAAACTCCTTCAATATCACTCCTAGGACTGAAAGGAAGGCTTTCTCACCACCTTCTCCCCTTTTGGCACTTTCTGTCGCCTTTGAACTCAAGTTCCAGTTTTCGTCTCTTTTGGTCCCGTTTTGCTCAATGGCAAAGTAAGACGTGCGAAACTCGTCTCAGGCCACTGAAACTCCTTCAATATCACTCCTAGGGATCAAAGGAAGGCTTTCTCACAACCTTCTCCCGTTCTGGCGCTTTCTGGCGCCTTTGGACCCATGTTCCCGTTTTGGTCTCTTTTGGTCCCATTTTGCTCAATGGCAAAGGAAGACATGCGAAACTCCTCTCAGGCCACTGAAACTCCTTCAATATCACTCCTAGGACTGAAAGGAAGGCTTTCTCACCACCTTCTCCCCTTTTGCCACTTTCGTCGCCTTTGAACTCAAGTTCCAGCTGTCTCTTTTGGTCCCGTTTTGCTCAATGGCAAAGTAAGACGTGCGAAACTCGTCTCGTGCCACTGAAACTCCTTCAATATCACTCCTAGGGATCAAAGGAAGGCTTTCTCACAACCTTCTCCCGTTCTGGCGCTTTCTGGCGCCTTTGGACCCATGTTCCCGTTTTGGTCTCTTTTGGTCCCTTTTTGCTCAATGGCAAAAGGAAGACATGCGAAACTCCTCTCGGGCCACCGAAACTCCTTCAATATCACTCCTAGGACCGAAAGGAAGGCTTTCTCACCACCTTCTCCCCTTTTGGCACTTTCTCTCGTCGCCTTTGGACTCAATATTCAGGGGCTTTTGGTCTCTTTTGGTCCCATTTTGCTCAATGGCAAAGGAAGACGTGCGAAACTCGTCTCAGGCCACTGGCACTCCTTCAATATCACTCCTAGGACTGAAAGGAAGGCTTTCTCACCACCTTCTCCCCTTTTGGCACTTTCTGTCGCCTTTGGACTCAAGTTCAGTTTATGGTCTCTTTTGGTCCTTTTTTGCTTACCGGCAAAGGAAGACATGCGAAACTCCTCTCAAACCACCGAAACCCTTTGAATATCACTCCTAGGACCGAAAGGGAGGCTTTCTCACCACCTTCTCCCCTTTCGCACTTTCTCGTCGCCTTTGGACTCAAGTTCCAGCTTTGGTATCTTTTGGTCCCATTTTGCTCAATGCCAAAGGAAGACGTGCGAAACGCATCTCGGCCACCGAAACTCCTTCAATATCACTCCTAGGGCCTCAAAGGAAGGCTTTCTCACAACCTTCTCCCGTTCGGCGCTTTTTGGCCCCTCCGGACCCATGTTCCCGTTTTGGTCTCTTTTGGTCCCGTTTTGCTCAATGGCAAAGTAAGACGTGCGAAACTCGTCTCGTGCCACCGAAACTCCTTCAATATCACTCCAAGGGATCAAAGGAAGGCTTTCTCACAACCTTCTCCCGTTCTGGCGCTTTCTGGCGCCTTTGGACCCATGTTCCAGTTTTGGTCTCTTTTGGTCCCATTTTGCTCAATGGCAAAGGAAGACATGCGAAACTCCTCTCAAACCACCGAAACTCTTTGAATATCACTCCTAGGACTGAAAGGAAGGCTTTCTCACCACCTTCTCCCCTTCTGCCACTTTTTGTCGCCTTTGGACTCAAGTTCAAGTTTTGGTCTCTTTTGGTCCCATTTTGCTCAATGGCAAAGTAAGACGTGCGAAACTCGTCTCACGCCACTGACACCCCTACACTATCACGCCGAGGACTGAAAGGAAGGCTTTCTCACCACCCTCTCCCCTTTTGGCACTTTCTGTCGCCTTTGGACTCAAGTTCCAGTTATGGTCTCTTTTGGTCCCTTTTTTGCTTACCGGCAAAGGAAGACGTGCGAAACTCCTCTCACACCACTGAAACTCCTTCAATATCACTCCTAGGACCGAAAGGGAGGCTTTCTCACCACCTTCTCCCCTTTTGGCACTTTCTGTCGCCTTTGGACTCAAATTCCAGATTTGGTCTCTTTTGGTCCCATTTTGCTCAATGGCAAAGGAAGACGTTCGAAACTCGACTAAGGCCACTGACACTCCTTCAATATCACTCCTAGGACTGAAAGGAAGGCTTTCTCACCACCTTCTCCCCTTTTGGCACTTTCTGTCGCCTTTGGACTCAAGTTCCAGTTTTGGTCTCTTTTGGTCCCACTTTGCTCAATGGCAAAGGAAGACGTCTGAAACTCGTCTCAGGCCACTGAAACTCCTTCAATATCACTCCTAGGATCGAAAGGAAGGCTTTCTCACCACCTTTCTCCCCTTTTGGCACTTTCTCGTCGCCTTTCGACTCAAGTTCCAGTTTATGGTCTCTTTTGGTCCCTTTTTTGCTTACCTAGCAAAGGAAGACATGCGAAACTCCTCTCAAACCACTGAAACTCTTTGAATATCACTCCTAGGACCGAAAGGGAGGCTTTCTCACCACCTTCTCCCCTTTTGGCGCTGTCGCCTTTGGACTCAAGTTCCGCTTTTGGTCTCTTTTGGTCCCATTTTGCTTAATGGCAAAGGAAGACGTGCGAAACTCGTCTCGGACCACTGACACTCCTTCAATATCACTCCTAGGACTGAAAGGAAGGCTTTCTCACCACCTTCTCCCCTTTTGGCACTTTTTGTCGCCTTTGGACTCAAGTTCCAGTTTTGGTCTCTTTTGGTCCCATTTTGCTCAATGGCAAAGGAAGACGTGCGAAACTCGTCTCAGGCCACTGACACTCCTTCAATATCACTCCTAGGACCGAAAGGAAGGCTTTCTCACCACCTTCTCCCCTTTTGGCACTTTCTCGTCGCTCTTTGGAATCAAGTTCCAGTTTTGGTCTCTTTTGGTCCCATTTTGCTCATTGGCAAAGGAAGACGTGCGAAACTCGTCTCGGGTCACTGAAACTCCTTCAATATCACTCCTAGGGATCAAAGGAAGGCTTTCTCACAACCTTCTCCCGTTCTGGCGCTTTTTGGCCCCTTTGGACCCATGTTCCAGTTTTGGTCTCTTTTGGTCCCGTTTTGCTCAATGGCAAAGTAAGACGTGCGAAACTCGTCTCGTGCCATCGAAACTCCTTCAATATCACTCCTAGGGATCAAAGGAAGGCTTTCTCACAACCTTCTCCCGTTCTGGCGCTTTCTGGCGCCTTTGGACCCATGTTCCCGTTTTGGTCTCTTTTGGTCCCATTTTGCTCAATGGCAAAGGAAGACATGCGAAACTCCTCTCAAACCACCGAAACTCTTTGAATATCACTCCTAGGATCGAAAGGAAGGCTTTCTCACCACCTTCTCCCCTTTTGGCACTTTACGTCGCCTTTGGACTCAAGTTCCGCCTTGGTCTCGTTTGGTCCGATTTTGCTCAATGGCAAAGGAAGACGTGCGAAACTCGTCTCGTGCCACCGAAACTCCTTCAATATCACTCCTAGGACCGAAAGGAAGGCTTTCTCACCACCTTCTCCCCTTTTGGCACTTTCTATCGTCTTTGGACTCAAGTTCCAATTTTCGTCCCTTTTGGTCCCATTTTGCTCAATGGCAAAGGAAGACGTGCGAAACTCGCTCTCGGGCCACCGACACTCCTTCAATATCACTCCTAGGACCGAAAGGAAGGCTTTCTCACCACCCTTCTCCCCTTTTGGCACTTTCTCGTCCCCTTTGGACTCAAGTTCCAGCTTATGGTCTCTTTTGGTCCCTTTTTTGCTTACCTAAGCAAAGGAAGACATGCGAAACTCCTCTCAACCCACCGAAACTCCTTCAATATCACTCCCTAGGATCGAAAGGGAGGCTTTCTCACCACCTTCTCCCCTTTTGGCACTTTCTGTCGCCTTTGGACTCAAATTCCGCTTTTGGTCTCTTTTGGTCCCATTTTGCTCAATGGCAAAGGAAGACGTGCGAAACTCGACTAAGGCCACTGACACTCCTTCAATATCACTCCTAGGACTGAAAGGAAGGCTTTCTCACCACCTTCTCCCCTTTTGGCACTTTTTGTCGCCTTTGGACTCAAGTTCCGCTTTGGTCTCTTTGGTCCCATTTTGCTCAATGGCAAAGGAAGACGTGCGAAACTCGTCTCAGGCCACTGACACTCCTTCAATATCACTCCTAGGACTGAAAGGAAGGCTTTCTCACCACCTTCTCCCCTTTTGTCACTTTCTGTCGCCTTTGGAATCAAGTTCCAGTTTTGGTCTCTTTTGGTCCCATTTTGCTCATTGGCAAAGGAAGACGTGCGAAACTCGTCTCGGGTCACTGAAATTCCTTCAATATCACTCCTAGGGATCAAAGGAAGGCTTTCTCACAACCTTCTCCCGTTCTGGCGCTTTTTGGCGCCTTTGGACCCATGTTCCAGTTTTGGTCTCTTTTGGTCCCGTTTTGCTCAATGGCAAAGTAAGACGTGCGAAACTCATCTCAGGCCACTGAAACTCCTTCAATATCACTCCTAGGGATCAAAGGAAGGCTTTCTCACAACCTTCTCCTGTTCTGGCGCTTTCTGGCGCCTTTGGACCCATGTTCCTGTTTTGGTCTCTTTTGGTCCCATTTTGCTCAATGGCAAAGGAAGACATGCGAAACTCCTCTCAAACCACAGAAACTCTTTGAATATCACTCCTAGGACTGAAAGGAAGGCTTTCTCACCACCTTCTCCCCTTTTGGCACTTTCTGTCGCCTTTGGACTCAAGTTCCAGTCTTGGTCTCGTTTGGTCCGATTTTGCTCAATGGCAAAGGAAGACGTGCGAAACTCGTCTCAGGCCACTGAAACTCCTTCAATATCACTCCTAGGACTGAAAGGAAGGCTTTCTCACCACCTTCTCCCCTTTTGGCACTTTCTATCGCCTTTGGACTCAAGTTCCAGTTTTCGTCCCTTTTGGTCCCATTTTGCTCAATGGCAAAGGAAGACGTGCGAAACTCGTCTCAGGCCACTGAAACTCCTTCAATATCACTCCTAGGACTGAAAGGAAGGCTTTCTCACCACCTTCTCCCCTTTTGGCACTTTCGTCGCCGTTGGACTCAAGTTCCAGCTTTTGGTCTCTTTTGGTCCCATTTTGCTCAACGCCAAAGGAAGACGTGCGAAACGCATCTCGGGCCACTGAAACTCCTTCAATATCACTCCTAGGGCTCAAAGGAAGGCTTTCTCACCACCTTCTCCCCTTTTGGCACTTTCTGTCGCCTTTGGACTCAAGTTCCAGTCTTGGTCTCTTTTGGTCCCACTTTGCTCAATGGCAAAGGAAGACGTCTGAAACTCGTCTCAGGCCACTGAAACTCCTTCAATATCACTCCTAGGGCTCAGAGGAAGGCTTTCTCACAACCCTCTCCCGTTCGGCGCTTTCGGCGCCTTTGGACCCATGTTCCGCTTTGGTCTCTTTTGGTCCCCTTTTGCTTACCGGCAAAGGAAGACATGCGAAACTCCTCTCAAACCACCGAAACTCTTTGAATATCACTCTAGGGAGTGAAAGGAAGTCTTTCTTACCACCTTATCCCCTTACGGCACTTTCGGCGCCTTTCGACCTAAGTTCCGATTTTAGGCACTTTTGGTCCTTTTTTGGTTACCAAAGAAAGGAAGTCGTGCAAAACTGCGTCTCAGCCACAAAAACTCCTTCAATATCACTCCTAGGATCGAAAGGAAGGCTTTCTCACCACCTTCTCCCCTTCGTACTTTCTGTCACCCTTGGACCCAAGTTCCAGCTTTTGGTCTCTTTTTGCCTTCTTTTGCTTACCGGCAAAGGAAGATGTGTGAAACTCGTCTCAAAGCTGCCGAAACTCCTTGAATATCATCCCTAGGACCGAAAGGAAGGCTTTCTCACCTACTTCTCCCCTTCTCGGCGCTTTCTGGCGCCTTTGGACCCAAGTTCCGATTTTAGTCACTTTTGGTCCCATTTTGCTAAAGGGCAAAGGAAGACGTGCAAAACTCGTCTCAAAGCTACTCGAAACTCCTTAAATATAACTCCTAGACCGAAAGGAAGGCTTTCTCACCACCTTCTCCCCTTTTGGCACTTTCTGTCGCCTTTGGACTCAAGTTCCGCTTTGGTCTCTTTTGGTCCCATTTTGCTCAATGCCAAAGGAAGACGTGCGAAACGCATCTCGGGCCACCGGAACTCCTTCAATATCACTCCTAGGGCTCAAAGGAAGGCTTTCTCACAACCTTCTTCCCATTCTCGCGCTTTTGGCGCCTTTGGACCCATGTTCCAGCTTTGGTCTCTTTTGGTCCCGTTTTGCTCAATGGCAAAGTAAGACGTGCGAAACTCGTCTCGTGCCACCGAAACTCCTTCAATATCACTCTTAGGGATCAAAGGAAGGCTTTCTCACAACCTTCTCCCGTTCGGCGCTTTCTGGCGCCTTTGGACCCAAGTTCCCGTTTTGGTCTCTTTTGGTCCCATTTTGCTCAATGGCAAAGGAAGACATGCGAAACTCCTCTCATACCACCGAAACTCTTTGAATATCACCCCTAGGATCGAAAGGAAGGCTTTCTCACCACCTTCTCCCCTTCGCCACTTTCTCGTCGCCTTTAGACTCAAGTTCAAGTTTTGGTCTCTTTTCGTCCGATTTTGCTCAATGGCAAAGGAAGACGTGCGAAACTCGTTCTCTGCCCACTCAAACTCCTTCAATATCACTCCTAGGACTGAAAGGAAGGATTTCTCACCACCTTCAACCCTTTTGGCACTTTCTCGTCGCCTTTGGACTCAAGTTCCGCTTTGGTCTCTTTTGGTCCCATTTTGCTCAATGGCAAAGGAAGACGTGCGAAACTCGTCTCAGGCCACTGACACTCCTTCAATATCACTCCTAGGACTGAAAGGAAGGCTTTCTCACCACCTTCTCCCCTTTTGGCACTTTCTGTCGCCTTTGGACTCAAGTTCCAGTTTTGGTCTCTTTCGGTCCCATTTTGCTCAATGGCAAAGGAAGACGTGCGAAACTCGTCTCGGGTCACTGAAACTCCTTCAATATCACTCCTAGGGCTCAAAGGAAGGCTTTCTCACAACCTTCTCCCGTTCTGGCGCTTTTTGGCGCCTTTGGACCCATGTTCTAGTTTTGGTCTCTTTTGGTCCCGTTTTGCTCAATGGCAAAGTAAGACGTGCGAAACTCGTCTCAGGCCACTGAAACTCCTTCAATATCACTCCTAGGGATCAAAGGAAGGCTTTCTCACAACCTTCTCCTGTTTTGGCGCTTTCTGGCGCCTTTGGACCCATGTTCCTGTTTTGGTCTCCTTTGGTCCCCTTTTTGCTTACGCAAAGGAAGACATGCGAAACTCCTCTCAAACCACCGAAACTCTTTGAATATCACTCCTAGGACTCGAAAGGAAGGATTTCTCACCACCTTCTCCCCTTTTGGCACTTTCTGTCGCCTTTCGACTCAAGTTCCAGTTATGGTCTCTTTTGGTCCCATTTTGCTCAATGGCAAAGGAAGACGTGCGAAACTCGTCTCAGGCCACTGAAACTCCTTCAATATCACTCCTAGGACCGAAAGGAAGGCTTTCTCACCACCTTCTCCCCTTTTGGCACTTTCTCGTCACCCTTGGACCCAAGTTCCAGTTTTGGTCTCTTTTTGCCTCCTTTTGCTTACCGGCAAAGGAAGATGTGTGAAACTCGTCTCAGGCTACTGAAACTCCTTAAATATCATCCCTAGGACTGAAAGGAAGGCTTTCTCACCTACTTCTCCCCTTCTGGCGCTTTCTGGCGCCTTTGGACCCAAGTTCCGATTTTAGCCACTTTTGGTCCCTTTTTGCTTACCGGCAAAGGAAGACGTGCAAAACTCGTCTCAGGCCACTGAAACTCCTTAAATATCACTCCTAGGACTGAAAGGAAGACTTTCTCACCACCTTCTCCCGTTTTGGCACTTTCTGTTGCCTTTGGACTCAAGTTCCAGTTTTGGTCTCTTTTGGTCCCATTTTGCTCAATGGCAAAGGAAGACGTGCGAAACTCGTCTCAGGCCACTGACACTCCTTCAATATCACTCCTAGGACTGAAAGGAAGGCTTTCTCACCACCTTCTCCCCTTTTGGCACTTTCTTTCGCCTTTGGACTCAAGTTCCAGTTATGGTCTCTTTTGGTCCCCTTTTTGCTTTCCCAAAGGAAGACATGCGAAACTCCTCTCAAACCACCGAAACTCTTTGAATATCACTCCTATGACCGAAAGGGAGGCTTTCTCACCACCTTCTCCCCTTTTGGCACTTTTGTCGCCTTTGGACCGAAGTTCCAGCTTTTGGTCTCTTTTGGTCCCATTTTGCTCAATGGCAAAGGAAGACATGCGAAACTCGTCTCAGGCCACTGACACTCCTTCAATATCACTCCTAGGACTGAAAGGAAGGCTTTCTCACCACCTTCTCCCCTTTTGGCACTTTCTGTCGCCTTTGGACTCAAGTTCCAGTTTTGGTCTCTTTTGGTCCCATTTTGCTCAATGGCAAAGGAAGACGTGCGAAACTCGTCTCGGGCCCACTTTGAAACTCCTTCAATATCACTCCTAGGGCTCAAAGGAAGGCTTTCTCACAACCTTCTCCCGTTCTGGCGCTTTTTGGCGCCTTTGGACCCATGTTCCAGTTTTGGTCTCTTTTGGTCCCGTTTTGCTCAATGGCAAAGTAAGACGTGCGAAACTCGTCTCAGGCCACTGAAACTCCTTCAATATCACTCCTAGGGATCAAAGGAAGGCTTTCTCACAACCTTCTCCTGTTCTGGCGCTTTCTGGCGCCTTTGGACCCATGTTCCTGTTTTGGTCTCTTTTGGTCCCATTTTGCTCAATGGCAAAGGAAGACATGCGAAACTCCTCTCAAACCACAGAAACTCTTTGAATATCACTCCTAGGACTGAAAGGAAGGCTTTCTCACCACCTTCTCCCCTTTTGGCACTTTCTGTCGCCTTTGGACCTAAGTTCCGATTTTAGGCACTTTTGGTCCTTTTTTGGTTACCAGCAAAGGAAGTCGTGCAAAACTCGTCTCAGGCCACAAAAACTCCTTCAATATCACTCCTAGGACTGAAAGGAAGGCTTTCTCACCACCTTCTCCCCTTTTGGTACTTTCTGTCACCCTTGGACCCAAGTTCCAGTTTTGGTCTCTTTTTGCCTTCTTTTGCTTACCGGCAAAGGAAGATGTGTGAAACTCGTCTCAGGCTACTGAAACTCCTTGAATATCATCCCTAGGACTGAAAGGAAAGCTTTCTCACCTACTTCTCCCCTTCTGGCGCTTTCTGGCGCCTTTGGACCCAAGTTCCGATTTTAGGCACTTTTGGTCCCTTTTTGCTTACCGGCAAAGGAAGACGTGCAAAACTCGTCTCAGGCTACTGAAACTCCTTAAATATAACTCCTAGGACTGAAAGGAAGGCTTTCTCACCACCTTCTCCCCTTTTGGCACTTTCGTCGCCTTTGGACTCAAGTTCCAGCTTTTGGTCTCTTTTGGTCCCATTTTGCTCAATGCCAAAGGAAGACGTGCGAAACGCATCTCGGGCCACCGGAACTCCTTCAATATCACTCCTAGGGCTCAAAGGAAGGCTTTCTCACAACCTTCTTCCCATTCGTGGCGCTTTTTGGCGCCTTTGGACCCATGTTCCGCTTTTGGTCTCTTTTGGTCCCGTTTTGCTCAATGGCAAAGTAAGACGTGCGAAACTTCGTCTCGTGCCACCGAAACTCCTTCAATATCACTCTTAGGGATCAAAGGAAGGCTTTCTCACAACCTTCTCCCCGCTCTCGCTTTTCTCGGCGCCTTTGGACCCATGTTCCCGTTTTGGTCTCTTTTGGTCCCATTTTGCTCAATGGCAAAGGAAGACATGCGAAACTCCTCTCATACCACCGAAACTCTTTGAATATCACCCCTAGGATCGAAAGGAAGGCTTTCTCACCACCTTCTCCCCTTCTGCCACTTTCTGTCGCCTTTAGACTCAAGTTCAAGTTTTGGTCTCTTTTCGTCCGATTTTGCTCAATGGCAAAGGAAGACGTGCGAAACTCGTCTCTGCCCACTCAAACTCCTTCAATATCACTCCTAGGACTGAAAGGAAGGATTTCTCACAACCTTCAACCCTTTTGGCACTTTCTCGTCGCCTTTGGACTCAAGTTCCAGTTTTGGTCTCTTTTGGTCCCATTTTGCTCAATGGCAAAGGAAGACGTGCGAAACTCGTCTCAGGCCACTGACACTCCTTCAATATCACTCCTAGGACTGAAAGGAAGGCTTTCTCACCACCTTCTCCCCTTTTGGCACTTTCTGTCGCCTTTGGACTCAAGTTCACGAGTAGGTCTCTTTCGGTCCCATTTTGCTCAATGGCAAAGGAAGACGTGCGAAACTCGTCTCGGGTCACTGAAACTCCTTCAATATCACTCCTAGGGCTCAAAGGAAGGCTTTCTCACAACCTTCTCCCGTTCTGGCGCTTTTTGGCGCCTTTGGACCCATGTTCTAGTTTTGGTCTCTTTTGGTCCCGTTTTGCTCAATGGCAAAGTAAGACGTGCGAAACTCGTCTCAGGCCACTGAAACTCCTTCAATATCACTCCTAGGGATCAAAGGAAGGCTTTCTCACAACCTTCTCCTGTTTTGGCGCTTTCTGGCGCCTTTGGACCCATGTTCCTGTTTTGGTCTCCTTTGGTCCCCTTTTTGCTTACCGGCAAAGGAAGACATGCGAAACTCCTCTCAAAACCACCGAAACTCTTTGAATATCACTCCTAGGACTGAAAGGAAGGATTTCTCACCACCTTCTCCCCTTTTGGCACTTTCTGTCGCCTTTCGACTCAAGTTCCAGTTATGGTCTCTTTTGGTCCCATTTTGCTCAATGGCAAAGGAAGACGTGCGAAACTCGTCTCAGGCCACTGAAACTCCTTCAATATCACTCCTAGGACTGAAAGGAAGGCTTTCTCACCACCTTCTCCCCTTTTGGCACTTTCTGTCACCCTTGGACCCAAGTTCCAGTTTTGGTCTCTTTTTGCCTCCTTTTGCTTACCGGCAAAGGAAGATGTGTGAAACTCGTCTCGGGCCTCTTTGAAACTCCTTAAATATCATCCCTAGGACTGAAAGGAAGGCTTTCTCACCTACTTCTCCCCTTCTGGCGCTTTCTGGCGCCTTTGGACCCAAGTTCCGATTTTAGCCACTTTTGGTCCCTTTTTGCTTACCGGCAAAGGAAGACGTGCAAAACTCGTCTCAGGCCACTGAAACTCCTTAAATATCACTCCTAGGACTGAAAGGAAGACTTTCTCACCACCTTCTCCCGTTTTGGCACTTTCTGTTGCCTTTGGACTCAAGTTCCAGTTTTGGTCTCTTTTGGTCCCATTTTGCTCAATGGCAAAGGAAGACGTGCGAAACTCGTCTCAGGCCACTGACACACCTTCAATATCACTCCTAGGACTGAAAGGAAGGCTTTCTCACCACCTTCTCCCCTTTTGGCACTTTCTTTCGCTTTGGACTCAAGTTCCAGTTATGGTCTCTTTTGGTCCCCTTTTTGCTTTCCGGCAAAGGAAGACATGCGAAACTCCTCTCAAACCACTGAAACTCTTTGAATATCACTCCTATGACTGAAAGGGAGGCTTTCTCACCACCTTCTCCCCTTTTGGCACTTTCTGTCGCCTTTGGACTGAAGTTCCAGTTTTGGTCTCTTTTGGTCCCATTTTGCTCAATGGCAAAGGAAGACGTGCGAAACTCGTCTCAGGCCACTGACACTCCTTCAATATCACTCCTAGGACTGAAAGGAAGGCTTTCTCACCACCTTCTCCCCTTTTGGCACTTTCTGTCGCCTTTGGACTCAAGTTCCAGTTTTGGTCTCTTTTGGTCCCATTTTGCTCAATGGCAAAGGAAGACGTGCGAAACTCGTCTCGGGCCACTGAAACTCCTTCAATATCACTCCTAGGGCTCAAAGGAAGGCTTTCTCACAACCTTCTCCCGTTCTGGCGCTTTTTGGCGCCTTTGGACCCATGTTCCAGTTTTGGTCTCTTTTGGTCCCGTTTTGCTCAATGGCAAAGTAAGACGTGCGAAACTCGTCTCAGGCCACTGAAACTCCTTCAATATCACTCCTAGGGATCAAAGGAAGGCTTTCTCACAACCTTCTCCCCGTTCGGCGCTTTCTGGCGCCTTTGGACCCATGTTCCTGTTTTGGTCTCTTTTGGTCCCATTTTGCTCAATGGCAAAGGAAGACATGCGAAACTCCTCTCAAACCACAGAAACTCTTTGAATATCACTCCTAGGACTGAAAGGAAGGCTTTCTCACCACCTTCTCCCCTTTTGGCACTTTCTGTCGCCTTTGGACCTAAGTTCCGATTTTAGGCACTTTTGGTCCTTTTTTGGTTACCAAAGAAAGGAAGTCGTGCAAAACTCGTCTCAGGCCACAAAAACTCCTTCAATATCACTCCTAGGACTGAAAGGAAGGCTTTCTCACCACCTTCTCCCCTTCTGGTACTTTCTGTCACCCTTGGACCCAAGTTCCAGTTTTGGTCTCTTTTTGCCTTCTTTTGCTTACCGGCAAAGGAAGATGTGTGAAACTCGTCTCGTGCCAACGAAACTCCTTGAATATCATCCCTAGGACTGAAAGGAAGGCTTTCTCACCTACTTCTCCCTTCTCGGCGCTTTCTCGGCGCCTTTGGACCCAAGTTCCGATTTTAGGCACTTTTGGTCCCTTTTTGCTTACCTAAGCAAAGGAAGACGTGCAAAACTCGTCTCAAAGCTACTTTGAAACTCCTTAAATATAACTCCTAGGACTGAAAGGAAGGCTTTCTCACCACCTTCTCCCCTTTTGGCACTTTACGTCGCCTTTGGACTCAAGTTCCAGCTTTGGTCTCTTTTGGTCCCATTTTGCTCAATGCCAAAGGAAGACGTGCGAAACGCATCTCGGGCCACCGGAACTCCTTCAATATCACTCCTAGGGCTCAAAGGAAGGCTTTCTCACAACCTTCTTCCCATTACGGCGCTTTTTGGCGCCTTTGGACCCATGTTCCGCTTTGGTCTCTTTTGGTCCCGTTTTGCTCAATGGCAAAGTAAGACGTGCGAAACTCGTCTCAGGCCACTGAAACTCCTTCAATATCACTCTTAGGGATCAAAGGAAGGCTTTCTCACAACCTTCTCCCGTTCTGGCGCTTTCTGGCGCCTTTGGACCCATGTTCCCGTTTTGGTCTCTTTTGGTCCCATTTTGCTCAATGGCAAAGGAAGACATGCGAAACTCCTCTCATACCACTGAAACTCTTTGAATATCACCCCTAGGACTGAAAGGAAGGCTTTCTCACCACCTTCTCCCCTTCTGCCACTTTCTGTCGCCTTTAGACTCAAGTTCAAGTTTTGGTCTCTTTTCGTCCGATTTTGCTCAATGGCAAAGGAAGACGTGCGAAACTCGTCTCTGCCCACTCAAACTCCTTCAATATCACTCCTAGGACTGAAAGGAAGGATTTCTCACCACCTTCAACCCTTTTGGCACTTTCTGTCGCCTTTGGACTCAAGTTCCAGTTTTGGTCTCTTTTGGTCCCATTTTGCTCAATGGCAAAGGAAGACGTGCGAAACTCGTCTCAGGCCACTGACACTCCTTCAATATCACTCCTAGGACTGAAAGGAAGGCTTTCTCACCACCTTCTCCCCTTTTGGCACTTTCTGTCGCCTTTGGACTCAAGTTCCAGTTTTGGTCTCTTTCGGTCCCATTTTGCTCAATGGCAAAGGAAGACGTGCGAAACTCGTCTCGGGTCACTGAAACTCCTTCAATATCACTCCTAGGGCTCAAAGGAAGGCTTTCTCACAACCTTCTCCCGTTCTGGCGCTTTTTGGCGCCTTTGGACCCATGTTCTAGTTTTGGTCTCTTTTGGTCCCGTTTTGCTCAATGGCAAAGTAAGACGTGCGAAACTCGTCTCAGGCCACTGAAACTCCTTCAATATCACTCCTAGGGATCAAAGGAAGGCTTTCTCACAACCTTCTCCCTGCTTTGGCGCTTTCTCGCGCCTTTGGACCCATGTTCCCGTTTTGGTCTCCTTTGGTCCCCTTTTTGCTTACCGGCAAAGGAAGACATGCGAAACTCCTCTCAAACCACCGAAACTCTTTGAATATCACTCCTAGGACCGAAAGGAAGGATTTCTCACCACCTTCTCCCCTTTTGGCACTTTACGTCGCCTTTCGACTCAAGTTCCAGCTTATGGTCTCTTTTGGTCCCATTTTGCTCAATGGCAAAGGAAGACGTGCGAAACTCGTCTCGAGGGCCACCGAAACTCCTTCAATATCACTCCTAGGACCGAAAGGAAGGCTTTCTCACCACCTTCTCCCCTTTTGGCACTTTCTGTCACCCTTGGACCCAAGTTCCAGCTTTTGGTCTCTTTTTGCCTCCTTTTGCTTACCGGCAAAGGAAGATGTGTGAAACTCGTCTCGTGCTATCGAAACTCCTTAAATATCATCCCTAGGACTGAAAGGAAGGCTTTCTCACCTACTTCTCCCCTTCTGGCGCTTTCTGGCGCCTTTGGACCCAAGTTCCGATTTTAGCCACTTTTGGTCCCTTTTTGCTTACCGGCAAAGGAAGACGTGCAAAACTCGTCTCAGGCCACTGAAACTCCTTAAATATCACTCCTAGGACTGAAAGGAAGACTTTCTCACCACCTTCTCCCGTTTTGGCACTTTCTGTTGCCTTTGGACTCAAGTTCCAGTTTTGGTCTCTTTTGGTCCCATTTTGCTCAATGGCAAAGGAAGACGTGCGAAACTCGTCTCAGGCCACTGACACTCCTTCAATATCACTCCTAGGACTGAAAGGAAGGCTTTCTCACCACCTTCTCCCCTTTTGGCACTTTCTTTCGCCTTTGGACTCAAGTTCCAGTTATGGTCTCTTTTGGTCCCCTTTTTGCTTTCCGGCAAAGGAAGACATGCGAAACTCCTCTCAAACCACTGAAACTCTTTGAATATCACTCCTATGACTGAAAGGGAGGCTTTCTCACCACCTTCTCCCCTTTTGGCACTTTCTGTCGCCTTTGGACTGAAGTTCCAGTTTTGGTCTCTTTTGGTCCCATTTTGCTCAATGGCAAAGGAAGACGTGCGAAACTCGTCTCAGGCCACTGACACTCCTTCAATATCACTCCTAGGACTGAAAGGAAGGCTTTCTCACCACCTTCTCCCCTTTTGGCACTTTCTGTCGCCTTTGGACTCAAGTTCCAGTTTTGGTCTCTTTTGGTCCCATTTTGCTCAATGGCAAAGGAAGACGTGCGAAACTCGTCTCGGGCCACTGAAACTCCTTCAATATCACTCCTAGGGCTCAAAGGAAGGCTTTCTCACAACCTTCTCCCGTTCTGGCGCTTTTTGGCGCCTTTGGACCCATGTTCCAGTTTTGGTCTCTTTTGGTCCCGTTTTGCTCAATGGCAAAGTAAGACGTGCGAAACTCGTCTCGTGCCACCGAAACTCCTTCAATATCACTCCTAGGGATCAAAGGAAGGCTTTCTCACAACCTTCTCCCGTTCGGCGCTTCGGCGCCTTTGGACCCATGTTCTGTTTTGGTCTCTTTTGGTCCCATTTTGCTCAATGGCAAAGGAAGACATGCGAAACTCCTCTCAAACCACAGAAACTCTTTGAATATCACTCCTAGGACTGAAAGGAAGGCTTTCTCACCACCTTCTCCCCTTTTGGCACTTTCTGTCGCCTTTGGACCTAAGTTCCGATTTTAGGCACTTTTGGTCCTTTTTTGGTTACCAAAGAAAGGAAGTCGTGCAAAACTCGTCTCAGCCACAAAACTCCTTCAATATCACTCCTAGGACTGAAAGGAAGGCTTTCTCACCACCTTCTCCCCTTCTGGTACTTTCTGTCACCCTTGGACCCAAGTTCCAGTTTTGGTCTCTTTTTGCCTTCTTTTGCTTACCGGCAAAGGAAGATGTGTGAAACTCGTCTCAGGCTACTGAAACTCCTTGAATATCATCCCTAGGACTGAAAGGAAGGCTTTCTCACCTACTTCTCCCCTTCTGGCGCTTTCTGGCGCCTTTGGACCCAAGTTCCGATTTTAGGCACTTTTGGTCCCTTTTTGCTTACCGGCAAAGGAAGACGTGCAAAACTCGTCTCAGGCTACTGAAACTCCTTAAATATAACTCCTAGGACTGAAAGGAAGGCTTTCTCACCACCTTCTCCCCTTTTGGCACTTTCTGTCGCCTTTGGACTCAAGTTCCAGTTTTGGTCTCTTTTGGTCCCATTTTGCTCAATGCCAAAGGAAGACGTGCGAAACGCATCTCGGGCCACTGGAACTCCTTCAATATCACTCCTAGGGCTCAAAGGAAGGCTTTCTCACAACCTTCTCCCATTCTGGCGCTTTTTGGCGCCTTTGGACCCATGTTCCAGTTTTGGTCTCTTTTGGTCCCGTTTTGCTCAATGGCAAAGTAAGACGTGCGAAACTCGTCTCAGGCCACTGAAACTCCTTCAATATCACTCTTAGGGATCAAAGGAAGGCTTTCTCACAACCTTCTCCCGTTCTGGCGCTTTCTGGCGCCTTTGGACCCATGTTCCCGTTTTGGTCTCTTTTGGTCCCATTTTGCTCAATGGCAAAGGAAGACATGCGAAACTCCTCTCATACCACTGAAACTCTTTGAATATCACCCCTAGGACTGAAAGGAAGGCATTCTCACCACCTTCTCCCCTTCTGCCACTTTCTGTCGCCTTTAGACTCAAGTTCAAGTTTTGGTCTCTTTTCGTCCGATTTTGCTCAATGGCAAAGGAAGACGTGCGAAACTCGTCTCTGCCCACTCAAACTCCTTCAATATCACTCCTAGGACTGAAAGGAAGGATTTCTCACCACCTTCAACCCTTTTGGCACTTTCGTCGCCTTTGGACTCAAGTTCCGTTTTGGTCTCTTTTGGTCCCATTTTGCTCAATGGCAAAGGAAGACGTGCGAAACTCGTCTCAGGCCACTGACACTCCTTCAATATCACTCCTAGGACTGAAAGGAAGGCTTTCTCACCACCTTCTCCCCTTTTGGCACTTTCTGTCGCCTTTGGACTCAAGTTCCAGTTTTGGTCTCTTTCGGTCCCATTTTGCTCAATGGCAAAGGAAGACGTGCGAAACTCGTCTCGGGTCACTGAAACTCCTTCAATATCACTCCTAGGGCTCAAAGGAAGGCTTTCTCACAACCTTCTCCCGTTCTGGCGCTTTTTGGCGCCTTTGGACCCATGTTCTAGTTTTGGTCTCTTTTGGTCCCGTTTTGCTCAATGGCAAAGTAAGACGTGCGAAACTCGTCTCAGGCCACTGAAACTCCTTCAATATCACTCCTAGGGATCAAAGGAAGGCTTTCTCACAACCTTCTCCTGTTTTGGCGCTTTCTGGCGCCTTTGGACCCATGTTCCTGTTTTGGTCTCCTTTGGTCCCCTTTTTGCTTACCGGCAAAGGAAGACATGCGAAACTCCTCTCAAACCACTGAAACTCTTTGAATATCACTCCTAGGACTGAAAGGAAGGATTTCTCACCACCTTCTCCCCTTTTGGCACTTTCTGTCGCCTTTCGACTCAAGTTCCAGTTATGGTCTCTTTTGGTCCCATTTTGCTCAATGGCAAAGGAAGACGTGCGAAACTCGTCTCAGGCCACTGAAACTCCTTCAATATCACTCCTAGGACTGAAAGGAAGGCTTTCTCACCACCTTCTCCCCTTTTGGCACTTTCTGTCACCCTTGGACCCAAGTTCCGCTTTTGGTCTCTTTTTGCCTCCTTTTGCTTACCTAAGAAAGGAAGATGTGTGAAACTCGTCTCAGGCTACTGAAACTCCTTAAATATCATCCCTAGGACTGAAAGGAAGGCTTTCTCACCTACTTCTCCCCTTCTGGCGCTTTCTGGCGCCTTTGGACCCAAGTTCCGATTTTAGCCACTTTTGGTCCCTTTTTGCTTACCGGCAAAGGAAGACGTGCAAAACTCGTCTCAGGCCACTGAAACTCCTTAAATATCACTCCTAGGACTGAAAGGAAGACTTTCTCACCACCTTCTCCCGTTTTGGCACTTTCTGTTGCCTTTGGACTCAAGTTCCAGTTTTGGTCTCTTTTGGTCCCATTTTGCTCAATGGCAAAGGAAGACGTGCGAAACTCGTCTCAGGCCACTGACACTCCTTCAATATCACTCCTAGGGTGAAAGGAAGGCTTTCTCACCACCTTCTCCCCTTTTGGCACTTTCTTTCGCCTTTGGACTCAAGTTCCAGTTATGGTCTCTTTTGGTCCCCTTTTTGCTTTCCGGCAAAGGAAGACATGCGAAACTCCTCTCAAACCACTGAAACTCTTTGAATATCACTCCTATGACTGAAAGGGAGGCTTTCTCACCACCTTCTCCCCTTTTGGCACTTTCTGTCGCCTTTGGACTGAAGTTCCAGTTTTGGTCTCTTTTGGTCCCATTTTGCTCAATGGCAAAGGAAGACGTGCGAAACTCGTCTCAGGCCACTGACACTCCTTCAATATCACTCCTAGGACTGAAAGGAAGGCTTTCTCACCACCTTCTCCGCTTCTGGCGCTTTCTGTCGCCTTTGGACTCAAGTTCCAGTTTTGGTCTCTTTTGGTCCCATTTTGCTCAATGGCAAAGGAAGACGTGCGAAACTCGTCTCGGGCCACTGAAACTCCTTCAATATCACTCCTAGGGCTCAAAGGAAGGCTTTCTCACAACCTTCTCCCGTTCTGGCGCTTTTTGGCGCCTTTGGACCCATGTTCCAGTTTTGGTCTCTTTTGGTCCCGTTTTGCTCAATGGCAAAGTAAGACGTGCGAAACTCGTCTCAGGCCACTGAAACTCCTTCAATATCACTCCTAGGGATCAAAGGAAGGCTTTCTCACAACCTTCTCCTGTTCTGGCGCTTTCTGGCGCCTTTGGACCCATGTTCCTGTTTTGGTCTCTTTTGGTCCCATTTTGCTCAATGGCAAAGGAAGACATGCGAAACTCCTCTCAAACCACAGAAACTCTTTGAATATCACTCCTAGGACTGAAAGGAAGGCTTTCTCACCACCTTCTCCCCTTTTGGCACTTTCTGTCGCCTTTGGACTCAAGTTCCAGTCTTGGTCTCGTTTGGTCCGATTTTGCTCAATGGCAAAGGAAGACGTGCGAAACTCATCTCAGGCCACTGAAACTCCTTCAATATCACTCCTAGGACTGAAAGGAAGGCTTTCTCACCACCTTCTCCCCTTTTGGCACTTTCTGTCGCCGTTGGACTCAAGTTCCAGTTTTGGTCTCTTTTGGTCCCATTTTGCTCAACGCCAAAGGAAGACGTGCGAAACGCATCTCGGGCCACTGAAACTCCTTCAATATCACTCCTAGGGCTCAAAGGAAGGCTTTCTCACCACCTTCTCCCCTTTTGGCACTTTCTGTCGCCTTTGGACTCAAGTTCCAGTCTTGGTCTCTTTTGGTCCCACTTTGCTCAATGGCAAAGGAAGACGTCTGAAACTCGTCTCAGGCCACTGAAACTCCTTCAATATCACTCCTAGGGCTCAGAGGAAGGCTTTCTCACAACCTTCTCCCGTTCTGGCGCTTTCTGGCGCCTTTGGACCCATGTTCCAGTTTTGGTCTCTTTTGGTCCCCTTTTTGCTTACCGGCAAAGGAAGACATGCGAAACTCCTCTCAAACCACTGAAACTCTTTGAATATCACTCTAGGGAGTGAAAGGAAGTCTTTCTTACCACCTTATCCCCTTCTGGCACTTTCTGGCGCCTTTCGACCTAAGTTCCGATTTTAGGCACTTTTGGTCCTTTTTTGGTTACCGGCAAAGGAAGACGTGCAAAACTTGTCTCAGGCCACAAAAACTCCTTCAATATCACTCCTAGGACTGAAAGGAAGGCTTTCTCACCACCTTCTCCCCTTCTGGCACTTTCTGTCACCCTTGGACCCAAGTTCCAGTTTTGGTCTCTTTTTGCCTTCTTTTGCTTACCGGCAAAGGAAGATGTGTGAAACTCGTCTCAGGCTACTGAAACTCCTTGAATATCATCCCTAGGACTGAAAGGAAGGCTTTCTCACCTACTTCTCCCCTTCTGGCGCTTTCTGGCGCCTTTGGACCCAAGTTCCGATTTTAGGCACTTTTGGTCCCTTTTTGCTTACCGGCAAAGGAAGACGTGCAAAACTCGTCTCAGGCTACTGAAACTCCTTAAATATAACTCCTAGGACTGAAAGGAAGGCTTTCTCACCACCTTCTCCCCTTTTGGCACTTTCTGTCGCCTTTGGACTCAAGTTCCAGTTTTGGTCTCTTTTGGTCCCATTTTGCTCAATGCCAAAGGAAGACGTGCGAAACGCATCTCGGGCCACTGGAACTCCTTCAATATCACTCCTAGGGCTCAAAGGAAGGCTTTCTCACAACCTTCTTCCCATTCGGCGCTTTTTGGCGCCTTTGGACCCATGTTCCGCTTTGGTCTCTTTTGGTCCCGTTTTGCTCAATGGCAAAGTAAGACGTGCGAAACTCGTCTCGGTGCCACCGAAACTCCTTCAATATCACTCTTAGGGATCAAAGGAAGGCTTTCTCACAACCTTCTCCCGTTCGGCGCTTTCGGCGCCTTTGGACCCATGTTCCCGTTTTGGTCTCTTTTGGTCCCATTTTGCTCAATGGCAAAGGAAGACATGCGAAACTCCTCTCATACCACTGAAACTCTTTGAATATCACCCCTAGGACTGAAAGGAAGGCTTTCTCACCACCTTCTCCCCTTCTGCCACTTTCTGTCGCCTTTAGACTCAAGTTCAAGTTTTGGTCTCTTTTCGTCCGATTTTGCTCAATGGCAAAGGAAGACGTGCGAAACTCGTCTCTGCCCACTCAAACTCCTTCAATATCACTCCTAGGGTGAAAGGAAGGATTTCTCACCACCTTCAACCCTTTTGGCACTTTCGTCGCCTTTGGACTCAAGTTCCAGCTTTGGTCTCTTTTGGTCCCATTTTGCTCAATGGCAAAGGAAGACGTGCGAAACTCGTCTCAGGCCACTGACACTCCTTCAATATCACTCCTAGGACTGAAAGGAAGGCTTTCTCACCACCTTCTCCCCTTTTGGCACTTTCTGTCGCCTTTGGACTCAAGTTCCAGTTTTGGTCTCTTTCGGTCCCATTTTGCTCAATGGCAAAGGAAGACGTGCGAAACTCGTCTCGGGTCACTGAAACTCCTTCAATATCACTCCTAGGGCTCAAAGGAAGGCTTTCTCACAACCTTCTCCCGTTCTGGCGCTTTTTGGCGCCTTTGGACCCATGTTCTAGTTTTGGTCTCTTTTGGTCCCGTTTTGCTCAATGGCAAAGTAAGACGTGCGAAACTCGTCTCGTGCCACTGAAACTCCTTCAATATCACTCCTAGGGATCAAAGGAAGGCTTTCTCACAACCTTCTCCTGTTTTGGCGCTTTCTGGCGCCTTTGGACCCATGTTCCTGTTTTGGTCTCCTTTGGTCCCCTTTTTGCTTACCGGCAAAGGAAGACATGCGAAACTCCTCTCAAACCACTGAAACTCTTTGAATATCACTCCTAGGACTGAAAGGAAGGATTTCTCACCACCTTCTCCCCTTTTGGCACTTTCTGTCGCCTTTCGACTCAAGTTCCAGTTATGGTCTCTTTTGGTCCCATTTTGCTCAATGGCAAAGGAAGACGTGCGAAACTCGTCTCAGGCCACTGAAACTCCTTCAATATCACTCCTAGGACTGAAAGGAAGGCTTTCTCACCACCTTCTCCCCTTTTGGCACTTTCTGTCACCCTTGGACCCAAGTTCCTGTTTTGGTCTCTTTTTGCCTCCTTTTGCTTACCGGCAAAGGAAGATGTGTGAAACTCGTCTCAGGCTACTGAAACTCCTTAAATATCATCCCTAGGACTGAAAGGAAGGCTTTCTCACCTACTTCTCCCCTTCTGGCGCTTTCTGGCGCCTTTGGACCCAAGTTCCGATTTTAGCCACTTTTGGTCCCTTTTTGCTTACCGGCAAAGGAAGACGTGCAAAACTCGTCTCAGGCCACTGAAACTCCTTAAATATCACTCCTAGGACTGAAAGGAAGACTTTCTCACCACCTTCTCCCGTTTTGGCACTTTCTGTTGCCTTTGGACTCAAGTTCCAGTTTTGGTCTCTTTTGGTCCCATTTTGCTCAATGGCAAAGGAAGACGTGCGAAACTCGTCTCAGGCCACTGACACTCCTTCAATATCACTCCTAGGACTGAAAGGAAGGCTTTCTCACCACCTTCTCCCCTTTTGGCACTTTCTTTCGCCTTTGGACTCAAGTTCCAGTTATGGTCTCTTTTGGTCCCCTTTTTGCTTTCCGGCAAAGGAAGACATGCGAAACTCCTCTCAAACCACTGAAACTCTTTGAATATCACTCCTATGACCGAAAGGGAGGCTTTCTCACCACCTTCTCCCCTTTTGGCACTTTCTCGTCGCCTTTGGACTGAAGTTCCGCTTTGGTCTCTTTTGGTCCCATTTTGCTCAATGGCAAAGGAAGACGTGCGAAACTCGTCTCGGGCCACCGACACTCCTTCAATATCACTCCTAGGACCGAAAGGAAGGCTTTCTCACCACCTTCTCCCCTTTTGGCACTTTACGTCGCCTTTGGACTCAAGTTCCAGCTTTGGTCTCTTTTGGTCCCATTTTGCTCAATGGCAAAGGAAGACGTGCGAAACTCGTCTCGGGCCACCGAAACTCCTTCAATATCACTCCTAGGGCTCAAAGGAAGGCTTTCTCACAACCTTCTCCCGTTCGGCGCTTTTTGGCGCCTTTGGACCCATGTTCCGCTTTTGGTCTCTTTTGGTCCCGTTTTGCTCAATGGCAAAGTAAGACGTGCGAAACTCGTCTCGTGCCACCGAAACTCCTTCAATATCACTCCTAGGGATCAAAGGAAGGCTTTCTCACAACCTTCTCCCGTTCGGCGCTTCGGCGCCTTTGGACCCATGTTCTGTTTTGGTCTCTTTTGGTCCCATTTTGCTCAATGGCAAAGGAAGACATGCGAAACTCCTCTCAAACCACGTAAACTCTTTGAATATCACTCCTAGGACTGAAAGGAAGGCTTTCTCACCACCTTCTCCCCTTTTGGCACTTTCTCGTCGCCTTTGGACTCAAGTTCCGATCTTGGTCTCGTTTGGTCCGATTTTTGCTCAATGGCAAAGGAAGACGTGCGAAACTCATCTCAGCCACCGAAACTCCTTCAATATCACTCCTAGGACTGAAAGGAAGGCTTTCTCACCACCTTCTCCCCTTTTGGCACTTTCTCGTCGCCGTTGGACTCAAGTTCCAGTTTTGGTCTCTTTTGGTCCCATTTTGCTCAACGCCAAAGGAAGACGTGCGAAACGCATCTCGGGCCACTGAAACTCCTTCAATATCACTCCTAGGGCTCAAAGGAAGGCTTTCTCACCACCTTCTCCCCTTTTGGCACTTTCTGTCGCCTTTGGACTCAAGTTCCAGTCTTGGTCTCTTTTGGTCCCACTTTGCTCAATGGCAAAGGAAGACGTCTGAAACTCGTCTCAGGCCACTGAAACTCCTTCAATATCACTCCTAGGGCTCAGAGGAAGGCTTTCTCACAACCTTCTCCCGTTCTGGCGCTTTCTGGCGCCTTTGGACCCATGTTCCAGTTTTGGTCTCTTTTGGTCCCCTTTTTGCTTACCGGCAAAGGAAGACATGCGAAACTCCTCTCAAACCACTGAAACTCTTTGAATATCACTCTAGGGAGTGAAAGGAAGTCTTTCTTACCACCTTATCCCCTTCTGGCACTTTCTGGCGCCTTTCGACCTAAGTTCCGATTTTAGGCACTTTTGGTCCTTTTTTGGTTACCGCAAAGGAAGACGTGCAAAACTTGTCTCGAAAGCCACAAAAACTCCTTCAATATCACTCCTAGGACTGAAAGGAAGGCTTTCTCACCACCTTCTCCCCTTCTGGCACTTTCTGTCACCCTTGGACCCAAGTTCCAGTTTTGGTCTCTTTTTGCCTTCTTTTGCTTACCGGCAAAGGAAGATGTGTGAAACTCGTCTCAGGCTACTGAAACTCCTTGAATATCATCCCTAGGACTGAAAGGAAGGCTTTCTCACCTACTTCTCCCCTTCTGGCGCTTTCTGGCGCCTTTGGACCCAAGTTCCGATTTTAGGCACTTTTGGTCCCTTTTTGCTTACCGGCAAAGGAAGACGTGCAAAACTCGTCTCAGGCTACTGAAACTCCTTAAATATAACTCCTAGGACTGAAAGGAAGGCTTTCTCACCACCTTCTCCCCTTTTGGCACTTTCTGTCGCCTTTGGACTCAAGTTCCAGTTTTGGTCTCTTTTGGTCCCATTTTGCTCAATGCCAAAGGAAGACGTGCGAAACGCATCTCGGGCCACTGGAACTCCTTCAATATCACTCCTAGGGCTCAAAGGAAGGCTTTCTCACAACCTTCTCCCATTCTGGCGCTTTTGGCGCCTTTGGACCCATGTTCCGCTTTTGGTCTCTTTTGGTCCCGTTTTGCTCAATGGCAAAGTAAGACGTGCGAAACTCGTCTCAGGCCACTGAAACTCCTTCAATATCACTCTTAGGGATCAAAGGAAGGCTTTCTCACAACCTTCTCCCGTTCTGGCGCTTTCTGGCGCCTTTGGACCCATGTTCCCGTTTTGGTCTCTTTTGGTCCCATTTTGCTCAATGGCAAAGGAAGACATGCGAAACTCCTCTCATACCACTGAAACTCTTTGAATATCACCCCTAGGACTGAAAGGAAGGCTTTCTCACCACCTTCTCCCCTTCTGCCACTTTCTGTCGCCTTTAGACTCAAGTTCAAGTTTTGGTCTCTTTTCGTCCGATTTTGCTCAATGGCAAAGGAAGACGTGCGAAACTCGTCTCTGCCCACTCAAACTCCTTCAATATCACTCCTAGGACTGAAAGGAAGGATTTCTCACCACCTTCAACCCTTTTGGCACTTTCTGTCGCCTTTGGACTCAAGTTCCAGTTTTGGTCTCTTTTGGTCCCATTTTGCTCAATGGCAAAGGAAGACGTGCGAAACTCGTCTCAGGCCACTGACACTCCTTCAATATCACTCCTAGGACTGAAAGGAAGGCTTTCTCACCACCTTCTCCCCTTTTGGCACTTTCTGTCGCCTTTGGACTCAAGTTCCAGTTTTGGTCTCTTTCGGTCCCATTTTGCTCAATGGCAAAGGAAGACGTGCGAAACTCGTCTCGGGTCACTGAAACTCCTTCAATATCACTCCTAGGGCTCAAAGGAAGGCTTTCTCACAACCTTCTCCCGTTCTGGCGCTTTTTGGCGCCTTTGGACCCATGTTCTAGTTTTGGTCTCTTTTGGTCCCGTTTTGCTCAATGGCAAAGTAAGACGTGCGAAACTCGTCTCAGGCCACTGAAACTCCTTCAATATCACTCCTAGGGATCAAAGGAAGGCTTTCTCACAACCTTCTCCTGTTTTGGCGCTTTCTGGCGCCTTTGGACCCATGTTCCTGTTTTGGTCTCCTTTGGTCCCCTTTTTGCTTACCGGCAAAGGAAGACATGCGAAACTCCTCTCAAACCACTGAAACTCTTTGAATATCACTCCTAGGACTGAAAGGAAGGATTTCTCACCACCTTCTCCCCTTTTGGCACTTTCTGTCGCCTTTCGACTCAAGTTCCAGTTATGGTCTCTTTTGGTCCCATTTTGCTCAATGGCAAAGGAAGACGTGCGAAACTCGTCTCAGGCCACTGAAACTCCTTCAATATCACTCCTAGGACTGAAAGGAAGGCTTTCTCACCACCTTCTCCCCTTTTGGCACTTTCTGTCACCCTTGGACCCAAGTTCCAGTTTTGGTCTCTTTTGTGCTCCTTTTGCTTACCGGCAAAGGAAGATGTGTGAAACTCGTCTCAGGCTACTGAAACTCCTTAAATATCATCCCTAGGACTGAAAGGAAGGCTTTCTCACCTACTTCTCCCCTTCTGGCGCTTTCTGGCGCCTTTGGACCCAAGTTCCGATTTTAGCCACTTTTGGTCCCTTTTTGCTTATACCGGCAAAGGAAGACGTGCAAAACTCGTCTCAGGCCACTGAAACTCCTTAAATATCACTCCTAGGACTGAAAGGAAGACTTTCTCACCACCTTCTCCCGTTTTGGCACTTTCTGTTGCCTTTGGACTCAAGTTCCAGTTTTGGTCTCTTTTGGTCCCATTTTGCTCAATGGCAAAGGAAGACGTGCGAAACTCGTCTCAGGCCACTGACACTCCTTCAATATCACTCCTAGGACTGAAAGGAAGGCTTTCTCACCACCTTCTCCCCTTTTGGCACTTTCTTTCGCCTTTGGACTCAAGTTCCAGTTATGGTCTCTTTTGGTCCCCTTTTTGCTTTCCGGCAAAGGAAGACATGCGAAACTCCTCTCAAACCACTGAAACTCTTTGAATATCACTCCTATGACTGAAAGGGAGGCTTTCTCACCACCTTCTCCCCTTTTGGCACTTTCTGTCGCCTTTGGACTGAAGTTCCAGTTTTGGTCTCTTTTGGTCCCATTTTGCTCAATGGCAAAGGAAGACGTGCGAAACTCGTCTCAGGCCACTGACACTCCTTCAATATCACTCCTAGGACTGAAAGGAAGGCTTTCTCACCACCTTCTCCCCTTTTGGCACTTTCTGTCGCCTTTGGACTCAAGTTCCAGTTTTGGTCTCTTTTGGTCCCATTTTGCTCAATGGCAAAGGACGACGTGCGAAACTCGTCTCGGGCCACTGAAACTCCTTCAATATCACTCCTAGGGCTCAAAGGAAGGCTTTCTCACAACCTTCTCCCGTTCTGGCGCTTTTTGGCGCCTTTGGACCCATGTTCCAGTTTTGGTCGCTTTTGGTCCCGTTTTGCTCAATGGCAAAGTAAGACGTGCGAAACTCGTCTCAGGCCACTGAAACTTCTTCAATATCACTCCTAGGGATCAAAGGAAGGCTTTCTCACAACCTTCTCCCGTTCTGGCGCTTTCTGGCGCCTTTGGACCCATGTTCCTGTTTTGGTCTCTTTTGGTCCCCTTTTTGCTTACCGGCAAAGGAAGACATGCGAAACTCCTCTCAAACCACTGAAACTCTTTGAATATTACTCCTAGGACTGAAAGGAAGGCTTTCTCACCACCTCCTCCCCTTCTGGCACTTTCTGTCACCCTTGGACCTAAGTTCCAGTTTTGGTCTCTTTTGGCCTCCTTTTGCTTACCAGCAAAGGAAGATGTGTGAAACTCATCTCAGGCTACTGAAACTCCTTGAATATCATCCCTAGGACTGAAAGGAAGGCTTTCTCACCTACTTCTCCCCTTCTGGCGCTTTCTGGCGCCCTTGGACCCAAGTTCCGATTTTAGGCACTTTTGGTCCCTTTTTGCTTACCGGCAAAGGTGATGAGGACATGACCATGAGCAAAGGCAAGGATCCTCTTGAAGGACTTGGAGGACCTATGACAAGGGCTAGAGCAAGGAGAGCAAAGGAAGCTCTTCAACAAGTGTTGTCCATATTAATTGAATACAAGCCCAAGTTTCAAGGAGAAAAGACCAAGGTTGTGAATTGCATCATGGCCCAAATGGAGGAGAACTAAGGCGCCACTTTGCTTCAGTTTTTAAGTTTTTAATTTGTTTTAAATAATGGCCCAATCCTTTGTAAAGTTGGCTGACCAAATTATGTTTTGCGGTTAATCAACTAATGGGCTTTGGTTTGGTTTTATTTCAAGTTGTAATAAGGGCCTAATTGGCAACTTAGGCATCAGCCTTTGGGAGACCAAGAGGCGCATAGCTAGTGGCTGTTGGGTGACTTTTTGGTTGCCACAATTTCAGTTACAATCAGCCATCAAGTAGCTTTATTTCCTAGCTTAGTGGATCATTATCTAAGTGGAATAAATTTTTCGTTACGGAACCTTTGTAATTCTGATGGTAAAGCTTCTATATAAAATTTGAACCATTCTTATCAATAAGACAAGTTAAGTTTGATTCAGAAATATTAGAGTTTATCTCTTTTATCTTAGTGAGAGTGATTCTCCTAAGTTCTTGAGTGATTCAAGAACAACTTGGCTGTATCAAAGGGCTTTCACATCCCTTTGTATGTTGCCTTCTTTGGAAAGAGTGATTCTTTCCTTCCCCCATTCAATTCTTCACCAAAATTCCAAAAAAAAAACTCAAATCTGCCCAGAATTATCTCGTTATCATAACTCTCATTCTACTCAGCCAAATCGAGTGATTCTTGAGCCTAAATTGAATTTCAGAACGAGAGCTTTCACCTCGTTTTGGAATCACCTCAATTGGAGTTATATAGCTCAAGATACCGTCATTTCTAAAATTCTGTCCAGCCACCACCAAACCAGCGTTTTTGGTTCCTTTTTCACTCATTTTAACACCATGGACCAACACCAAATTTGTCCAGAAATTCATCACTAAATTTTCAAATTTTTCTACAAGGTTCTAACCCTAAAGATCCTAAGTCAGCCCTTGTGAAAATGGGGTTCATATCAAAAGGAAGACGTGCAAAACTCGTCTCAGGCCACTAAAACTCCTTAAATATTACTCCTAGGACTGAAAGGAAGGCTTTCTCACCACCTTCTCCCGTTTTGGCACTTTCTGTCGCCTTTGGACTCAAGTTCCAGTTTTGGTCTCTTTTGGTCCAATTTTGCTCAATGGCAAAGGAAGACGTGCGAAACTCGTCTCAGGCCACTGACACTCCTTCAATATCACTCCTAGGACTGAAAGGAAGGCTTTCTCACCACCTTCTCCCCTTTTGGCACTTTCTGTCGCCTTTGGACTCAAGTTCCAGTTATGGTCTCTTTTGGTCCCCTTTTTGCTTACCGGCAAAGGAAGACATGCGAAACTCGTCTCAGGCCACTGACACTCCTTCAATATCACTCCTAGGACTGAAAGGAAGGCTTTCTCACCACCTTCTCCCCTTTTGGCACTTTCTGTCACCTTTGGACTCAAGTTCCAGTTTTGGTCTCTTTTGGTCCCATTTTGCTCAATGGCAAAGGAAGACGTGCGAAACTCGTCTCAGGCCACTGAAACTCCTTCAACATCACTCCTAGGGATCAAAGGAAGGCTTTTTCACAACCTTCTCCCGTTCGGGCACTTTCTGGCACCTTTGGACCCATGTTCCAGTTTTGGTCTCTTTTGGTCCCCTCTTTGCTTACCGGCAAAGGAAGACATGCGAAACTCCTCTCAAACCACTGAAACTCTTGGAATATCACTCCTAGGACTGAATGGAAGGCTTTCTCAGCACCTTCTTCCCTTCTGCCACTTTCTGTCGCCTTTGGACTCAAGTTCCAGTTTTGGTCTCTTTTGGTCCCATTTTGCTCGATGGCAAAGGAAGACGTGCGAAACTCGTCTCAGGCCATTGAAACTCCTTCAATATCACTCCTAGGACTGAAAGGATGGCTTTCTCACCACCTTTTCCCCTTTTGGCACTTTCTGTCGCCTTTGGACTCAAGTTCCAGTTTTGGTCTCTTTTGGTCCCACTTTGCTCAATGGCAAAGGAAGACGTCTGAAACTCGTCTCAGACCACTGAAACTCCTTCAATATCACTCCTAGGGCTTAAAGGAAGGCTTTCTCACAACCTTCTCCCGTTCTGGCGCTTTCTGGCGCCTTTGGACCCATGTTCCAGTTTTGGTCTCTTTTGGTCCCCTTTTTGCTTACCGGCAAAGGAAGACATGCGAAACTCCTCTCAAACCACTGAAACTCTTTGAATATCACTCTAGGGAGTGAACGGAAGTCTTTCTTACCACCTTATCCCCTTCTGGCACTTTCTGGCGCCTTTCGACCTAAGTTTCGATTTTAGGCACTTTTGGTCCTTTTTTGGTTACCGGCAAAGGAAGACGTGCAAAACTTGTCTCAGGCCACAAAAACTCCTTAAATATCACTCCTAGGACTGAAAGGAAGGCTTTCTCACCACCTTCTCCCCTTCTGGCACTTTCTGTCACCCTTGGACCCAAGTTCCAGTTTTGGTCTCTTTTGGCCTCCTTTTGCTTACCGGCAAAGGAAGATGTGTGAAACTCGTCTCAGGCTACTGAAACTCCTTGAATATCATCCCTAGGACTGAAAGGAAGGCTTTCTCACCTACTTCTCCCCTTCTGGCGCTTTCTGGCGCCTTTGGACCCAAGTTCTGATTTTAGGCACTTTTGGTCCCTTTTTGCTTACCGGCAAAGGAACACGTGCAAAACTCGTCTCAGGCCACTGACACTCCTTAAATATCACTCCTAGGACTGAAAGGAAGGCTTTCTCACCACCTTATCCCCTTTTGGCACTTTCTGTCGCCTTTGGACTCAAGTTCCAGTTTTGGTATCTTTTGGTCCCATTTTGCTCAATGGCAAAGGAAGACGTGCGAAACTCATCTCAGGCCACTGACACTCCTTCAATATCACTCCTAGGGCTCAAAAGAAGGCTTTCTCACAACCTTCTCCCGTTCTGGCGCTTTCTGGCGCCTTTGGACTCAAGTTCCAGTTTTGGTCTCTTTTGGTCCCATTTTGCTCAATGGCAAAGGAAGACGTGCAAAACTCGTCTCAGGCTACTGAAACTCCTTAAATATAACTCCTAGGACTGAAAGGAAGGCTTTCTCACCACCTTCTCCCCTTTTGGCACTTTCTGTCGCCTTTGGACTCAAGTTCCAGTTTTGGTCTCTTTTGGTCCCATTTTGCTCAATGCCAAAGGAAGACGTGCGAAACGCATCTCGGGCCACTGGAACTCCTTCAATATCACTCCTAGGGCTCAAAGGAAGGCTTTCTCACAACCTTCTCCCATTCTGGCGCTTTTTGGCGCCTTTGGACCCATGTTCCAGTTTTGGTCTCTTTTGGTCCCGTTTTGCTCAATGGCAAAGTAAGACGTGCGAAACTCGTCTCAGGCCACTGAAACTCCTTCAATATCACTCTTAGGGATCAAAGGAAGGCTTTCTCACAACCTTCTCCCGTTCTGGCGCTTTCTGGCGCCTTTGGACCCATGTTCCCGTTTTGGTCTCTTTTGGTCCCATTTTGCTCAATGGCAAAGGAAGACATGCGAAACTCCTCTCATACCACTGAAACTCTTTGAATATCACCCCTAGGACTGAAAGGAAGGCTTTCTCACCACCTTCTCCCCTTCTGCCACTTTCTGTCGCCTTTAGACTCAAGTTCAAGTTTTGGTCTCTTTTCGTCCGATTTTGCTCAATGGCAAAGGAAGACGTGCGAAACTCGTCTCTGCCCACTCAAACTCCTTCAATATCACTCCTAGGACTGAAAGGAAGGATTTCTCACCACCTTCAACCCTTTTGGCACTTTCTGTCGCCTTTGGACTCAAGTTCAAGTTTTGGTCTCTTTTGGTCCCATTTTGCTCAATGGCAAAGGAAGACGTGCGAAACTCGTCTCAGGCCACTGACACTCCTTCAATATCACTCCTAGGACTGAAAGGAAGGCTTTCTCACCACCTTCTCCCCTTTTGGCACTTTCTGTCGCCTTTGGACTCAAGTTCCAGTTTTGGTCTCTTTCGGTCCCATTTTGCTCAATGGCAAAGGAAGACGTGCGAAACTCGTCTCGGGTCACTGAAACTCCTTCAATATCACTCCTAGGGCTCAAAGGAAGGCTTTCTCACAACCTTCTCCCGTTCTGGCGCTTTTTGGCGCCTTTGGACCCATGTTCTAGTTTTGGTCTCCTTTGGTCCCCTTTTTGCTTACCGGCAAAGGAAGACATGCGAAACTCCTCTCAAACCACTGAAACTCTTTGAATATCACTCCTAGGACTGAAAGGAAGGATTTCTCACCACCTTCTCCCCTTTTGGCACTTTCTGTCGCCTTTCGACTCAAGTTCCAGTTATGGTCTCTTTTGGTCCCATTTTGCTCAATGGCAAAGGAAGACGTGCGAAACTCGTCTCAGGCCACTGAAACTCCTTCAATATCACTCCTAGGACTGAAAGGAAGGCTTTCTCACCACCTTCTCCCCTTTTGGCACTTTCTGTCACCCTTGGACCCAAGTTCCAGTTTTGGTCTCTTTTTGCCTCCTTTTGCTTACCGGCAAAGGAAGATGTGTGAAACTCGTCTCAGGCTACTGAAACTCCTTAAATATCATCCCTAGGACTGAAAGGAAGGCTTTCTCACCTACTTCTCCCCTTCTGGCGCTTTCTGGCGCCTTTGGACCCAAGTTCCGATTTTAGCCACTTTTGGTCCCTTTTTGCTTACCGGCAAAGGAAGACGTGCAAAACTCGTCTCAGGCCACTGAAACTCCTTAAATATCACTCCTAGGACTGAAAGGAAGACTTTCTCACCACCTTCTCCCGTTTTGGCACTTTCTGTTGCCTTTGGACTCAAGTTCCAGTTTTGGTCTCTTTTGGTCCCATTTTGCTCAATGGCAAAGGAAGACGTGCGAAACTCGTCTCAGGCCACTGACACTCCTTCAATATCACTCCTAGGACTGAAAGGAAGGCTTTCTCACCACCTTCTCCCCTTTTGGCACTTTCTTTCGCCTTTGGACTCAAGTTCCAGTTATGGTCTCTTTTGGTCCCCTTTTTGCTTTCCGGCAAAGGAAGACATGCGAAACTCCTCTCAAACCACTGAAACTCTTTGAATATCACTCCTATGACTGAAAGGGAGGCTTTCTCACCACCTTCTCCCCTTTTGGCACTTTCTGTCGCCTTTGGACTGAAGTTCCAGTTTTGGTCTCTTTTGGTCCCATTTTGCTCAATGGCAAAGGAAGACGTGCGAAACTCGTCTCAGGCCACTGACACTCCTTCAATATCACTCCTAGGACTGAAAGGAAGGCTTTCTCACCACCTTCTCCCCTTTTGGCACTTTCTGTCGCCTTTGGACTCAAGTTCCAGTTTTGGTCTCTTTTGGTCCCATTTTGCTCAATGGCAAAGGAAGACGTGCGAAACTCGTCTCGGGCCACTGAAACTCCTTCAATATCACTCCTAGGGCTCAAAGGAAGGCTTTCTCACAACCTTCTCCCGTTCTGGCGCTTTTTGGCGCCTTTGGACCCATGTTCCAGTTTTGGTCGCTTTTGGTCCCGTTTTGCTCAATGGCAAAGTAAGACGTGCGAAACTCGTCTCAGGCCACTGAAACTTCTTCAATATCACTCCTAGGGATCAAAGGAAGGCTTTCTCACAACCTTCTCCCGTTCTGGCGCTTTCTGGCGCCTTTGGACCCATGTTCCTGTTTTGGTCTCTTTTGGTCCCCTTTTTGCTTACCGGCAAAGGAAGACATGCGAAACTCCTCTCAAACCACTGAAACTCTTTGAATATTACTCCTAGGACTGAAAGGAAGGCTTTCTCACCACCTCCTCCCCTTCTGGCACTTTCTGTCACCCTTGGACCTAAGTTCCAGTTTTGGTCTCTTTTGGCCTCCTTTTGCTTACCAGCAAAGGAAGATGTGTGAAACTCATCTCAGGCACTACGAAACTCCTTGAATATCATCCCTAGGACTGAAAGGAAGGCTTTCTCACCTACTTCTCCCCTTCTGGCGCTTTCTGGCGCCCTTGGACCCAAGTTCCGATTTTAGGCACTTTTGGTCCCTTTTTGCTTACCGGCAAAGGTGATGAGGACATGACCATGAGCAAAGGCAAGGATCCTCTTGAAGGACTTGGAGGACCTATGACAAGGGCTAGAGCAAGGAGAGCAAAGGAAGCTCTTCAACAAGTGTTGTCCATATTAATTGAATACAAGCCCAAGTTTCAAGGAGAAAAGACCAAGGTTGTGAATTGCATCATGGCCCAAATGGAGGAGAACTAAGGCGCCACTTTGCTTCAGTTTTTAAGTTTTTAATTTGTTTTAAATAATGGCCCAATCCTTTGTAAAGTTGGCTGACCAAATTATGTTTTGCGGTTAATCAACTAATGGGCTTTGGTTTGGTTTTATTTCAAGTTGTAATAAGGGCCTAATTGGCAACTTAGGCATCAGCCTTTGGGAGACCAAGAGGCGCATAGCTAGTGGCTGTTGGGTGACTTTTTGGTTGCCACAATTTCAGTTACAATCAGCCATCAAGTAGCTTTATTTCCTAGCTTAGTGGATCATTATCTAAGTGGAATAAATTTTTCGTTACGGAACCTTTGTAATTCTGATGGTAAAGCTTCTATATAAGCTGAACCATTCTTATCAATAAGACAAGTTAAGTTTGATTCAGAAATATTAGAGTTTATCTCTTTTATCTTAGTGAGAGTGATTCTCCTAAGTTCTTGAGTGATTCAAGAACAACTTGGCTGTATCAAAGGGCTTTCACATCCCTTTGTATGTTGCCTTCTTTGGAAAGAGTGATTCTTTCCTTCCCCCATTCAATTCTTCACCAAAATTCCAAAAAAAAAACTCAAATCTGCCCAGAATTATCTCGTTATCATAACTCTCATTCTACTCAGCCAAATCGAGTGATTCTTGAGCCTAAATTGAATTTCAGAACGAGAGCTTTCACCTCGTTTTGGAATCACCTCAATTGGAGTTATATAGCTCAAGATACCGTCATTTCTAAAATTCTGTCCAGCCACCACCAAACCAGCGTTTTTGGTTCCTTTTTCACTCATTTTAACACCATGGACCAACACCAAATTTGTCCAGAAATTCATCACTAAATTTTCAAATTTTTCTACAAGGTTCTAACCCTAAAGATCCTAAGTCAGCCCTTGTGAAAATGGGGTTCATATCAAAAGGAAGACGTGCAAAACTCGTCTCGAGCCACTAAAACTCCTTAAATATTACTCCTAGGACTGAAAGGAAGGCTTTCTCACCACCTTCTCCCGTTTTGGCACTTTCTGTCGCCTTTGGACTCAAGTTCCAGTTTTGGTCTCTTTTGGTCCAATTTTGCTCAATGGCAAAGGAAGACGTGCGAAACTCGTCTCAGGCCACTGACACTCCTTCAATATCACTCCTAGGACTGAAAGGAAGGCTTTCTCACCACCTTCTCCCCTTTTGGCACTTTCTGTCGCCTTTGGACTCAAGTTCCAGTTATGGTCTCTTTTGGTCCCCTTTTTGCTTACCGGCAAAGGAAGACATGCGAAACTCGTCTCAGGCCACTGACACTCCTTCAATATCACTCCTAGGACTGAAAGGAAGGCTTTCTCACCACCTTCTCCCCTTTTGGCACTTTCTGTCACCTTTGGACTCAAGTTCCAGTTTTGGTCTCTTTTGGTCCCATTTTGCTCAATGGCAAAGGAAGACGTGCGAAACTCGTCTCAGGCCACTGAAACTCCTTCAACATCACTCCTAGGGATCAAAGGAAGGCTTTTTCACAACCTTCTCCCGTTCGGGCACTTTCTGGCACCTTTGGACCCATGTTCCAGTTTTGGTCTCTTTTGGTCCCCTCTTTGCTTACCGGCAAAGGAAGACATGCGAAACTCCTCTCAAACCACTGAAACTCTTGGAATATCACTCCTAGGACTGAATGGAAGGCTTTCTCAGCACCTTCTTCCCTTACGCCACTTTACGTCGCCTTTGGACTCAAGTTCCAGTTTTGGTCTCTTTTGGTCCCATTTTTCTCGATGGCAAAGGAAGACGTGCGAAACTCGTCTCAGGCCACTGAAACTCCTTCAATATCACTCCTAGGACTGAAAGGATGGCTTTCTCACCACCTTTTCCCCTTTTGGCACTTTCTGTCGCCTTTGGACTCAAGTTCCAGTTTTGGTCTCTTTTGGTCCCACTTTGCTCAATGGCAAAGGAAGACGTCTGAAACTCGTCTCAGACCACTGAAACTCCTTCAATATCACTCCTAGGGCTTAAAGGAAGGCTTTCTCACAACCTTCTCCCGTTCTGGCGCTTTCTGGCGCCTTTGGACCCATGTTCCAGTTTTGGTCTCTTTTGGTCCCCTTTTTGCTTACCGGCAAAGGAAGACATGCGAAACTCCTCTCAAACCACTGAAACTCTTTGAATATCACTCTAGGGAGTGAACGGAAGTCTTTCTTACCACCTTATCCCCTTCTGGCACTTTCTGGCGCCTTTCGACCTAAGTTTCGATTTTAGGCACTTTTGGTCCTTTTTTGGTTACCGGCAAAGGAAGACGTGCAAAACTTGTCTCAGGCCACAAAAACTCCTTAAATATCACTCCTAGGACTGAAAGGAAGGCTTTCTCACCACCTTCTCCCCTTCTGGCACTTTCTGTCACCCTTGGACCCAAGTTCCAGTTTTGGTCTCTTTTGGCCTCCTTTTGCTTACCGGCAAAGGAAGATGTGTGAAACTCGTCTCAGGCTACTGAAACTCCTTGAATATCATCCCTAGGACTGAAAGGAAGGCTTTCTCACCTACTTCTCCCCTTCTGGCGCTTTCTGGCGCCTTTGGACCCAAGTTCTGATTTTAGGCACTTTTGGTCCCTTTTTGCTTACCGGCAAAGGAACACGTGCAAAACTCGTCTCAGGCCACTGACACTCCTTAAATATCACTCCTAGGACTGAAAGGAAGGCTTTCTCACCACCTTATCCCCTTTTGGCACTTTCTGTCGCCTTTGGACTCAAGTTCCAGTTTTGGTATCTTTTGGTCCCATTTTGCTCAATGGCAAAGGAAGACGTGCGAAACTCATCTCAGGCCACTGACACTCCTTCAATATCACTCCTAGGACTGAAAGGAATGCTTTCTCACCACCTTCTCCCCTTTTGGCACTTTCTGTCACCTTTGGACTCAAGTTCCAGTTTTGGTCTCTTTTGGTCCCATTTTGCTCAATGGCAAAGGAAGACGTGCGAAACTCGTCTCGGGCCACTGAAACTCCTTGAATATCACTCCTAGGGCTCAAAGGAAGGCTTTCTCACAACCTTCTCCCGTTCTGGCGCTTTCTGGCGCCTTTGGACCTATGTTCCAGCTTTGGTCTCTTTTGGTCCCCTTTTTGCTTACTGGCAGAGGAAGACATGCGAAACTCCTCTCAAACCACTGAAACTCTTTGAATATCACTCCTAGGACTGAAAGGAAGGCTTTCTCACCACCCTCTCCCCTTCTGCCACTTTCTGTCGCCTTTGGACTCAAGTTCCAGTTTTGGTCTCTTTTGGTCCCATTTTGTTCAATAGCAAAGGAAGACGTGCTAAACTCGTCTCAGGCCACTGACACTCCTTCAATATCACTCCTAGGACTGAAAGGAAGGCTTTCTCACCACCTTCTCCCCTTTTGGCACTTTCTGTCGCCTTTGGACTCAAGTTCCAGTTTTGGTCTCTTTTGGTCCCATTTTGCTCAATAGCAAAGGAAGACGTGCGAAACTCGTCTCAGGCCACTGAAACTCCTTCAATATCACTCCTAGAACTGAAAGCAAGGCTTTCTCACCACCTTCTCCCCTTTTAGCACTTTCTGTCGCCTTTGGACTCATGTTCCAGTTTTGGTCTCTTTTGGTCCCTTTTTTGCTTACCGGCAAAGGAAGACATGCGAAACTCCTCTCAAACCACTGAAACTCGTCTCAGGCCACTGACACTCCTTCAATATCACTCCTAGAACTGAAAGGAAGTCTTTCTTACCACCTTATCCCCTTCTGGCACTTTCTGGCGCCTTTCGACCTATGTTCCGATTTTAGGCACTTTTGGTCTCTTTTGGCCTCCTTTTGCTTACCGGCAAAGCAAGATGTGTGAAACTCGTCTCAGGCTACTGACACTTTTTGAATATCATCCCTAGGACTGAAAGAAAGGCTTTCTCACCTACTTCCCCCCTTCTGGCGCTTTCTGGCGCCTTTGGACCCAAGTTCCGATTTTAGGCACTTTTGGTCCCTTTTTGCTTACCGGCAAAGGAACACGTGCAAAACTCGTCTCAGGCCACTGACACTCCTTAAATATAACTCCTAGGACTGAAAGGAAGGCTTTCTCACCACCTTCTCTCGTTTTGGCACTTTCTGTCGCCTTTGGACTCAAGTTCCAGTTTTGGTCTCTTTTGGTCCCATTTTACTCAATGGCAAAGGAAGACGTGCGAAACTCGTCTCAGACCACTGACACTCCTTCAATATCACTCCTAGGACTGAAAGGAAGGCTTTCTCATCACCTTCTCTCCTTTTGGCCCTTTCTGTCGCCTTTGGACTCAAGTACCAGTTTTGGTCTCGTTTGGTCCCATTTCGCTCAATGGCAAAGGAAGACGTTCGAAACTCGTCTCAGGCCACTGAAACTCCTTCAATATCACTCTTAGGGGCTCAAAGGAAGGCCTTCTCACAACCTTCTCCCGTTCTGGCGCTTTTTGGCGCCTTTAGACCCATGTTCCAGTTTTGGTCTCTTTTGGTCCCATTTTGCTTAATGGCAAAGGAAGACGTGCGAAACTCGTCTCAGCCCACTGAAACTCCTTCAATATCACTCCTAGGACTGAAAGGAAGGCTTTCTCACCACCTTCTCCCCTTTTGGCACTTTATGTCGCCTTTGGACCCATGTTCCAGTTTTGGTCTCTTTTGGTCCCCTTTTTGCTTACCGGCAAAGGAAGACATGCGAAACTCCTCTCAAACCACTGAAACTCTTTTGAATATCACTCCTAGGACTGAAAGGAAGGCTTTCTCACCACCTTCTCCCCTTCTGGCACTTTATGTCGCTTTGGACTCAAGTTCCAGTTTTGGTCTCTTTTGGTCCCATTTTGCTTAATGGCAAAGGAAGACGTGCGAAACTCGTCTCAGCCCACTGAAACTCCTTCAATATCACTCCTAGGACTGAAAGGAAGGCTTTCTCACCACCTTCTCCTCTTTTGGCACTTTTTGTCGCCTTTGGACTCAAGTTCCAGTTGTGGTCTCTTTTGGTCCCATTTTGCTCAATGGCAAAGGAAGACGTCTGAAACTCGTCTCAGGCCACTGAAACTCCTTCAATATCACTCCTAGGGCTCAAAGGAAGGCTTTCTCACAACCTTCTCCCGTTCTGGCGCTTTCTGGCGCCTTTGGACCCATGTTCCAGTTTTGGTCTCTTTTGGTCCCCTTTTTGCTTACCGGCAAAGGAAGACATGCGAAACTCCTCTCAAACCACTGAAACTCTTTGAATATCACTCTAGGGAGTGAAAGGAAGTCTTTCTTACCACCTTATCCCCTTTTGGCACTTTCTGGCGCCTTTCAACCTAAGTTCTGATTTTAGGCACTTTTGGTCCTTTTTTGGTTACCGGCAAAGGAAGACACGTGCAAAACTCGTCTCAGGCCACAAAAACTCCTTAAATATCACTTCTAGGACTGAAAGGAAGGCTTTCTCACCACCTTCTCCCCTTCTGGCACTTTCTGTCACCCTTGGACCCAAGTTCCAGTTTTGGTCTCTTTTGGCCTCCTTTTGCTTACCGGCAAAGGAAGATGTGTGAAACTCGTCTCAGGCTACTGACACTCCTTGAATATCATCCCTTGGACTGAAAGGAAGGCTTTCTCACCTACTTCTCCCCTTCTGGCGCTTTCTGGCGCCTTTGGACAAGTTCCGATTTTAGGCACTTTTGATCCCTTTTTGCTTACCGGCAAAGGAACACGTGCAAAACTCGTCTCAGGCCACTGACACTCCTTAAATATCACTCCTAGGACTGAAAGGAAGGCTTTCTCACCACCTTCTCTCGTTTTGGCACTTTCTGTCGCCTTTGGACTCAAGTTCCAGTTTTGGTCTCTTTTGGTCCCATTTTGCTCAATGGCAAAGGAAGACGTGCGAAACTCGTCTCAGACCACTGACACTCCTTCAATATCACTCCTAGGACTGAAAGGAAGGCTTTCTCATCACCTTCTCTCCTTTTGGCCCTTTCTGTCGCCTTTGGACTCAAGTACCAGTTTTGGTCTCTTTTCGTCCCATTTCGCTCAATGGCAAAGGAAGACGTTCGAAACTCGTCTCAGGGCACTGAAACGCCTTCAATATCACTCCTAGGGCTCAAAGGAAGGCCTTCTCACAACCTTCTCCCGTTCTGGCGCTTTTTGACGCCTTTGGACCCATGTTCCAGTTTTGGTCTCTTTTGGTCACATTTTGCTCAATGGCAAAGGAAGACGTGCGAAACTCATCTCAGGCCACTGAAACTCCTTCAATATCACTCCTAGGGATCAAAGGAAGGCTTTCTCACAATCTTCTCCCGTTCTGGCGCTTTTTGGCACCTTTGGACCCATGTTCCAGTTTTGGTCTCTTTTGGTCCCCTTTTTGCTTACCGGCAAAGGAAGACATGCGAAACTCCTCTCAAACCACTGAAACTCTTTGAATATCACTCTAGGGAGTGAAAGGAAGTCTTTCTTACCACCTTATCCAATTCTGGCACTTTCTGGCGCCTTTCGACCTAAGTTCTGATTTTAGGCACTTTTTGTCCTTTTTTGCTCACCAGCAAAGGAAGACGTGCAAAACTCGTCTCAGGCCACTCAAACTCCTTTAATATCACTCCTAAGACTGAAAGGAAGGCTTTCTCACCACCTTCTCCCCTTTTGGCACTTTCCGTTGCCTTTGGACTCAAGTTCCAGTTTTGGTCTCTTTTGGTCCCATTTTGCTCAATGGCAAAGAAAGACGTGCGAAACTCGTCTCAGGCCACTGAAACTCCTTCAATATCACTCCTAGGACTGAAAGGATGGCTTTCTCACCACCTTCTCCCCTTTTGGCACTTTCTGTCGCCTTTGGACTCAAGTTCCAGTTTTGGTCTCTTTTGGTCCCACTTTGCTCAATGGCAAAGGAAGACGTGCGAAACTCGTCTCGGGCCACTGAAACTCCTTGAATATCACTCCTAGGGCTCAAAGGAAGGCTTTCTCACAACCTTCCCCCGTTGTGGCGCTTTCTGGCGCCTTTGGACCCATGTTCCAGTTATGGTCCCTTTTGGTCCCCTTTTTGCTTACTGGCAAAGGAAGACATGCGAAACTCCTCTCAAATCACTGAAACTCTTTGAATATCACTCCTAGGACTGAAAGGAAGGCTTTCTCACCACCTTCTCTCCTTCTGCCACTTTCTGTCGCCTTTGGATTTGGTCTCTTTTGGTCCCATTTTGCTCAATGGCAAAGGAAGACGTCTGAAACTCGTCTCAGGCCACTGAAACTCCTTCAATATCACTCCCAGGGCTCAAAAGAAGGCTTTCTCACAACCTTCTGCCGTTCTGGCGCTTTCTGGCGCCTTTGGACCCATGTTCCAGTTTTGGTCTCTTTTGGTCCCCTTTTTGCTTACCGGCAAAGGAAGACATGCGAAACTCCTCTCAAACCACTGAAACTCTTTGAATATCACCCTAGGGAGTGAAAGGAAGTCTTTCCTACCACCTTATCCCCTTCTGGCACTTTCTGGCGCCTTTCGACCTAAGTTCCGATTTTAGGCACTTTTGGTCCTTTTTTGGTTACCGGCAAAGGAAGACGTGCAAAACTCGTCTCAGGCCACAAAAATTCCTTAAATATCACTCCTAGGACTGAAAGGAAGGCTTTTTCACCACCTTCTCCCCTTCTGGCACTTTCTGTCACCCTTGGACCCAAGTTCTAGTTTTGGTCTCTTTTGGCCTCCTTTTGCTTACCGGCAAAGGAAGATGTGTGAAACTCTGATGAGGACATGACCATGAGCAAAGGCAAGGATCCTCTTGAAGGACTTGGAGGACCTATGACAAGGGCTAGAGCAAGGAGAGCAAAGGAAGCTCTTCAACAAGTGTTGTCCATATTAATTGAATACAAGCCCAAGTTTCAAAGAGAAAAGACCAAGGTTGTGAATTGCATCATGGCCCAAATGGAGGAGAACTAAGGCGCCACTTTGCTTCAGTTTTTAAGTTTTTAATTTGTTTTAAATAATGGCCCAATCCTTTGTAAAGTTGGCTGACCAAATTATGTTTTGCGGTTAATCAACTAATGGGCTTTGGTTTGGTTTTATTTCAAGTTGTAATAAGGGCCCAATTGGTAACTTAGGCATCAGCCTTTGGGAGACCAAGAGGCGCATAGCTAGTGGCTGTTGGGTGACTTTTTGGTTGCCACAATTTCAGTTACAATCAGCCATCAAGTAGCTTTATTTCCTAGCTTAGTGGATCATTATCTAAGTGGAATAAATTTTCCGTTACGGAACCTTTGTAATTACGATGGTAAAGCTTCTATATAATTTGAACCATTCTTATCAATAAGACAAGTTAAGTTTGATTCAGAAATATTAGAGTTTATCTCTTTTATCTTAGTGAGAGTGATTCTCCTAAGTTCTTGAGTGATTCAAGAACTACTTGGCTGTATCAAAGGGCTTTCACATCCCTTTGTGTGTTGCCTTCCTTGGAAAGAGTGATTCTTTCCTTTCCCCATTCAATTCTTCACCAAAATTCCAAAAAAACTCAAATCTGCCCAGAATTATCTCGTTATCATAACTCTCATTCTACTCAGCCAAATTGAGTGATTCTTGAGCCTAAATTGAATTTCAGAACGAGAACTTTCACCTCGTTTTGGAATCACCTCAATTGGAGTTCTATAACTCGAGATACCGTCATTTCTAAAATTCTGTCCAGCCACCACCAAACTAGCGTTTTTGCTTACTTTTTTTAACACCATGGACCAACACCTAATTTGCCCAGAAATTCATCACTAAATTTTCAAATTTTTCTACAAGGTTCTAACCCTAAAGATCCTAAGTCAGCCCTTGTGCAAATGGGGTTCATATCATTTGGTTATCAGAGCTCCGGTTTAAGGGTTTGAACATCAAATTGGTAACATCCTTCCTTCATTCTCTTTTTTTTGCCAATTGATTACCTTATTGTTCATATTATTTGTGATTGTACTGAATCATTGCAAAAGTTAGGCCCTTGTGATAATTAAAAAAAAAATCGTATAAAAAAACAAAAAAAAAAAAAGAAGAAGAAAATTTTGGGCTGAATGATTCATGCTTTTCAACAATTTGTTATAAGGTAATATATTGGTGTTCTTAAAGGATTGTTGCTAATTCTCTTGTTTATCAATTTTCCTTTACCCCTTTGTTTTTGTGATTTGTTAGCCTTTTCTTTGTCTACCTAGCCTTTACCTAGCACATATTGGTGAATTGTTCTTTGTTGTGGCCATAATATCTTGAATTGCCTAAGAACCCAAGGAGAATTTGAGTGGTAAAAGGCAAGAGTGTTTTCATTAGAGAAAAAGCCATAATTGTGTGATACACTTGAGTGTGGTGAGGTTTCAAATTCTACTTTCTATTTGCTTGTTACGTTTGAATTTGTTTGTTTGTGATGGCTGAAGGAAATCCTAATCAAGGAGGAGGACTTTCTCCTTTCCAAATGCAAGCCTTGACACAACATTTGGAGAGATTGATGAGGCAACAAAATGATGAGCTCCATGAAAGATTGGACCAATTAGAGAATAGAGGTCATGATGAAGAAGAAAGGAGGAGAAGAGGTAATGACGGTGCTCCTAGACAAAACCGAATTGATGGAGTCAAAATTTCTATTCCTCCATTCAAAGGAAGAAGTGACCCGGAAGCTTATTTGGAGTGGGAGATCAAAATAGAGCATATTTTCACTTGTAATACCTATGAGGAGGCCCAAAAGGTAAAGCTTGTAGCTATGGAGTTTTCCGATTACGCTCTTGTGTGGTGGAACAAATTGCAAAAAGAGAGAGCTAGGAATGAGGAGCCATTGGTGGATACATGGGTTGAAATGAAAAGGATCATGAGGAAGAGATATGTGCCGGCAAGCTATTCTAGGGACTTAAAATTCAAACTTCAAAAATTGTCCCAAGGTAGCAAAGGCGTTGAGGAGTACTACAAGGAAATGGAGGTGCTCATGATTCAAGCCAAGATAGAAGAAGATGAGGAGGTAACTATGGCTAGATTTCTTAGTGGTTTGAATAATGATATTCGTGATATTGTTGAACTGCAGGAATTTGTTGAAATGGAGGACTTGCTTCACAAAGCCATCCAAGTGGAGCAACAATTGAAAAGGAAAGGTGTGGCCAAAAGGAGCTCCACTAATTTTGGTTTTTCTAGTTGGAAGGATAAGGGAAAAGGGGCTGCCACTTCTAGTGCAACGCCTACACCAACAAAAACTCCTCTAAAAACTCAAGAGCAACCCTCTAAAAGGAGTCGGGATGTGAAGTGCTTTAAGTGCCAAGGCTTAGGACACTATGCATATGAGTGCCCTAACAAAAAAACCATGATTCTTAGAGATGGAGAGTATATAAGTGAGTCCGAAATTGAAGAGGGAGAGGAGAATGAGGACGTGGAGGAGGAGGTGGAGAAAACACCAGAGGGAGACTTATTGATGATAAGGCGGTTACTTGGTAGCCAATTGAAGCCTTTGGAGGAGAGCCAAAGAGAAAACATTTTCCATACTAGATGTTTGATCAATGGTAAACTTTGCATGGTGATCATTGATGGAGGGAGTTGCACCAATGTGGCGAGTGCAAGACTTGTGTCTAAATTGAATTTAGTTACAAAGCCACATCCTAGGCCATATAGGCTTCAATGGCATAGTGAGGATGGAGAGGTGCAAGTAAGGAAGCAAGTAGAGTTGGATATTTCCATTGGAAGATACAATGATAAGGTGCTTTGTGATGTTGTTCCTATGGAGGTCAGCCACTTACTCTTGGGGAGACCATGGCAATTTGATAAAAGAGCCAATCATGATGGTTTCACTAACAAAATCTCATTCATGCACCAAGACAAGAAGATAGTGCTCAAACCTTTGAGTCCGCAAGAGGTGTGTGAGGATCAAGGAAAAATGAGAGAAAAGATTGTCCAAGAAAAGAAAGAAAAAGAAAGTCAAACACTTGAGAGCTCAAAAAGTGAGGACAAAAAGAGAGAAACACATGAGAGGAAAAAGAAGAGTGAAACTCTTGAGGTGAAGGAGAGCTTTTTAGCTACAAAAAGTGAGGTCAAGAGGTTGTTTCTATCTAAACAGCCCCTATTTTTGTTAATTTGCAAAAACTATGTTTTGACCACTAACACTTTTGATAACCTTGATTTGCCTTCTAGAGTGAAGTCTCTTTTGCAGGAATTTGGAGATGTGTTTCCAACAAGTGTACCAAGTGGGTTGCCACCATTAAGAGGTATTGAGCATCAAATTGATCTCATTCCAGGAGCTTCTTTGCCTAATAGACCAGCCTATAGAAGCAACCCGCAAGAGACCAAGGAGATCCAAAGACAAGTGGATGAACTCATTGGTAAGGGATGGGTAAGAGATAGCATGAGTCCTTGTGCTGTCCCGGTAATTTTGGTTCCTAAAAAGGATGGGACATGGCGCATGTGTTCTGATTGTAGAGCCCTTAATAACATCACCATTAAATATAGGCATCCTATACCTAGGCTTGATGATTTGCTTGATGAATTGCATGGTGCATGTTACTTCTCTAAAATTGATTTAAAAAGTGGATACAATCAAATTAGGGTTAGAGAAGGGGATGAATGGAAAACTGCTTTCAAAACAAAATATGGTTTGTATGAATGGTTGGTTATGCCTTTTGGCTTAACTAATGCTCCTAGCACTTTCATGAGATTAATGAACCATGTTTTGAGAAAATTCATAGGAAAATTTGTTGTGGTGTACTTTGATGATATTCTTATCTATAGCACTTCACTTGAATTGCATGTTGATCATTTAAAATCTGTCTTGTGTGTGCTTAGAGAAGAACAATTGTATGCCAATCTTGAAAAATGCATCTTTTGTACTAACCATGTTGTGTTTCTTGGTTTTGTTGTAAGTTCAAAAGGAGTACAAGTGGATGAGGAAAAGGTTAGGGCTATTCAAGAATGGCCTACGCCTAAGTCCGTGACCGAAGTGAGAAGTTTCCATGGTTTAGCAAGTTTCTATAGGAGATTTGTGAAGGATTTTAGCACATTGGCAGCACCTCTCAATGAAGTGCTTAAGAAAAATGTTGGTTTCAAATGGGGAGAGAAACAAGAAGAAGCTTTCAATGCTCTTAAGCAAAAGCTAACTAATGCCCCCATACTTGCTTTGCCAAACTTTCAAAAATCTTTTGAAATTGAGTGTGATGCTTCAAATGTTGGGATTGGGGCTGTGTTGTTGCAAGAAGGCCATCCAATTGCTTATTTTAGTGAAAAGCTAAGTGGTCCTACCCTTAACTATTCAACTTATGATAAAGAGTTGTATGCCTTAGTGAGAGCTTTGAAAACATGGCAACACTACCTTTATCCCAAGGAATTTATCATTCATAGTGACCATGAGTCCCTCAAATATATCAAGGGACAAGGCAAGCTTAACAAAAGGCATGCCAAGTGGGTAGAATTTCTAGAGCAATTCCCTTATGTTATCAAACATAAAAGAGGAAAAGGTAACATTGTAGCCGATGCTCTTTCTCGGCGTCATGCTTTGATTTCTATGCTTGAAACAAAATTGATTGGTCTTGAATGTTTGAAAAACATGTATGAAAGTGATGAAACTTTTGGTGAAATTTTTAAAAATTGCGAAAAATTTTCAGAAAATGGTTTCTTTAGGTATGAAGGCTTTCTTTTCAAAGAAAACAAATTGTGTGTGCGTAAATGTTCTACAAGAAACTTGCTTGTTAGTGAAGCACATGAAGGAGGTTTAATGGGGCATTTTGGGGTCCAAAAGACTCTAAAAACATTACAAGAACATTTTTATTGGCCTCATTTGAAAAAGGATGTGCAGAAATTTTGTGAACATTGCATTGTTTGTAAAAAGGCAAAGTCAAAGGTAAAGCCTCATGGATTGTATACTCCATTGCCAATTCCAGAGTATCCTTGGATTGATTTATCCATGGATTTTGTTTTGGGGCTGCCAAACACAAGTAGTGGCAAAGATTCAATTTTTGTGGTTGTTGATAGGTTTTCTAAAATGGCTCATTTTATTCCATGTAAAAAGGTGAATGATGCTTCTCATGTGGCTGATTTGTTTTTCAAGGAGATTGTGAGACTCCATGGTTTGCCAAGGAGCATTGTTAGTGATAGGGACTCCAAGTTCCTAAGCCATTTTTGGAGGACCTTGTGGGGCAAGTTAGGCACTAAATTGTTATTTTCAACCACTTGTCACCGACAAACCGATGGGCAAACGGAAGTTGTTAATAGGACGTTGGGAACATTGCTTAGGACAGTTTTAAGAAAGAACTTAAAGACTTGGGAAGTTTGTTTACCCCATGTTGAGTTTGCTTACAATAGGGCTGTTCATAGCACTACTAATTGTTCTCCTTTTGAGGTTGTTTATGGTTTTAACCCACTAACTCCTCTTGATCTTTTGCCTATGCCTAATGTTTCAGTTTTTAAGCATAAAGAAGGTCAAGCAAAGGCGGACTATGTGAAGAAGCTTCATGAGAGAGTCAAAAATCAAATTGAGAGGAGAAATGAAAGCTATGCTAAACAAGCCAACAAAGGGAGAAAGAAGGTTATCTTCGAACCCGGAGATTGGGTTTGGGTGCACATGAGAAAGGAAAGGTTTCCGGAATAAAGGAAGTCAAAGCTTCAACCAAGGGGAGATGGTCCATTCCAAGTGCTTGAAAGAATCAATGACAATGCTTACAAAATTGAGCTGCCGGGTGAGTATAATGTTAGTTCCACCTTCAATGTGTCTGACTTATCTCTTTTTGATGTAGATGGAGAATCCGATTTAAGGACAAATCCTTCTCAAGAGGGAGAGAATGATGAGGACATGACCATGAGCAAAGGCAAGGATCCTCTTGAAGGACTTGGAGGACCTATGACAAGGGCTAGAGTAAGGAGAGCAAAGGAAGCTCTTCAACAAGTGTTGTCCATATTAATTGAATACAAGCCCAAGTTTCAAAGAGAAAAGACCAAGGTTGTGAATTGCATCATGGCCCAAATGGAGGAGAACTAAGGCGCCACTTTGCTTCAGTTTTTAAGTTTTTAATTTGTTTTAAATAATGGCCCAATCCTTTGTAAAGTTGGCTGACCAAATAATGTTTTGCGGTTAATCAACTAATGGGCTTTGGTTTGGTTTTATTTCAAGTTGTAATAAGGGCCCAATTGGTAACTTAGGCATCAGCCTTTGGGAGACCAAGAGGCGCATAGCTAGTGGCTGTTGGGTGACTTTTTGGTTGCCACAATTTCAGTTACAATCAGCCATCAAGTAGCTTTATTTCCTAGCTTAGTGGATCATTATCTAAGTGGAATAAATTTTTCGTTACGGAACCTTTGTAATTCTGATGGTAAAGCTTCTATATAAGCTGAACCATTCTTATCAATAAGACAAGTTAAGTTTGATTCAGAAATATTAGAGTTTATCTCTTTTATCTTAGTGAGAGTGATTCTCCTAAGTTCTTGAGTGATTCAAGAACTACTTGGCTGTATCAAAGGGCTTTCACATCCCTTTGTGTGTTGCCTTCCTTGGAAAGAGTGATTCTTTCCTTTCCCCATTCAATTCTTCACCAAAATTCCAAAAAAACTCAAATCTGCCCAGAATTATCTCGTTATCATAACTCTCATTCTACTCAGCCAAATTGAGTGATTCTTGAGCCTAAATTGAATTTCAGAACGAGAACTTTCACCTCGTTTTAGAATCACCTCAATTGGAGTTCTATAACTCAAGATACCGTCTTTCTAAAATTCTGTCCAGCCACCACCAAACTAGCGTTTTTGCTTATTTTTTTTTAACACCATGGACCAACACCTAATTTGACCAGAAATTCATCACTAATTTTCAAATTTTTCTATAAGGTTCTAACCCTAAAGATCCTAAGTCAGCCCTTGTGCAAATGGGGTTTATATCACTAGGAGTGATATTGAAGGAGTTTCAGTGGCCTGAGACGAGTTTCGCACGTCTTCCTTTGCCCTTGAGCAAAATGGGACCAAAAGAGACCAAAACTGTAACATGGGTCCAAAGGTGCCAGAAAGCGCCAAAACGGGAGAAGGTTGTGAGAAAGCCTTCCTTTGAGCCCTAGGAGTGATATTGAAGGAGTTTCAGTGGCCTGAGACGAGTTTCACACGTCTTCCTTTGCCCTTGAGCAAAATGGGACCAAAAGAGACCAAAACTGGAACATGGGTCCAAAGGTGCCAGAAAGCGCCAAAACGGGAGAAGGTTGTGAGAAAGCCTTCCTTTGAGCCCTAGGAGTGATATTGAAGGTGTTTCAGTGGCCTGAGACGAGTTTCGCACGTCTTCCTTTGCCATTGAGCAAAATGGGATCAAAAGAGACCAAAACTGGAACTTGAGTCCAAAGGCGACAGAAAGTGCCAAAAGGGGAAGAAGGTGGTGAGAAAGCCATCCTTTCAGTCCTAGGAGTGATATTTAAGGAGATTCAGTGGCCTGAGACGAGTTTCGCACGTCTTCCTTTGCCATTGAGCAAAATGGGACCAAAAGAGACCAAAACTGGAACTTGAGTCCAAAGGCGCCAGAAAGCGCCAAAACGGGAGAAGGTTGTGAGAAAGCCTTCCTTTCAGCCCTAGGAGTGATATTGAAGGTGTTTCAGTGGCCTGAGACGAGTTTCGCACGACTTCCTTTGCCATTGAGCAAAATGGGACCAAAAGAGACCAAAACTGTAACTTGAGTCTAAAGGCGACAGAAAGTGCCAAAAGGGGAGAAGGTGGTGAGAAAGCCTTCCTTTCAGTCCTAGGAGTGATATTGAAGGTGTTTCAGTGGCCTGAGACGAGTTTCGCACGTCTTCCTTTGCCATTGAGCAAAATGGGACCAAAAGAGACCAAAACTGGAACTTGAGTCCAAAGGCGACAGAAAGTGCCAAAAAAGGAAGAAGGTGGTGAGAAAGCCTTCCTTTCAGTCCTAGGAGTGATATTTAAGGAGATTCAGTGGCCTGAGACGAGTTTCGCACGTCTTCCTTTGCCATTGAGCAAAATGGGACCAAAAGAGACCAAAACTGGAACTTGAGTCCAAAGGCGCCAGAAAGCGCCAGAACGGGAGAAGGTTGTGAGAAAGCCTTCCTTCGAGCCCTAGGAGTGATATTGAAGGAGTTTCAGTGGCCTGAGACGAGTTTTGCACGTCTTCCTTTGCCCTTGAGCAAAATGGGACCAAAAGAGACCAAAACTGGAACATGGGTCCAAAGGCGCCAGAAAGCGCCAAAACGGGAGAAGGTTGTGAGAAAGCCTTCCTTTGAGCCCTAGGAGTGATATTTAAGGAGTTTCAGTGGCCTGAGACTAGTTTCGCACGTCTTCCTTTGCCCTTGAACAAAATGGGACCAAAAGAGACCAAAACTGGAACTTGAGTCCAAAGGCGACAGAAAGTGCCAAAAGGGGAGAAGGTGGTGAGAAAGCCTTCCTTTCAGTCCTAGGAGTGATATTGAAGGTGTTTCAGTGGCCTGAGACGAGTTTCGCACGTCTTCCTTTGCCATTGAGCAAAATGGGACCAAAAGAGACCAAAACTGGAACTTGAGTCCAAAGACGACAGAAAGTGCCAAAAGGGGAAGAAGGTGCTGAGAAAGCCATCCTTTGAGCCCTAGGAGTGATATTGAAGGTGTTTCAGTGGCCTGAGATGAGTTTTGCACGTCTTCCTTTGTCATTGAGCAAAATGGGACCAAAAGAGACCAAAACTAGAACTTGAGTCCAAAGGCGACAGAAAGTGCCAAAAGGGGAAGAAGGTGGTGAGAAAGCCTTCCTTTCAGTCCTAGGAGTGATATTGAAGGTGTTTCAGTGGCCTGAGAAGAGTTTCGCACGTCTTCCTTTGCCATTGAGCAAAATGGGACCAAAAGAGACCAAAACTGGAACATGGGTCCAAAGGCACCAGAAAGCGCCAAAACGGGAGAAGGTTGTGAGAAAGCCTTCCTTTGAGCCCTAGGAGTGATATTGAAGGTGTTTCAGTGGCCTGAGACGAGTTTCGCACGTCTTCCTTTGCCCTTGAGCAAAATGGGACCAAAAGAGACCAACACTGGAACATGGGTCCAAAGGTGCCAGAAAGCGCCAAAACGGGAGAAGGTTGTGAGAAAGCCTTCCTTTGAGCCCTAGGAGTGATATTGAAAGTGTTTCAGTGGCCTGAGATGAGTTTCGCACGTCTTCCTTTGCCATTGAGCAAAATGGGATCAAAAGAGACCAAAACTGGAACTTGAGTCCAAAGGCGACAGAAAGTGCCAAAAGGGGAAGAAGGTGGTGAGAAAGCCATCCTTTCAGTCCTAGGAGTGATATTTAAGGAGATTCAGTGGCCTGAGACGAGTTTCGCACGTCTTCCTTTGCCCTTGAGCAAAATGGGACCAAAAGAGACCAAAACTGGAACATGGGTCCAAAGGCGCCAGAAAGCGCCAAAACGGGAGAAGGTTGTGAGAAAGCCTTCCTTTGAGCCCTAGGAGTGATATTTAAGGAGTTTCAGTGGCCTGAGACTAGTTTCGCACGTCTTCCTTTGCCCCTGAACAAAATGGGACCAAAAGAGACCAAAACTGGAACTTGAGTCCAAAGGCGACAGAAAGTGCCAAAAGGGGAGAAGGTGGTGAGAAAGCCTTCCTTTCAGTCCTAGGAGTGATATTGAAGGTGTTTCAGTGGCCTGAGACGAGTTTCGCACGTCTTCCTTTGCCATTGAGCAAAATGGGACCAAAAGAGACCAAAACTGGAACTTGAGTCCAAAGGCGACAGAAAGTGCCAAAAGGGGAAGAAGGTGGTGAGAAAGCCATCCTTTCAGTCCTAGGAGTGATATTTAAGGAGATTCAGTGGCCTGAGACGAGTTTCGCACGTCTTCCTTTGCCATTGAGCAAAATAGGACCAAAAGAGACCAAAACTTGAACTTGAGTCCAAAGGCGCCAGAAAGCGCCAAAACGGGAGAAGGTTGTGAGAAAGCCTTCCTTTGAGCCCTAGGAGTGATATTTAAGGAGTTTCAGTGGCCTGAGACTAGTTTCGCACGTCTTCCTTTGCCATTGAGCAAAATGGGACCAAAAGAGACCAAAACTGTAACTTGAGTCTAAAGGCGACAGAAAGAGCCAAAACGGGAGAAGGTGGTGAGAAAGCCTTCCTTGCAGTCCTAGGAGTGATATTGAAGGTGTTTCAGTGGCCTGAGACGAGTTTCGCACGTCTTCCTTTGCCATTGAGCAAAATGGGACCAAAAGAGACCAAAACTGGAACTTGAGTCCAAAGGCGACAGAAAGTGCCAAAAGGGGAAGAAGGTGGTGATAAAGCCTTCCTTTCAGTCCTAGGAGTGATATTTAAGGAGATTCAGTGGCCTGAGACGAGTTTTGCACGTCTTCCTTTGCCATTGAGCAAAATGGGACCAAAAGAGACCAAAACTGGAACTTGAGTCCCAAGGCGCCAGAAAGCGCCAGAACGGGAGAAGGTGGTGAGAAAGCCTTCCTTGCAGTCCTAGGAGTGATATTGAAGGTGTTTCAGTGGCCTGAGACGAGTTTCGCACGTCTTCCTTTGCCATTGAGCAAAATGGGACCAAAAGAGACCAAAACTGGAACTTGAGTCCAAAGGCGACAGAAAGTGCCAAAAGGGGAGAAGGTGGTGAGAAAGCTTTCCTTTCAGTCCTAGGAGTGATATTGAAGGTGTTTCAGTGGCCTGAGATGAGTTTCGCACGTCTTCCTTTGTCATTGAGCAAAATGGGACCAAAAGAGACCAAAACTAGAACTTGAGTCCAAAGGCGACAGAAAGTGCCAAAAGGGGAAGAAGGTGGTGAGAAAGCCTTCCTTTCAGTCCTAGGAGTGATATTTAAGGAGATTCAGTGGCCTGAGACGAGTTTTGCACGTCTTCCTTTGCCGGTAAGCAAAAAAGGACCAAAAGTGCCTAAAATCAGAACTTAGGTCGACAGGCGCCATAAAGTGCCAGAAGGGGATAAGGTGATAAGAAAGACTTCCTTCCACTCCCTAGAGTTATATTCAAAGAGTTTCAGTGGTTTAAGAGGAGTTTCGCATGTCTTCTTTTGCCGGTAAGCAAAAAGGGGACCAAAAGACACCAAAACTGGAACATGGGTCCAAAGGCGCCAGAAAGCGCCAGAACGGGAGAAGGTTGTGAGAAAGCCTTCCTTTGAGCCCTAGGAGTGATATTGAAGGAGTTTCAGTGGCCTGAGACGAGTTTCGCACGTCTTCCTTTGCCATTGAGCAAAATGGGACCAAAAGAGACCATAACTGGAACTTGAGTCCAAAGGCGACAGAAAGTGCCAAAAGAGGAGAAGGTGGTGAGAAAGCCTTCCTTTCAGTCCTAGGAGTGATATTTAAGGTGTTTCAGTGGCCTGACACGAGTTTTGCACGTCTTCCTTTGCCATTGAGCAAAATGGGACCAAAAGAGACCAAAACTGGAACTTGAGTCCAAAGGCGACAGAAAGTGCCAAAAGGGGAAGAAGGTGGTGAGAAAGCCTTCCTTTCAGTCCTAGGAGTGATATTTAAGGAGATTCAGTGGCCTGAGACGAGTTTCGCACGTCTTCCTTTGCCATTGAGCAAAATGGGACCAAAAGAGACCAAAACTGGAACTTGAGTCCAAAGGCGCCAGAAAGCGCCAGAACGGGAGAAGGTTGTGAGAAAGCCTTCCTTTGAGCCCTAGGAGTGATATTGAAGGAGTTTCAGTGGCCTGAGACGAGTTTCGCACGTCTTCCTTTGCCCTTGAGCAAAATGGGACCAAAAGAGACCAAAACTGGAACATGGGTCCAAAGGCGCCAGAAAGCGCCAAAACGGGAGAAGGTTGTGAGAAAGCCTTCCTTTGAGCCCTAGGAGTGATATTGAAGGAGTTTCAGTGGCCTGAGACGAGTTTCGCACGTCTTCCTTTGCCATTGAGCAAAATGGGACCAAAAGAGACCAAAACTGGAACTTGAGTCCAAAGGCGACAGAAAGTGCCAAAAGGGGAAGAAGGTGGTGAGAAAGCCTTCCTTTCAGTCCTAGGAGTGATATTTAAGGAGATTCAGTGGCCTGAGACGAGTTTCGCACGTCTTCCTTTGCCATTGAGCAAAATGGGACCAAAAGAGACCAAAACTGGAACTTGAGTCCAAAGGCGCCAGAAAGCGCCAAAACGGGAGAAGGTTGTGAGAAAGCCTTCCTTTCAGCCCTAGGAGTGATATTGAAGGTGTTTCAGTGGCCTGAGACGAGTTTCGCACGTCTTCCTTTGCCATTGAGCAAAATGGGACCAAAAGAGACCAAAACTGTAACTTGAGTCTAAAGGCGACAGAAAGAGCCAAAACGGGAGAAGGTGGTGAGAAAGCCTTCCTTTCAGTCCTAGGAGTGATATTGAAGGTGTTTCAGTGGCCTGAGACGAGTTTCGCACGTCTTCCTTTGCCATTGAGCAAAATGGGACCAAAGAGAGACCAAAGCGGAACTTGAGTCCAAAGGCGCCAGAAAGCGCCAGAACGGAAGAAGGTGGTGAGAAAGCCTTCCTTTCAGTCCTAGGAGTGATATTTAAGGAGATTCAATGGCCTGAGACGAGTTTTGCATGTCTTCCTTTGCCATTGAGCAAAATGGGACCAAAAGAGACCAAAACTGGAACTTGAGTCCAAAGGCGCCAGAAAGCGCCAGAACGGGAGAAGGTTGTGAGAAAGCCTTCCTTCGAGCCCTAGGAGTGATATTGAAGGAGTTTCAGTGGCCTGAGACGAGTTTCGCACGTCTTCCTTTGCCCTTGAGCAAAATGGGACCAAAAGAGACCAAAACTGGAACATGGGTCCAAAGGCGCTAGAAAGCGCCAAAACGGGAGAAGGTTGTGAGAAAGCCTTCCTTCGAGCCCTAGGAGTGATATTTAAGGAGTTTCAGTGGCCTGAGACTAGTTTCGCACGTCTTCCTTTGCCCTTGAACAAAATGGGACCAAAAGAGACCAAAACTGGAACTTGAGTCCAAAGGCGACAGAAAGTGCCAAAAGGGGAGAAGGTGGTGAGAAAGCCTTCCTTTCAGTCCTAGGAGTGATATTGAAGGTGTTTCAGTGGCCTGAGACGAGTTTCGCACGTCTTCCTTTGCCAGTGACCAAAATGCGACCAAAAGAGACCAACAATGGCACTTGAGTCCAAAGGCGACAGTAAGTGCCAAAATGGGAAGAAGGTGCTGAGAAAGCCATCCTTTGAGCCCTAGGAGTGATATTGAAGGAGTGTCAGTGGCCTGAGACGAGTTTCGCACGTCTTCCTTTGCCCTTGAGCAAAATGGGACCAAAAGAGACCAAAACTGCAACTTGAGTCCAAAGCCGACAGAAAGTGCCAAAAGGGGAGAAGGTGGTGAGAAAGCCTTCCTTTCAGTCCTAGGAGTGATATTGAAGGTGTTTCGGTGGCACGAGACGAGTTTCGCACGTCTTCCTTTGCCATTGAGCAAAATGGGACCAAAAGAGACCAAAGCTGGAACTTGAGTCCAAAGGCGGCAGAGAAAGTGCCAAAAGGGGAGAAGGTGGTGAGAAAGCCTTCCTTTCAGTCCTAGGAGTGATATTGAAGGTGTTTCGGTGGCACGAGATGAGTTTCGCACGTCTTCCTTTGCCATTGATCAAAATGGGACCAAAAGAGACCAAAACTAGAACATGGGTCCAAAGGCGCCAGAAAGCGCCAGAACGGAAGAAGGTGGTGAGAAAGCCTTCCTTTCAGTCCTAGGAGTGATATTTAAGGAGATTCAGTGGCCTGAGACGAGTTTTGCACGTCTTCCTTTGCCATTGAGCAAAATGGGACCAAAAGTGCCTAAAATCAGAACTTAGGTCGAAAGGCGACATAAAGTGCCAGTAGGGGAGAAGGGGATAAGAAAGACTTCCTTCCACTCCCTAGGAGTTATATTCAAAGAGTTTCGGTGGTTTAAGAGGAGTTTCGCATGTCTTCTTTTGCCATTGAGCAAAATGGGACCAAAAGAGACCAAAGCTGGAACATGGGTCCAAAGGCGCCGAAAGCGCCAGAACGGGAGAAGGTTGTGAGAAAGCCTTCCTTTGAGCCCTAGGAGTGATATTGAAGGAGTTTCAGTGGCCTGAGACGAGTTTCGCACGTCTTCCTTTGCCATTGAGCAAAATGGGACCAAAAGAGACCAAAACTGGAACTTGAGTCCAAAGGCGACAGAAAGTGCCAAAAGAGGAGAAGGTGGTGAGAAAGCCTTCCTTTCAGTCCTAGGAGTGATATTTAAGGTGTTTCAGTGGCCTGACACGAGTTTTGCACGTCTTCCTTTGCCATTGAGCAAAATGGGACCAAAAGAGACCAAAACTGGAACTTGAGTCCAAAGGCGACAGAAAGTGCCAAAAGGGGAGAAGGTGGTGAGAAAGCCTTCCTTTCAGTCCTAGGAGTGATATTGAAGGTGTTTCAGTGGCCTAAGATGAGTTTCGCACGTCTTCCTTTGTCATTGAGCAAAATGGGACCAAAAGAGACCAAAACTAGAACTTGAGTCCAAAGGCGACAGAAAGTGCCAAAAGGGAAGAAGGTGGTGAGAAAGCCTTCCTTTCAGTCCTAGGAGTGATATTTAAGGTGTTTCAGTGGCCTGAGACGAGTTTTGCACGTCTTCCTTTGCCATTGAAGCAAAATGGGACCAAAAGTGCCTAAAATCAGAACTTAGGTCGAAAGGCGCCATAAAGTGCCAGAAGGGGGTAAGGTGGTAAGAAAGACTTCCTTTCACTCCCTAGGGTTATATTCAAAGAGTTTCAGTGGTTTGAGAGGAGTTTCGCATGTCTTCTTTTGCCGGTAAGCAAAAAGGGGACCAAAAGAGACCAAAACTGGAACATGGGTCCAAAGGCGCCAGAAAGCGCCAGAACGGGAGAAGGTTGTGAGAAAGCCTTCCTTTGAGCCCTAGGAGTGATATTGAAGGAGTTTCAGTGGCCTGAGACGAGTTTCGCACGTCTTCCTTTGCCCTTGAGCAAAATGGGACCAAAAGAGACCAAAACTAGAACTTGAGTCCAAAGGCGACAGAAAGTGCCAAAAGGGGAGAAGGTGGTGAGAAAGCCTTCCTTTCAGTCCTAGGAGTGATATTGAAGGTGTTTCAGTGGCCTGAGACGAGTTTCGCACGTCTTCCTTTGCCATTGAGCAAAATGGGACCAAAAGAGACCAAAACTGGAACTTGAGTCCAAAGGCGACAGAAAGTGCCAAAAGGGGAAGAAGGTGGTGAGAAAGCCTTCCTTTCAGTCCTAGGAGTGATATTTAAGGAGATTCAGTGGCCTGAGACGAGTTTCGCACGTCTTCCTTTGCCATTGAGCAAAATGGGACCAAAAGAGACCAAAACTGGAACTTGAGTCCAAAGGCGCCAGAAAGCGCCAGAACGGGAGAAGGTTGTGAGAAAGCCTTCCTTTGAGCCCTAGGAGTGATATTGAAGGAGTTTCGGTGGCACGAGACGAGTTTCGCACGTCTTCCTTTGCCCTTGAGCAAAATGGGACCAAAAGAGACCAAAACTGGAACATGGGTCCAAAGGCGCCAGAAAGCGCCAAAACGGGAGAAGGTTGTGAGAAAGCCTTCCTTTGAGCCCTAGGAGTGATATTTAAGGAGTTTCAGTGGCCTGAGACTAGTTTCGTACGTCTTCCTTTGCCCTTGAGCAAAATGGGACCAAAAGATACCAAAGCGGAACTTGAGTCCAAAGGCGACGAGAAAGTGCCAAAAGGGAGAAGGTGGTGAGAAAGCCTTCCTTTTAGTCCTAGGAGTGATATTGAAGGTGTTTCAGTGGCCTGAGACGAGTTTCGCACGTCTTCCTTTGCCATTGAGCAAAATGGGACCAAAAGAGACCAAAACTGGAACTTGAGTCCAAAGGCGACAGAAAGTGCCAAAAGGGGAAGAAGGTGGTGAGAAAGCCTTCCTTTCAGTCCTAGGAGTGATATTTAAGGAGATTCAGTGGCCTGAGACGAGTTTTGCACGTCTTCCTTAGCCATTGAGCAAAATGGGACCAAAAGAGACCAAAACTGGAACTTGAGTCCAAAGGCGCCAGAAAGCGCCAGAACGGGAGAAGGTTGTGAGAAAGCCTTCCTTTGAGCCCTAGGAGTGATATTGAAGGAGTTTCAGTGGGCTGAGACAAATTTCGCACGTCTTCCTTTGCCCTTGAGCAAAATGGGACCAAAAGATACCAAAACTGGAACATGGGTCCAAAGGCGCTAGAAAGCGCCAAAACGGGAGAAGGTTGTGAGAAAGCCTTCCTTTGAGCCCTAGGAGTGATATTTAAGGTGTTTCAGTGGCCTGAGACAAGTTTCGCACGTCTTCCTTTGCCCTTGAACAAAATGGGACCAAAAGAGACCAAAACTAGAACTTGAGTCCAAAGGCGACAGAAAGTGCCAAAAGGGGAGAAGGTGGTGAGAAAGCCTTCCTTTCAGTCCTAGGAGTGATATTGAAGGTGTTTCAGTGGCCTGAGACGAGTTTCGCACGTCTTCCTTTGCCATTGAGGAAAATGGGACCAAAAGAGACCAAAACTGGAACTTGAGTCCAAAGGCGACAGAAAGTGCCAAAAGGGGAAGAAGGTGGTGAGAAAGCCATCCTTTCAGTCCTAGGAGTGATATTTAAGGAGATTCAGTGGCCTGAGACGAGTTTTGCACGTCTTCCTTTGCCATTGAGCAAAATGAGACCAAAAGAGACCAAAACTGGAACTTGAGTCCAAAGGCGCCAGAAAGTGCCAGATCGGGAGAAGGTTGTGAGAAAGCCTTCCTTTGAGCCCTAGGAGTGATATTGAAGGAGTTTCGGTGGCACGAGACGAGTTTCGCACGTCTTCCTTTGCCATTGAGCAAAATGGGACCAAAAGAGACCAAAGCTGGAACTTGAGTCCAAAGGCGACGAGAAAGTGCCAAAAGGGGAGAAGGTGGTGAGAAAGCCTTCCTTTCAGTCCTAGGAGTGATATTGAAGGTGTTTCGGTGGCTTTGAGACGAGTTTCGCACGTCTTCCTTTGCCATTGAGCAAAATGGGACCAAAAGAGACCAAAGCTGGAACTTGAGTCCAAAGGCGACAGAAAGTGCCAAATGGGGAAGAAGGTGGTGAGAAACCCTTCCTTTAAGTCGTAGGAGTGATATTTACGGAGATACAGTGGCCTGAGACGAGTTACGCACTTCTTCATTTGCCATTGAGCAAAATGGGACCAAAAGAGACCAAAACTGGAACTTGAGTCCAAAGGCGCCAGAAAGCGCCAGAACGGGAGAAGGTTGTGAGAAAGCCTTCCTTTGAGTCCTAGGAGTGATATTGAAGGAGTTTCAGTGGCCTGAGACGAGTTTCGCACGTCTTCCTTTGCCCTTGAGCAAAATGGGACCAAAAGAGACCAAAACTGGAACATGGGTCCAAAGGCGCCAGAAAGCGCCAAAACGGGAGAAGGTTGTGAGAAAGCCTTCCTTTGAGCCCTAGGAGTGATATTTAAGGAGTTTCAGTGGCCTGAAACTAGTTTCGCACATCTTCCTTTGCCCTTGAACAAAATGGGACCAAAAGAGACCAAAACTGGAACTTGAGTCCAAAGGCGACAGAAAGTGCCAAAAGAGGAGAAGGTGGTGAGAAAGCCTTCCTTTCAGTCCTAGGAGTGATATTTAAGGTGTTTCAGTGGCCTGAGACGAGTTTTGCACGTCTTCCTTTGCCATTGAGCAAAATGGGACCAAAAGAGACCAAAATTGGAACTTGAGTCCAAAGGCGACAGAAAGTGCCAAAAGAGGAGAAGGTGGTGAGAAAGCCTTCCTTTCAGTCCTAGGAGTGATATTGAAGGTGTTTCAGTGGCCAAAGATGAGTTTCGCACGTCTTCCTTTGTCATTGAGCAAAATGGGACCAAAAGAGACCAAAACTAGAACTTGAGTCCAAAGGCGACAGAAAGTGCCAAAAGGGAAGAAGGTGGTGAGAAAGCCTTCCTTTCAGTCCTAGGAGTGATATTTAAGGTGTTTCAGTGGCCTGAGACGAGTTTTGTACGTCTTCCTTTGCCGGTAAGCAAAAAAGGACCAAAAGTGCCTAAAATCAGAACTTAGGTCGAAAGGCGCCATAAAGTGCCAGAAGGGGATAAGGTGGTAAGAAAGACTTCCTTTCACTCCCTAGGGTTATATTCAAAGAGTTTCAGTGGTTTGAGAGGAGTTTCGCATGTCTTCTTTTGCTTAGGTAAGCAAAAAGGGGGCCAAAAGAGACCAAAACTGGAACATGGGTCCAAAGGCGCCAGAAAGCGCCAGAACGGGAGAAGGTTGTGAGAAAGCCTTCCTTTGAGCCCTAGGAGTGATATTTAAGGTGTTTCGGTGGCCTGAGACAAGTTTCGCACGTCTTCCTTTGCCCTTGAACAAAATGGGACCAAAAGAGACCAAAACTGGAACTTGAGTCCAAAGGCGACAGAAAGTGCCAAAAGGGGAGAAGGTGGTGAGAAAGCCTTCCTTTCGGTCCTAGGAGTGATATTGAAGGTGTTTCAGTGGCCTGAGACGAGTTTCGCACGTCTTCCTTTGCCATTAAGCAAAATGGGACCAAAAGAGACCAAAACTGGAACTTGAGTCCAAAGGCGACAGAAAGTGCCAAAAGGGGAAGAAGGTGGTGAGAAAGCCTTCCTTTCAGTCCTAGGAGTGATATTTAAGGAGATTCAGTGGCCTGAGACGAGTTTTGCACGTCTTCCTTTGCCATTGAGCAAAATGGGACCAAAAGAGACCAAAACTGGAACTTGAGTCCAAAGGCGCCAGAAAGTGCTAGAACGGGAGAAGGTTGTGAGAAAGCCTTCCTTTGAGCCCTAGGAGTGATATTGAAGGAGTTTCAGTGGCCTGAGACGAGTTTTGCACGTCTTCCTTTGCCATTGAGCAAAATGGGACCAAAAGAGACCAAAACTGGAACTTGAGTCCAAAGGCGCCAGAAAGTGCCAAAAGGGGAGAAGGTGGTGAGAAAGCCTTCCTTTCAGTCCTAGGAGTGATATTGAAGGTGTTTCAGTGGCCTGAGACGAGTTTCGCACGTCTTCCTTTGCCATTGAGCAAAATGGGACCAAAAGAGACCAAAACTGGAACTTGAGTCCAAAGGCGACAGAAAGTGCCAAAAGGGGAAGAAGGTGGTGAGAAAGCCTTCCTTTCAGTCCTAGGAGTGATATTTAAGGAGATTCAGTGGCCTGAGACGAGTTTCGCACGTCTTCCTTTGCCATTGAGCAAAATGGGACCAAAAGAGACCAAAACTGGAACTTGAGTCCAAAGGCGCCAGAAAGCGCCAAACGGGAGAAGGTTGTGAGAAAGCCTTCCTTTGAGCCCTAGGAGTGATATTGAAGGAGTTTCGGTGGCACGAGACGAGTTTCGCACGTCTTCCTTTGCCCTTGAGCAAAATGGGACCAAAAGAGACCAAAGCGGAACTTGAGTCCAAAGGCGGCAGAAAGCGCCAAAACGGGAGAAGGTTGTGAGAAAGCCTTCCTTTGAGCCCTAGGAGTGATATTTAAGGAGTTTCAGTGGCCTGAGACGAGTTTCGCACGTCTTCCTTTGCCCTTGAGCAAAGTGCGACCAAAAGAGACCAAAACTGGAACTTGAGTCCAAAGGCGACAGAAAGTGCCAAAAAGGGAGAAGGTGGTGAGAAAGCCTTCCTTTCAGTCCTAGGAGTGATATTTAAGGTGTTTCAGTGGCCTGAGACGAGTTTTGCACGTCTTCCTTTGCCATTGAGCAAAATGGGACCAAAAGAGACCAAAACTGGAACTTGAGTCCAAAGGCGACAGAAAGTGCCAAAAGGGGAGAAGGTGGTGAGAAAGCCTTCCTTTCAGTCCTAGGAGTGATATTGAAGGTGTTTCAGTGGCCTAAGATGAGTTTCGCACGTCTTCCTTTGTCATTGAGCAAAATGGGACCAAAAGAGACCAAAACTAGAACTTGAGTCCAAAGGCGACAGAAAGTGCCAAAAGGGAAGAAGGTGGTGAGAAAGCCTTCCTTTCAGTCCTAGGAGTGATATTTAAGGTGTTTCAGTGGCCTGAGACGAGTTTTGCACGTCTTCCTTTGCCGGTAAGCAAAAAAGGACCAAAAGTGCCTAAAATCAGAACTTAGGTCGAAAGGCGCCATAAAGTGCCAGAAGGGGATAAGGTGGTAAGAAAGACTTCCTTTCACTCCCTAGGGTTATATTCAAAGAGTTTCAGTGGTTTGAGAGGAGTTTCGCATGTCTTCTTTTGCCGGTAAGCAAAAAGGGGACCAAAAGAGACCAAAACTGGAACATGGGTCCAAAGGCGCCAGAAAGCGCCAGAACGGGAGAAGGTTGTGAGAAAGCCTTCCTTTGAGCCCTAGGAGTGATATTTAAGGTGTTTCGGTGGCCTGAGACAAGTTTCGCACGTCTTCCTTTGCCCTTGAACAAAATGGGACCAAAAGAGACCAAAACTGGAACTTGAGTCCAAAGGCGACAGAAAGTGCCAAAAGGGGAGAAGGTGGTAAGAAAGCCTTCCTTTCAGTCCTAGGAGTGATATTGAAGGTGTTTCAGTGGCCTGAGACGAGTTTCGCACGTCTTCCTTTGCCATTGAGCAAAATGGGACCAAAAGAGACCAAAACTGGAACTTGAGTCCAAAGGCGACAGAAAGTGCCAAAAGGGGAAGAAGGTGGTGAGAAAGCCTTCCTTTCAGTCCTAGGAGTGATATTTAAGGAGATTCAGTGGCCTGAGACGAGTTTTGCACGTCTTCCTTTGCCATTGAGCAAAATGGGACCAAAAGAGACCAAAACTTGAGTCCAAAGGCGCCGAAAGCGCCAAACGGGAGAAGGTTGTGAGAAAGCCTTCAAATGAGCCCTAGGAGTGATATTGAAGGAGTTTCAGTGGCCTGAGACGAGTTTCGCACGTCTTCCTTTGCCATTGAGCAAAATGGGACCAAAAGAGACCAAAACTGGAACTTGAGTCCAAAGGCGCCAGAAAGTGCCAAAAGGGGAGAAGGTGGTGAGAAAGCCTTCCTTTCAGTCCTAGGAGTGATATTGAAGGTGTTTCAGTGGCCTGAGACGAGTTTCGCACGTCTTCCTTTGCCATTGAGCAAAATGGGACCAAAAGAGACCAAAACTAGAACTTGAGTCCAAAGGCGACAGAAAGTGCCAAAAGAGGAGAAGGTGGTGAGAAAGCCTTCCTTTCAGTCCTAGGAGTGATATTTAAGGTGTTTCAGTGGCCTGAGACGAGTTTTGCACGTCTTCCTTTGCCATTGAGCAAAATGGGACCAAAAGAGACCAAAACTGGAACTTGAGTCCAAAGGCGCCAGAAAGCGCCAGAACGGGAGAAGGTTGTGAGAAAGCCTTCCTTTGAGCCCTAGGAGTGATATTGAAGGAGTTTCAGTGGCCTGAGACGAGTTTCGCACGTCTTCCTTTGCCATTGAGCAAAATGGGACCAAAAGAGACCAAAACTGGAACTTGAGTCCAAAGGCGACAGAAAGTGCCAAAAGGGGAGAAGATGGTGAGAAAGCCTTCCTTTCAGTCCTAGGAGTGATATTGAAGGTGTTTCAGTGGCCTAAGATGAGTTTCGCACGTCTTCCTTTGCCATTGAGCAAAATGGGACCAAAAGAGACCAAAACTAGAACTTGAGTCTAAAGGCGCCAGAAAGCGCCAGAACGGGAGAAGGTTGTGAGAAAGCCTTGCTTTCAGTCCTAGGAGTGATATTTAAGGTGTTTCAGTGGCCTGAGACGAGTTTTGCACGTCTTCCTTTGCCGGTAAGCAAAAAAGGACCAAAAGTGCCTAAAATCAGAACTTAGGTCGAAAGGCGCCATAAAGTGCCAGAAGGGGATAAGGTGGTAAGAAAGACTTCCTTTCACTCCCTAGGGTTATATTCAAAGAGTTTCAGTGGTTTGAGAGGAGTTTCGCGTGTCTTCTTTTGCCGGTAAGCAAAAAGGGGACCAAAAGAGACCAAAACTGGAACATGGGTCCAAAGGCGCCAGAAAGCGCCAGAACGGGAGAAGGTTGTGAGAAAGCCTTCCTTTGAGCCCTAGGAGTGATATTGAAGGAGATTCAGTGGCCTGAGACGAGTTTCGCACGTCTTCCTTTGCCCTTGAGCAAAATGGGACCAAAAGAGACCAAAACTGGAACTTGAGTCCAAAGGCGACAGAAAGTGCCAAAAGGGGAGAAGGTGATGAGAAAGCCTTCCTTTCAGTCCTACGAGTGATATTGAAGGTGTTTCAGTGTCCTGAGATGAGTTTCGCACGTCTTCCTTTGCCATTGAGCAAAATGGGACCAAAAGAGACCAAAACTGGAACTTGAGTCCAAAGGCGACAGAAAGTGCCAAAAGGGGAAGAAGGTGGTGAGAAAGCCTTCCTTTCAGTCCTAGGAGTGATATTGAAGGAGATTCAAGGGCCTGAGACGAGTTTCGCACGTCTTCCTTTGCCATTGAGCAAAATGGGACCAAAAGAGACCAAAACTGGAACTTGAGTCCAAAGGCGCCAGAAAGCGCCAGAACGGGAGAAGGTTGTGAGAAAGCCTTCCTTTGAGCCCTAGGAGTGATATTGAAGGAGTTTCAGTGGCCTGAGACGAGTTTCGCACGTCTTCCTTTGCCCTTGAGCAAAATGGGACCAAAAGAGACCAAAACTGGAACATGGGTCCAAAGGCGCCAGAAAGCGCCAAAACGGGAGAAGGTTGTGAGAAAGCCTTCCTTTGAGCCCTAGGAGTGATATTTAAGGAGTTTCAGTGGCTTGAGACTAGTTTCGTACGTCTTCCTTTGCCCTTGAACAAAATGGGACCAAAAGAGACCAAAACTGGAACTTGAGTCCAAAGGCGACAGAAAGTGCCAAAAAGGGAGAAGGTGGTGAGAAAGCCTTCCTTTCAGTCCTAGGAGTGATATTGAAGGTGTTTCAGTGGCCTGAGACGAGTTTCGCACGTCTTCCTTTGCCCTTGAACAAAATGGGACCAAAAGAGACCAAAACTGGAACTTGAGTCCAATGGCGACAGAAAGTGCCAAAAGGGGAGAAGGTGGTGAGAAAGCCTTCCTTTCAGTCCTAGGAGTGATATTGAAGGTGTTTCAGTGGCCTGAGACGAGTTTCGCACGTCTTCCATTGCCATTGAGCAAAATGGGACCAAAAGAGACCAAAACTGGAACTTGAGTCCAAAGGCGACAGAAAGTGCCAAAAGGGGAAGAAGGTGGTGAGAAAGCCATCCTTTCAGTCCTAGGAGTGATATTTAAGGAGATTAGTGGCCTGAGACGAGTTTTGCACGTCTTCCTTTGCCATTGAGCAAAATGAGACCAAAAGAGACCAACACTGGAACATGGGTCCAAAGGTGCCAGAAAGCGCCAAAACGGGAGAAGGTTGTGAGAAAGCCTTCCTTTGAGCCCTAGGAGTGATATTGAAGGTGTTTCAGTGGCCTGAGACGAGTTTCGCACGTCTTCCTTTGCCCTTGAGCAAAATGGGACCAAAAGAGACCAAAACTGGAACATTAGTCCAAAGGTGCCAGAAAGCGCCAAAACGGGAGAAGGTTGTGAGAAAGCCTTCCTTTGAGCCCTAGGAGTGATATTGAAGGAGTTTCAGTGGCCTGAGACGAGTTTCGCACGTCTTCCTTTGCCCTTGAGCAAAATGGGACCAAAAGAGACCAACACTGGAACATGGGTCCAAAGGTGCCAGAAAGCGCCAAAACGGGAGAAGGTTGTGAGAAAGCCTTCCTTTGAGCCCTAGGAGTGATATTGAAGGTGTTTCAGTGGCCTGAGACGAGTTTCGCACGTCTTCCTTTGCCATTGAGCAAAATGGGACCAAAAGAGACCAAAACTGGAACTTGAGTCCAAAGGCGCCAGAAAGCGCCAAAACGGGAGAAGGTTGTGAGAAAGCCTTCCTTTGAGCCCTAGGAGTGATATTGAAGGTGTTTCGGTGGCACGAGACGAGTTTCGCACGTCTTCCTTTGCCATTGAGCAAAATGGGACCAAAAGAGACCAAAGCGGAACTTGAGTCCAAAGGCGACAGAAACTGCCAAAAGCGGAAGAAGGTGGTGAGAAAGCCATCCTTTTAGTCCTAGGAGTGATATTTAAGGAGATTCAGTGGCCTGAGACGAGTTTCGCACGTCTTCCTTTGCCATTGAGCAAAATGGGACCAAAAGAGACCAAAGCTGGAACTTGAGTCCAAAGGCGCCGAGAAAGCGCCAAAACGGGAGAAGGTTGTGAGAAAGCCTTCCTTTGAGCCCTAGGAGTGATATTGAAGGTGTTTCGGTGGCACGAGACGAGTTTCGCACGTCTTCCTTTGCCATTGAGCAAAATGGGACCAAAAGAGACCAAAGCGGAACTTGAGTCCAAAGGCGACAGAAAGTGCCAAAAGGGGAAGAAGGTGGTGAGAAAGCCTTCCTTTCAGTCCTAGGAGTGATATTTAAGGAGATTCAGTGGCCTGAGACGAGTTTTGCACGTCTTCCTTTGCCATTGAGCAAAATGGGACCAAAAGAGACCAAAACTGGAACTTGAGTCCAAAGGCGCCAGAAAGCGCAGAAGGTTGTGAGAAAGTCTTCCTTTGAGCCCTAGGAGTGATATTGAAGGAGTTTCAGTGGCCTGAGACAAGTTTCGCACGCCTTCCTTTGCCCTTGAGCAAAATGGGACCAAAAGAGACCAAAACTGGAACATGGGTCCAAAGGCGCCAAAAAGCGCCAAAACGGGAGAAGGTTGTGAGAAAGCCTTCCTTTGAGCCCTAGGAGTGATATTTAAGGAGTTTCAGTGGCCTGAGACGGGTTTCGCACGTCTTCCTTTGCCCTTGAACAAAATGGGACCAAAAGAGACCAAAACTGGAACTTGAGTCCAAAGGCGACAGAAAGTGCCAAAAGGGTATAAGGTGGTGAGAAAGCCTTCCTTTCAGTCCTAGGAGTGATATTGAAGGTGTTTCAGTGGCCTGAGACGAGTTTCGCACGTCTTCCTTTGCCATTGAGCAAAATGGGACCAAAAGAGACCAAAACTGGAACTTGAGTCCAAAGGCGACGAAAGTGCCAAAAGGGGAAGAAGGTGGTGAGAAAGCCTTCCTTTCAGTCCTAGGAGTGATATTTAAGGAGATTCGGTGGCACGAGACGAGTTTTGCACGTCTTCCTTTGCCATTGAGCAAAATGGGACCAAAAGAGACAAAAGTGGAAATTGAGTCCAAAGGCGCCAGAAAGCGCCAGAACGGGAGAAGGTTGTGAGAAAGCCTTCCTTTGAGCCCTAGGAGTGATATTGAAGGAGTTTCAGTGGCCTGAGACGAGTTTCGCACGTCTTCCTTTGCCCTTGAGCAAAATGGGACCAAAAGAGACCAAAACTGGAACATGGGTCCAAAGGCGCCAGAAAGCGCCAAAACGGGAGAAGGTTGTGAGAAAGCCTTCCTTTGAGCCCTAGGAGTGATATTGAAGGAGTTTCAGTGGCCTGAGACGAGTTTCGCACGTCTTCCTTTGCCATTGAGCAAAATGGGACCAAAAGAGACCAAAACTGGAACTTGAGTCCAAAGGCGACAGAAAGTGCCAAAAGGGGAGAAGGTGGTGAGAAAGCCTTCCTTTGAGTCCTAGGAGTGATATTGAAGGTGTTTCAGTGGCCTGAGATGAGTTTCGCACGTCTTCCTTTGCCATTGAGCAAAATGGGACCAAAAGAGACCAAAACTAGAACTTGAGTCCAAAGGCGACAGAAAGTGCCAAAAGGGGAGAAGGTGGTGAGAAAGCCTTCCTTTGAGACCTAGGAGTGATATTGAAGGTGTTTCAGTGGCTTGAGATGAGTTTCGCACGTCTTCCTTTGCCATTGAGCAAAATGGGACCAAAAGAGACCAAAACTAGAACTTGAGTCCAAAGGCGACAGAAAGTGCCAAAAGGGGAAGAAGGTGGTGAGAAAGCCATCCTTTCAGTCCTAGGAGTGATATTTCAGGAGATTCAGTGGCATGAGACGAGTTTCGCACGTCTTCCTTTGCCATTGAGCAAAATGGGACCAAAAGAGACCAAAACTGGAACTTGAGTCCAAAGGCGACAGAAAGCGCCAGAACGGGAGAAGGTTGTGAGAAAGCCTTCCTTTGAGCCCTAGGAGTGATATTGAAGGAGTTTCAGTGGCGTGAGACGAGTTTCGCACGTCTTCCTTTGCCATTGAGCAAAATGGGACCAAAAGAGACCAAAACTGGAACATGGGTCCAAAGGTGCCAGAAAGCGCCAAAACGGGAGAAGGTTGTGAGAAAGCCTTCCTTTGAGCCCTAGGAGTGATATTGAAGGAGTTTTAGTGGCCTGAGACGAGTTTCGCACGTCTTCTTTTGCCCTGGAGCAAAATGGGACCAAAAGAGACCAAAACTGGAACTTGAGTCCAAAGGCGACAGACAGTGCCAAAAGGGGAGAAGGTGGTGAGAAAGCCTTCCTTTCAGTCCTAGGAGTGATATTGAAGGTGTTTCAGTGGCTTGAGATGAGTTTCGCACGTCTTCCTTTGCCATTGAGCAAAATGGGACCAAAAGAGACCAAAACTAGAACTTGAGTCCAAAGGCGACAGAAAGTGCCGAAAGGGGAAGAAGGTGGTGAGAAAGCCATCCTTTCAGTCCTATGAGTGATATTTAAGGAGATTCAGTGGCCTGAGATGAGTTTCGCACGTCTTCCTTTGCCATTGAGCAAAATGGGACCAAAAGAGACCAAAACTAGAACTTGAGTCCAAAGGCGACAGAAAGTGCCAAAAGGGGAAGAAGGTGGTGAGAAAGCCTTCCTTTCAGTCCTAGGAGTGATATTTAAGGAGATTCAGTGGCTGAGACGAGTTTTGCACGTCTTCCTTTGCCATTGAGCAAAATGGGACCAAAAGTGCCTAAAATCGGAACTTAGGTCGAAAGGCGCCATAATGTGCCGGAAGGGGATAAGGTGGTAAGAAAGACTTCCTTTCACTCCCTAGAGTTATATTGAAAGAGTTTCAGTGGTTTTAGAGGAGTTTCGCATGTCTTCTTTTGCCAGTAAGCAAAAAGGGAACCAAAAGAGACCAAAACTGGAACATGGGTCCAAAGGCGCCAGAAAGCGCCAGAACGGAAGAAGGTTGTGAGAAAGCCTTCCTTTGTGCCCTAGGAGTGATATTGAAGGAGTTTCAGTGCCCTGAGACGAGTTTCGCACGTCTTCCTTTGCCCTTGAGCAAAATGGGACCAAAAGAGACCAAAACTGGAACTTGAGTCCAAAGGCGCCAGAAAGCGCCAAAACGGGAGAAGGTTGTGAGAAAGCCTTCCTTTGAGCCCTAGGAGTGATATTTAAGAAGTTTCAGTGGCCTGAGACGAGTTTCGCACGTCTTCCTTTGCCCTTGAGCAAAATGGGACCAAAAGAGACCAAAACTGGAACTTGAGTCCAAAGGCGACAGAAAGTGCCAAAAGGGGAGAAGGTGGTGAGAAAGCCTTCCTTTCAGTCCTAGGAGTGATATTGAAGGTGTTTCAGTGGCCTGAGACGAGTTTCGCACGTCTTCCTTTGCCATTGAGCAAAATGGGACCAAAAGAGACCAAAACTGGAACTTGAGTCCAAAGGCGACAGAAAGTGCCAAAAGGGGAAGAAGGTTGTGAGAAAGCCTTCCTTTGAGCCCTAGGAGTGATATTGAAGGAGTTTCAGTGGCCTGAGACGAGTTTCGCACGTCTTCCTTTGCCCTTGAGCAAAATGGGACCAAAAGAGACCAAAACTGGAACTTGAGTCCAAAGGCGACAGAAAGTGCCAAAAGGGGAGAAGGTGGTGAGAAAGCCTTCCTTTCAGTCCTAGGAGTGATATTGAAGGTGTTTCAGTGGCCTGAGACGTGTTTCGCACGTCTTTCTTTGCCATTGAGCAAAATGGGACCAAAAGAGACCAAAACTGGAACTTGAGTCCAAAGGCGCCAGAAAGTGCCAAAAGGGTAGAAGGTGGTGAGAAAGCCTTCCTTTCAGTCCTAGGAGTGATATTGAAGGAGTTTCAGTGGCCTGAGACGAGTTTCGCACGTCTTCCTTTGCCCTTGAGCAAAATGGGACCAAAAGAGACCAAAACTGGAACTTGGGTCCAAAGGCGCCAGAGCGCCAAAACGGGAGAAGGTTGTGAGAAAGCCTTCCTTTGAGCCCTAGGAGTGATATTGAAGGTGTTTCAGTGGCCTGAGACGAGTTTCGCACGTCTTCCTTTGCCCTTGAGCAAAATGGGACCAAAAGAGACCAAAACTGGAACTTGAGTCCAAAGGCGCCAGAAAGCGCCAGAACGGGAGAAGGTTGTGAGAAAGCCTTCCTTTGAGCCCTAGGAGTGATATTGAAGGTGTTTCAGTGGCCTGAGACGAGTTTCGCACGTCTTCCTTTGCCATTGAGCAAAATGGGACCAAAAGAGACCAAAACTGGAACTTGAGTCCAAAGGCGACAGAAAGTGCCAAAAGGGGAAGAAGGTGGTGAGAAAGCCATCCTTTTAGTCCTAGGAGTGATATTTAAGGAGATTCAGTGGCCTGAGACGAGTTTCGCACGTCTTCCTTTGCCATTGAGCAAAATGGGACCAAAAGAGACCAAAGCTGGAACTTGAGTCCAAAGGCGCCGAAAGCGCCACAACGGGAGAAGGTTATGAGAAAGCCTTCCTTTGAGCCCTAGGAGTGATATTGAAGGTGTTTCGGTGGCACGAGACGAGTTTCGCACTTCTTGCTTTTCCATTGAGCAATTTGGGACCAAAAGAGACCAAATCTAGAACTTGAGTCAACATGCGACAGAAAGTTCCACAAGGGGAAGAAGGTGTTGTGAAAGCCTTCCTTTCTTTCCTAGGATTGATATTTAAGGAGATTCGGTGGCACGAGACGAGTTTTGCACGTCTTCCTTTGCCATTGAGCAAAATGGGACCAAAAGAGACCAAAGCTGGAACTTGAGTCCAAAGGCGAGAAAGCGCCAAAACGGGAGAAGGTTGTGAGAAAGCCTTCCTTTGAGCCCTAGGAGTGATATTGAAGGTGTTTCGGTGGCTGAGACGAGTTTCGCACGTCTTCCTTTGCCATTGAGCAAAATGGGACCAAAAGAGACCAAAGCGGAACTTGAGTCCAAAGGCGACGAAAGTGCCAAAAGGGGAAGAAGGTGGTGAGAAAGCCTTCCTTTGAGTCCTAGGAGTGATATTTAAGGAGTTTCGGTGGCACGAGACGAGTTTTGCACGTCTTCCTTTGCCATTGAGCAAAATGGGACCAAAAGAGACCAAAACGGAACTTGAGTCCAAAGGCGCGAAAGTGCCAAAAGGGGAAGAAGGTTGTGAGAAAGCCTTCCTTTGAGCCCTAGGAGTGATATTGAAGGAGTTTCAGTGGCCTGAGACGAGTTTCGCACGTCTTCCTTTGCCCTTGAGCAAAATGGGACCAAAAGAGACCAAAACTGGAACTTGAGTCCAAAGGCGCCAGAAAGCGCCAGAACGGGAGAAGGTTGTGAGAAAGCCTTCCTTTGAGCCCTAGGAGTGATATTTAAGGAGTTTCAGTGGCCTGAGACGATTTTCGCACGTCTTCCTTTGCCATTGAGCAAAATGGGACCAAAAGAGACAAAAACTGGAACTTGAGTCCAAAGGCGACAGAAAGTGCCAAAAGGGGAAGAAGGTGGTGAGAAAGCCTTCCTTTCAGTCCTAGGAGTGATATTTAAGGAGATTCAGTGGCCTGAGACGAGTTTTGCACGTCTTCCTTTGCCATTGAGCAAAATGGGACCAAAAGAGACCAAAGCTGGAACTTGAGTCCAAAGGCGCCAGAAAGCGCCAGAACGGGAGAAGGTTGTGAGAAAGCCTTCCTTTGTGCCCTAGGAGTGATATTGAAGGAGTTTCAGTGGGCTGAGACGAGTTTCGCACGTCTTCCTTTGCCATTGAGCAAAATGGGACCAAAAGAGACCAAAACTGGAACATGGGTCCAAAGGCGCCAGAAAGCGCCAAAACGGGAGAAGGTTGTGAGAAAGCCTTCCTTTGAGCCCTAGGAGTGATATTGAAGGAGTTTTAGTGGCCTGAGACGAGTTTCGCACGTCTTCCTTTGCCCTTGAGCAAAATGGGACCAAAAGAGACCAAAACTGGAACTTGAGTCCAAAGGCGACAGAAAGTGCCAAAAGGGGAGAAGGTGGTGAGAAATCCTTCCTTTGAGACCTAGGAGTGATATTGAAGGTGTTTCGGTGGCACGAGACGAGTTTCGCACGTCTTCCTTTGCCCTTGAGCAAAATGGGACCAAAAGAGACCAAAACTGGAACTTGAGTCCAAAGGCGCCAGAAAGCGCCAGAACGGGAGAAGGTTGTGAGAAAGCCTTCCTTTGAGCCCTAGGAGTGATATTGAAGGAGTTTTAGTGGCCTGAGACGAGTTTCGCACGTCTTCCTTTGCCATTGAGCAAAATGGGACCAAAAGAGACCAAAACTGGAACTTGAGTCCAAAGGCGACAGAAAGTGCCAAAAGGGGAAGAAGGTGCTGAGAAAGCCATCCTTTGAGCCCTAGGAGTGATATTGAAGGAGTTTCAGTGGCTTGAGATGAGTTTCGCACGTCTTCCTTTGCCATTGAGCAAAATGGGACCAAAAGAGACCAAAACTAGAACTTGAGTCCAAAGGCGACAGAAAGTGCCAAAAGGGGAGAAGGTGGTGAGAAAGCCTTCCTTTCAGTCCTAGGAGTGATATTGAAGGTGTTTCAGTGGCTTGAGATGAGTTTCGCACGTCTTCCTTTGCCATTGAGGAAAATGGGACCAAAAGAGACCAAAACTAGAACTTGAGTCCAAAGGCGACAGAAAGTGCCAAAAGGGGAAGAAGGTGGTGAGAAAGCCATCCTTTCAGTCCTATGAGTGATATTTAAGGAGATTCAGTGGCCTGAGACGAGTTTTGCACGTCTTCCTTTGCCATTGAGCAAAATGGGACCAAAAGAGACCAAAGCTGGAACTTGAGTCCAAAGGCGCCGAGAAAGCGCCATAACGGGAGAAGGTTGTGAGAAAGCCTTCCTTTGAGCCCTAGGAGTGATATTGAAGGAGTTTCAGTGGCCTGAGACGAGTTTCGCACGTCTTCCTTTGCCCTTGAGCAAAATGGGACCAAAAGAGACCAAAACTGGAACATGGGTCCAAAGGCGCCAGAAAGCGCCAAAACGGGAGAAGGTTGTGAGAAAGCCTTCCTTTGAGCCCTAGGAGTGATATTGAAGGAGTTTTAGTGGCCTGAGACGAGTTTCGCACGTCTTCCTTTGCCCTGGAGCAAAATGGGACCAAAAGAGACCAAAACTGGAACTTGAGTCCAAAGGCGACAGAAAGTGCCAAAAGGGGAGAAGGTGGTGAGAAAGCCTTCCTTTCAGTCCTAGGAGTGATATTGAAGGTGTTTCAGTGGCCTGAGATGAGTTTCGCACGTCTTCCTTTGCCATTGAGCAAAATGGGACCAAAAGAGACCAAAACTAGAACTTGAGTCCAAAGGCGACAGAAAGTGCCAAAAGGGGAAGAAGGTGGTGAGAAAGCCTTCCTTTCAGTCCTATGAGTGATATTTAAGGAGATTCAGTGGCCTGAGATGAGTTTCGCACGTCTTCCTTTGCCATTGAGCAAAATGGGACCAAAAGAGACCAAAACTAGAACTTGAGTCCAAAGGCGACAGAAAGTGCCAAAAGGGGAAGAAGGTGGTGAGAAAGCCTTCCTTTCAGTCCTAGGAGTGATATTTAAGGAGATTCAGTGGCCTGAGACGAGTTTTGCACGTCTTCCTTTGCCGGTAAGCAAAAAAGGACCAAAAGTGCCTAAAATCAGAACTTAGGTCGAAAGGCGCCATAAAGTGCCAGAAGGGGATAAGGTGGTAAGAAAGACTTCCTTTCACTCCCTAGAGTTATATTCAAAGAGTTTCAGTGGTTTGAGAGGAGTTTCGCATGTCTTCTTTTGCCGGTAAGCAAAAAGGGGACCAAAAGAGACCAAAACTGGAACATGGGTCCAAAGGCGCCAGAAAGCGCCAGAACGGGAGAAGGTTGTGAGAAAGCCTTCCTTTGAGCCCTAGGAGTGATATTGAAGGAGTTTCAGTGGCCTGAGACGAGTTTCGCACGTCTTCCTTTGCCCTTGAGCAAAATGGGACCAAAAGAGACCAAAACTAGAACTTGAGTCCAAAGGCGCCCGAAAGTGCCAAAACGGGAGAAGGTTGTGAGAAAGCCTTCCTTTGAGCCCTAGGAGTGATATTTAAGGAGTTTCGGTGGCACGAGACGAGTTTCGCACGTCTTCCTTTGCCATTGAGCAAAATGGGACCAAAAGAGACCAAAGCGGAACTTGAGTCCAAAGGTGACAGAAAGTGCCAAAAGGGAGAAGGTGGTGAGAAAGCCTTCCTTTCAGTCCTAGGAGTGATATTGAAGGTGTTTCAGTGGCCTGAGACGAGTTTCGCACGTCTTCCTTTGCCATTGAGCAAAATGGGACCAAAAGAGACCAAAACTGGAACTTGAGTCCAAAGGCGACAGAAAGTGCCAAAAGGGGAAAAAGGTGCTGAGAAAGCCATCCTTTGAGCCCTAGGAGTGATATTGAAGGAGTTTCAGTGGCCTGAGACGAGTTTCGCACGTCTTCCTTTGCCCTTGAACAAAATGGGACCAAAAGAGACCAAAACTGGAACTGGAGTCCAAAGGCGACAGAAAGTGCCAAAAGGGGAGAAGGTGGTGAGAAAGCCTTCCTTTCAGTCCTAGGAGTGATATTGAAGGTGTTTCACTGGCCTGAGACGAGTTTCGCACGTCTTCCTTTGCCATTGAGCAAAATGGGACCAAAAGAGACCAAAACTGGAACTTGAGTCCAAAGGCGACAGAAAGTGCCAAAAGGGGAAGAAGGTGGTCAGAAAGCCATCCTTTCAGTCCTAGGAGTGATATTTAAGGAGATTCGGTGGCGAGACGAGTTTTGCACGTCTTCCTTTGCCATTGAGCAAAATGGGACCAAAAGAGACAAAAACTGGAACTTGAGTCCAAAGGCGCCAGAAAGCGCCAGAACGGGAGAAGGTTGTGAGAAAGCCTTCCTTTGAGCCCTAGGAGTGATATTGAAGGAGTTTCAGTGGCCTGAGATGAGTTTCGCACGTCTTCCTTTGCCCTTGAGCAAAATGGGATCGAAAGAGACCAAAACTGGAACATGGGTCCAAAGGCGCCAGAAAGCGCCAAAACGGGAGAAGGTTGTGAGAAAGCCTTCCTTTGAGCCCTAGGAGTGATATTGAAGGAGTTTCAGTGGCCTGAGACGAGTTTCGCACGTCTTCCTTTGCCCTTGAGCAAAATGGGACCAAAAGAGACCAAAACTGGAACTTGAGTCCAAAGGCGACAGAAAGTGCCAAAAGGGGAGAAGGTGGTGAGAAAGCCTTCCTTTCAGTCCTAGGAGTGATATTGAAGGTGTTTCAGTGGCCTGAGACGAGTTTCGCACGTCTTCCTTTGCCATTGAGCAAAATGGGACCAAAAGAGACCAAAACTGGAACTTGAGTCCAAAGGCGATAGAAAGTGCCAAAAGGGGAAGAAGGTGGTGAGAAAGCCTTCCTTTCAGTCCTAGGAGTGATATTTAAGGAGATTCAGTGGCCTGAGACGAGTTTCGCACGTCTTCCTTTGCCATTGAGCAAAATGAGACCAAAAGAGACCAAAACTGGAACATGGGTCCAAAGGCGCCAGAAAGCGCCAAAACGGGAGAAGGTTGTGAGAAAGCCTTCCTTTGAGCCCTAGGAGTGATATTTAAGGAGTTTCAGTGGCCTGAGACGAGTTTCGCACGTCTTCCTTTGCCCTTGAACAAAATGGGACAAAAAGAGACCAAAACTGGAACTTGAGTCCAAAGGCGACAGAAAGTGCCAAAAGGGGAAGAAGGTGGTGAGAAAGCCATCCTTTCAGTCCTAGGAGTGATATTTAAGGAGATTCAGTGGCACGAGACGAGTTTTGCACGTCTTCCTTTGCCATTGAGCAAAATGGGACCAAAAGAGACCAAAACTGGAACATGGGTCCAAAGGCGCCAGAAAGCGCCAAAACGGGAGAAGGTTGTGAGAAAGCCTTCCTTTGAGCCCTAGGAGTGATATTGAAGGAGTTTCAGTGGCCTGAGACGAGTTTCGCACGTCTTCCTTTGCCCTTGAGCAAAATGGGACCAAAAGAGACCAAAACTGGAACTTGAGTCCAAAGGCGACGAAAGTGCCAAAAGGGGAGAAGGTGGTGAGAAAGCCTTCCTTTCAGTCCTAGGAGTGATATTGAAGGTGTTTCGGTGGCTGAGACGAGTTTCGCACGTCTTCCTTTGCCCTTGAGCAAAATGGGACCAAAAGAGACCAAAACTGGAACTTGAGTCCAAAGGCGAGAGAAAGTGCCAAAAGGGGAAGAAGGTGGTGAGAAAGCCTTCCTTTCAGTCCTAGGAGTGATATTTAAGGAGTTTCAGTGGCCTGAGACGAGTTTCGCACGTCTTCCTTTCCCGGTAAGCAAACTGGAACCAAAAGAGACCAAAGCTGGAACTTGAGTCCAAAGGCGCCGAAAGCGCCAAAACGGGAGAAGGTTGTGAGAAAGCCTTCCTTTGAGCCCTAGGAGTGATATTTAAGGAGTTTCAGTGGCCTGAGACGAGTTTCGCACGTCTTCCTTTGCCCTTGAGCAAAATGGGACCAAAAGAGACCAAAACTGGAACTTGAGTCCAAAGGCGACAGAAAGTGCCAAAAGGGGAAGAAGGTGGTGAGAAAGCCATCCTTTCAGTCCTATGAGTGATATTTAAGGAGATTCAGTGGCCTGAGACGAGTTTTGCACGTCTTCCTTTGCCATTGAGCAAAATGGGACCAAAAGAGACCAAAACTGGAACTTGAGTCCAAAGGCGCCAGAAAGCGCCAGAACGGGAGAAGGTTGTGAGAAAGCCTTCCTTTGAGCCCTAGGAGTGATATTGAAGGAGTTTCAGTGGCCTGAGACGAGTTTCGCACGTCTTCCTTTGCCCTTGAGCAAAATGGGACCAAAAGAGACCAAAACTGGAACATGGGTCCAAAGGTGCCAGAAAGCGCCAAAACGGGAGAAGGTTGTGAGAAAGCCTTCCTTTGAGCCCTAGGAGTGATATTGAAGGAGTTTTAGTGGCCTGAGACGAGTTTCGCACGTCTTCTTTTGCCCTGGAGCAAAATGGGACCAAAAGAGACCAAAACTGGAACTTGAGTCCAAAGGCGACAGAAAGTGCCAAAAGGGGAGAAGGTGGTGAGAAAGCCTTCCTTTCAGTCCTAGGAGTGATATTGAAGGTGTTTCAGTGGCCTGAGATGAGTTTCGCACGTCTTCCTTTGCCATTGAGCAAAATGGGACCAAAAGAGACCAAAACTAGAACTTGAGTCCAAAGGCGACAGAAAGTGCCAAAAGGGGAAGAAGGTGGTGAGAAAGCCTTCCTTTCAGTCCTAGGAGTGATATTTAAGGAGATTCAGTGGCCTGAGACGAGTTTTGCACGTCTTCCTTTGCCATTGAGCAAAATGGGACCAAAAGAGACCAAAGCTGGAACTTGAGTCCAAAGGCGCCGAGAAGCGCCGAGAACGGGAGAAGGTTGTGAGAAAGCCTTCCTTTGAGCCCTAGGAGTGATATTGAAGGAGTTTCAGTGGCCTGAGACGAGTTTCGCACGTCTTCCTTTGCCCTTGAGCAAAATGGGACCAAAAGAGACCAAAACTGGAACATTGGTCCAAAGGCGCCAGAAAGCGCCAAAACGGGAGAAGGTTGTGAGAAAGCCTTCCTTTGAGCCCTAGGAGTGATATTGAAGGAGTTTCAGTGGCCTGAGACGAGTTTCGCACGTCTTCCTTTGCCCTTGAGCAAAATGGGACCAAAAGAGACCAAAGCGGAACTTGAGTCCAAAGGCGACAGAAAGTGCCAAAAGGGGAGAAGGTGGTGAGAAAGCCTTCCTTTCAGTCCTAGGAGTGATATTGAAGGTGTTTCAGTGGCCTGAGATGAGTTTCGCACGTCTTCCTTTGCCATTGAGCAAAATGGGACCAAAAGAGACCAAAACTAGAACTTGAGTCCAAAGGCGACAGAAAGTGCCAAAAGGGGAAGAAGGTGGTGAGAAAGCCTTCCTTTCAGTCCTAGGAGTGATATTTAAGGAGATTCAGTGGCCTGAGACGAGTTTTGCACGTTTTCCTTTGCCGGTAAGCAAAAAAGGACCAAAAGTGCCTAAAATCAGAACTTAGGTCGAAAGGCGCCATAATGTGCCAGAAGGGGATAAGGTGGTAAGAAAGACTTACTTTCACTCCCTAGAGTTATATTCAAAGAGTTTCAGTGGTTTGAGAGGAGTTTCGCATGTCTTCTTTTGCCGGTAAGCAAAATGGGGACCAAAAGAGACCAAAACTGGAACATGGGTCCAAAGGCGCCAGAAAGCGCCAGAACGGGAGAAGGTTGTGAGAAAGCCTTCCTTTGAGCCCTAGGAGTGATATTGAAGGAGTTTCAGTGGCCTGAGTTGAGTTTCGCACGTCTTCCTTTGCCCTTGAGCAAAATGGGACCAAAAGAGACCAAAACTGGAACTTGAGTCCAAAGGCGCCAGAAAGCGCCAGAACGGGAGAAGGTTGTGAGAAAGCCTTCCTTTGAGCCCTAGGAGTGATATTTAAGGAGTTTCAGTGGCCTGAGACTAGTTTCGCACGTCTTCCTTTGCCCTTGAGCAAAATGGGACCAAAAGAGACCAAAACTGGAACTTGAGTCCAAAGGCGACAGAAAGTGCCAAAAGGGGAGAAGGTGGTGAGAAAGCCTTCCTTTCAGTCCTAGGAGTGATATTGAAGGTGTTTCAGTGGCTTGAGACGAGTTTCGCACGTCTTCCTTTGCCATTGAGCAAAATGGGACCAAAAGAGACCAAAACTGGAACTTGAGTCCAAAGGCGACAGAAAGTGCCAAAAGGGGAAGAAGGTGCTGAGAAAGCCATCCTTTGAGCCCTAGGAGTGATATTGAAGGAGTTTCAGTGGCCTGAGACGAGTTTCGCACGTCTTCCTTTGCCCTTGAACAAAATGGGACCAAAAGAGACCAAAACTGGAACTGGAGTCCAAAGGCGACAGAAAGTGCCAAAAGGGGAGAAGGTGGTGAGAAAGCCTTCCTTTCAGTCCTAGGAGTGATATTTAAGGAGATTCAGTGGCCTGAGACGAGTTTTGCACGTCTTCCTTTGCCGGTAAGCAAAAAAGGACCAAAAGTGCCTAAAATCAGAACTTAGGTCGAAAGGCGCCATAAAGTGCCAGAAGGGGATAAGGTGGTAAGAAAGACTTCCTTTCACTCCCTAGAGTTATATTCAAAGAGTTTCAGTGGTTTGAGAGGAGTTTCGCATGTCTTCTTTTGCCGGTAAGCAAAAAGGGAGCCAAAAGAGACCAAAACTGGAACATGGGTCCAAAGGCGCCAGAAAGCGCCAGAACGGGAGAAGGTTGTGAGAAAGCCTTCCTTTGAGCCCTAGGAGTGATATTGAAGGAGTTTCAGTGGCCTGAGACGAGTTTCGCACGTCTTCCTTTGCCCTTGAGCAAAATGGGACCAAAAGAGACCAAAACTGGAACTTGAGTCCAAAGGCGACAGAAAGTGCCAAAAGGGGAGAAGGTGGTGAGAAAGCCTTCCTTTCAGTCCTAGGAGTGATATTGAAGGTGTTTCAGTGGCCTGAGACGAGTTTCGCACGTCTTCCTTTGCCATTGAGCAAAATGGGACCAAAAGAGACCAAAACTGGAACTTGAGTCCAAAGGCGACAGAAAGTGCCAAAAGGGGAATAAGGTGGTGAGAAAGCCTTCCTTTCAGTCCTAGGAGTGATATTTAAGGAGATTCAGTGGCCTGAGACGAGTTTTGCACGTCTTCCTTTGCCATTGAGCAAAATGGGACCAAAAGAGACCAAAGCTGGAACTTGAGTCCAAAGGCGCCAGAAAGCGCCAGAACGGAAGAAGGTTGTGAGCAAGCCTTCCTTTGTGCCCTAGGAGTGATATTGAAGGAGTTTCAGTGGCCTGAGACGAGTTTCGCACGTCTTCCTTTGCCCTTGAGCAAAATGGGACCAAAAGAGACCAAAGCGGAACATGGGTCCAAAGGCGCCGAAAGCGCCAAAACGGGAGAAGGTTGTGAGAAAGCCTTCCTTTGAGCCCTAGGAGTGATATTTAAGGAGTTTCGGTGGCACGAGACTAGTTTCGCACGTCTTCCTTTGCCCTTGAGCAAAATGGGACCAAAAGAGACCAAAACTGGAACTTGAGTCCAAAAGCGCCAGAAAGCGCCAGAACGGGAGAAGGTTGTGAGAAAGCCTTCCTTTGAGCCCTAGGAGTGATATTGAAGGAGTTTCAGTGGCCTGAGACGAGTTTCGCACGTCTTCCTTTGCCCTTGAGCAAAATGGGACCAAAAGAGACCAAAACTGGAACTTGAGTCCAAAGGCGACAGAAAGTGCCAAAAGGGGAGAAGGTGGTGAGAAAGCCTTCCTTTCAGTCCTAGGAGTGATATTGAAGGTGTTTCGGTGGCACGAGACGAGTTTCGCACGTCTTCCTTTGCCATTGAGCAAAATGGGACCAAAAGAGACCAAAGCTGCAACTTGCGTCCAAAGGCGACAGGAAGTGCCAAACGGGGAAGAAGGTGGTGAGAAAGCCTTCCTTTGAGCCCTAGGAGTGATATTGAAGGAGTTTCGGTGGCACGAGACGAGTTTCGCACGTCTTCCTTTGCCCTTGAGCAAAATGGGACCAAAAGAGACCAAAGCTGGAACTTGAGTCCAAAGGCGACGAAAGTGCCAAAAGGGGAAGAAGGTGCTGAGAAAGCCATCCTGTGAGCCCTAGGCGTGATATTGAAGGAGTTTCAGTGGCCTGAGACGAGTTTCGCACGTCTTCCTTTGCCATTGAGCAAAATGGGACCAAAAGAGACCAAAACTGGAACTTGAGTCCAAAGGCGACAGAAAGTGCCAAAAGGGGAGAAGGTGGTGAGAAAGCCTTCCTTTCAGTCCTAGGAGTGATATTTAAGGAGATTCGGTGGCACGAGACGAGTTTTGCACGTCTTCCTTTGCCGGTAAGCAAAAAAGGACCAAAAGTGCCTAAAATCAGAACTTAGGTCGAAAGGCGCCATAAAGTGCCAAAAGGGGATAAGGTGGTAAGAAAGACTTCCTTTCACTCCCTAGAGTTATATTCAAAGAGTTTCAGTGGTTTGAGAGGAGTTTCGCATGTCTTATTTTGACGGTAAGCAAAAAGGGAGCCAAAAGAGACCAAAACTGGAACATGGGTCCAAAGGCGCCGAAAGCGCCGAACGGGAGAAGGTTGTGAGAAAGCCTTCCTTTGAGCCCTAGGAGTGATATTGAAGGAGTTTCGGTGGCACGAGACTAGTTTCGCACGTCTTCCTTTGCCCTTGAGCAAAATGGGACCAAAAGAGACCAAAGCTGGAACTTGAGTCCAAAGGCGACGAGAAAGTGCCAAAAGGGGAGAAGGTGGTGAGAAAGCCTTCCTTTCAGTCCTAGGAGTGATATTGAAGGTGTTTCGGTGGCTTTGAGACGAGTTTCGCACGTCTTCCTTTGCCATTGAGCAAAATGGGACCAAAAGAGACCAAAGCTGGAACTTGAGTCCAAAGGCGACGAGAAAGTGCCAAAAGGGGAAGAAGGTGGTGAGAAAGCCTTCCTTTCAGTCCTAGGAGTGATATTTAAGGAGATTCGGTGGCACGAGACGAGTTTTGCACGTCTTCCTTTGCCATTGAGCAAAATGGGACCAAAAGAGACCAAAGCTGGAACTTGAGTCCAAAGGCGCCGAAAGCGCCAAACGGGAGAAGGTTGTGAGAAAGCCTTCCTTTGAGCCCTAGGAGTGATATTGAAGGCGTTTCGGTGGCACGAGACGAGTTTCGCACGTCTTCCTTTGCCCTTGAGCAAAATGGGACCAAAAGAGACCAAAACTGGAACATGGGTCCAAAGGCGCCAGAAAGCGCCAAAACGGGAGAAGGTTGTGAGAAAGCCTTCCTTTGAGCCCTAGGAGTGATATTGAAGGAGTTTCAGTGGCCTGAGACGAGTTTCGCACGTCTTCCTTTGCCCTTGAGCAAAATGGGACCAAAAGAGACCAAAACTGGAACTTGAGTCCAAAGGCGACAGAAAGTGCCAAAAGGGGAGAAGGTGGTGAGAAAGCCTTCCTTTCAGTCCTAGGAGTGATATTGAAGGTGTTTCAGTGGCCTGAGACGAGTTTCGCACGTCTTCCTTTGCCATTGAGCAAAATGGGACCAAAAGAGACCAAAACTGGAACTTGAGTCCAAAGGCGACAGAAAGTGCCAAAAGGGGAAGAAGGTGGTGAGAAAGCCTTCCTTTGAGCCCTAGGAGTGATATTGAAGGAGTTTCAGTGGCCTGAGACGAGTTTCGCACGTCTTCCTTTGCCCTTGAGCAAAATGGGACCAAAAGAGACCAAAACTGGAACATGGGTCCAAAGGCGCCAGAAAGCGCCAAAACGGGAGAAGGTTGTGAGAAAGCCTTCCTTTGAGCCCTAGGAGTGATATTTAAGGAGTTTCAGTGGCCTGAGACTAGTTTCGCACGTCTTCCTTTGCCCTTGAGCAAAATGGGACCAAAAGAGACCAAAACTGGAACATGGGTCCAAAGGCGCCAGAAAGCGCCAAAACGGGAGAAGGTTGTGAGAAAGCCTTCCTTTGAGCCCTAGGAGTGATATTGAAGGAGTTTCAGTGGCCTGAGACGAGTTTCGCACGTCTTCCTTTGCCCTTGAGCAAAATGGGACCAAAAGAGACCAAAACTGGAACTGGAGTCCAAAGGCGACAGAAAGTGCCAAAAGGGGAGAAGGTGGTGAGAAAGCCTTCCTTTCAGTCCTAGGAGTGATATTGAAGGTGTTTCAGTGGCCTGAGACGAGTTTCGCACGTCTTCCTTTGCCCTTGAGCAAAATGGGACCAAAAGAGACCAAAACTTGAGTCCAAAGGCGACGAGAAAGTGCCAAAAGGGGAAGAAGGTGGTGAGAAAGCCTTCCTTTGAGCCCTAGGAGTGATATTGAAGGAGTTTCGGTGGCACGAGACGAGTTTCGCACGTCTTCCTTTGCCCTTGAGCAAAATGGGACCAAAAGAGACCAAAGCGGAACTTGAGTCCAAAGGCGACGAGAAAGTGCCAAAAGGGGAAGAAGGTGGTGAGAAAGCCTTCCTTTGAGCCCTAGGAGTGATATTGAAGGAGTTTCGGTGGCACGAGACGAGTTTCGCACGTCTTCCTTTGCCATTGAGCAAAATGGGACCAAAAGAGACCAAAGCGGAACTTGAGTCCAAAGGCGACGAAAGTGCCAAAAGGGGAGAAGGTGGTGAGAAAGCCTTCCTTTCAGTCCTAGGAGTGATATTTAAGGAGATTCGGTGGCTGAGACGAGTTTTGCACGTCTTCCTTTGCCGGTAAGCAAAATGGGACCAAAAGTGCCTAAAATCGAACTTAGGTCGAAAGGCGCCATAAAGTGCCGGAAGGGGATAAGGTGGTAAGAAAGACTTCCTTTCACTCCCTAGGAGTTATATTCAAAGAGTTTCGGTGGTTTGAGAGGAGTTTCGCATGTCTTCTTTTGCCGGTAAGCAAAATGGGAGCCAAAAGAGACCAAAAGCGGAACATGGGTCCAAAGGCGCCAGAAAGCGCCAGAACGGGAGAAGGTTGTGAGAGGGCCTTCCTGGGAGCCCTAGGGGGGGTATTGACGGAGTTGCTGTGGCGTGAGACTCGTTTCGCACGTCTTCCGTTGCCCTTGAGCAAAATGGGACCAAAAGAGACCAAAGCTGGGAACTTGAGTCCAAAGGCGACAGAAAGTGCCAAAAGGGGAGAAGGTGGTGAGAAAGCCTTCCTTTCAGTCCTAGGAGTGATATTGAAGGTGTTTCAGTGGCCTGAGACGAGTTTCGCACGTCTTCCTTTGCCATTGAGCAAAATGGGACCAAAAGAGACCAAAACTGGAACTTGAGTCCAAAGGCGACAAAGTGCCAAAAGGGGAAGAAGGTGGTGAGAAAGCCTTCCTTTCAGTCCTAGGAGTGATATTTAAGGAGATTCAGTGGCCTGAGACGAGTTTTGCCCGTCTTCCTTTGCCATTGAGCAAAATGGGACCAAAAGAGACCAAAACTTGAGTCCAAAGGCGCCAGAAAGCGCCAGAACGGGAGAAGGTTGTGAGAAAGCCTTCCTTTGAGCCCTAGGAGTGATATTGAAGGAGTTTCAGTGGCCTGAGACGAGTTTCGCACGTCTTCCTTTGCCCTTGAGCAAAATGGGACCAAAAGAGACCAAAACTGGAACATGGGTCCAAAGGCGCCAGAAAGCGCCAAAACGGGAGAAGGTTGTGAGAAAGCCTTCCTTTGAGCCCTAGGAGTGATATTGAAGGAGTTTCAGTGGCCTGAGACGAGTTTCGCACGTCTTCCTTTGCCCTTGAGCAAAATGGGACCAAAAGAGACCAAAGCGGAACTTGAGTCCAAAGGCGACGAAAGTGCCAAAAGGGGAGAAGGTGGTGAGAAAGCCTTCCTTTCAGTCCTAGGAGTGATATTGAAGGAGTTTCAGTGGCCTGAGACGAGTTTCGCACGTCTTCCTTTGCCATTGAGCAAAATGGGACCAAAAGAGACCAAAACTGGAACTTGAGTCCAAAGGCGACAGAAAGTGCCAAAAGGGGAAGAAGGTGGTGAGAAAGCCTTCCTTTCAGTCCTAGGAGTGATATTGAAGGTGTTTCAGTGGCCTGAGACGAGTTTCGCACGTCTTCCTTTGCCCTTGAGCAAAATGGGACCAAAAGAGACCAAAACTGGAACATGGGTCCAAAGGCGCCATAAAGTGCCAGAAGGGGATAAGGTGATAAGAAAGACTTCCTTTCACTCCCTAGAGTTATATTCAAAGAGCTTCAGTGGTTTGAGAGGAGTTTCGCATGTCTTCTTTTGCCGGTAAGCAAAAAGGGGGCCAAAAGAGACCAAAACTGGAACATGGGTCCAAAGGCGCCAGAAAGCGCCAGAACGGGAGAAGGTTGTGAGAAAGCCTCCCTTTGAGCCGTAGGAGTGATATTGAAGGAGTTTCAGTGGCCTGAGACGAGTTTCGCACGTCTTCCTTTGCCCTTGAGCAAAATGGGACCAAAAGAGACCAAAACTTGAGTCCAAAGGCGACAGAAAGTGCCAAAAGGGGAGAAGGTGGTGAGAAAGCCTTCCTTTCAGTCCTAGGAGTGATATTGAAGGTGTTTCGGTGGCACGAGACGAGTTTCGCACGTCTTCCTTTGCCATTGAGCAAAATGGGACCAAAAGAGACCAAAACTGGAACTTGAGTCCAAAGGCGACAGAAAGTGCCAAAAGGGGAAGAAGGTGGTGAGAAAGCCATCCTTTCAGTCCTAGGAGTGATATTTAAGGAGATTCAGTGGCCTGAGACGAGTTTTGCACGTCTTCCTTTGCCATTGAGCAAAATGGGACCAAAAGAGACCAAAACTGGAACTTGAGTCCAAAGGCGCCAGAAAGCGCCAGAACGGGAGAAGGTTGTGAGAAAGCCTTCCTTTGAGCCCTAGGAGTGATATTGAAGGAGTTTCAGTGGCGTGAGACGAGTTTCGCACGTCTTCCTTTGCCCTTGAGCAAAATGGGACCAAAAGAGACCAAAACTGGAACATGGGTCCAAAGGCGCCAGAAAGCGCCAAAACGGGAGAAGGTTGTGAGAAAGCCTTCCTTTGAGCCCTAGGAGTGATATTGAAGGAGTTTCAGTGGCCTGAGACGAGTTTCGCACGTCTTCCTTTGCCCTTGAGCAAAATGGGACCAAAAGAGACCAAAACTGGAACATGGGTCCAAAGGCGCCAGAAAGCGCCAAAACGGGAGAAGGTTGTGAGAAAGCCTTCCTTTGAGCCCTAGGAGTGATATTGAAGGAGTTTCAGTGGCCTGAGACGAGTTTCGCACGTCTTCCTTTGCCCTTGAGCAAAATGGGACCAAAAGAGACCAAAACTGGAACTTGAGTCCAAAGGCGACAGAAAGTGCCAAAAGGGGAGAAGGTGGTGAGAAAGCCTTCCTTTCAGTCCTAGGAGTGATATTGAAGGTGTTTCAGTGGCCTGAGACGAGTTTCGCACGTCTTCCTTTGCCATTGAGCAAAATGGGACCAAAAGAGACCAAAACTGGAACTTGAGTCCAAAGGCGACAGAAAGTGCCAAAAGGGGAAGAAGGTGCTGAGAAAGCCATCCTTTGAGCCCTAGGAGTGATATTGAAGGAGTTTCAGTGGCCTGAGACGAGTTTCGCACGTCTTCCTTTGCCCTTGAACAAAATGGGACCAAAAGAGACCAAAACTGGAACTGGAGTCCAAAGGCGACAGAAAGTGCCAAATGGGGAGAAGGTAGTGAGAAAGCCTTCCTTTCAGTCCTAGGAGTGATATTGAAGGTGTTTCAGTGGCCTGAGACGAGTTTCGCACGTCTTCCTTTGCCCTTGAGCAAAATGGGACCAAAAGAGACCAAAACTAGAACATGGGTCCAAAGGCGCCATAAAGTGCCAGAAGGGGATAAGGTGATAAGAAAGACTTCCTTTCACTCCCTAGAGTTATATTCAAAGAGCTTCAGTGGTTTGAGAGGAGTTTCGCATGTCTTCTTTTGCCGGTAAGCAAAAAGGGGACCAAAAGACACCAAAACTGGAACATGGGTCCAAAGGCGCCAGAAAGCGCCAGAACGGGAGAAGGTTGTGAGAAAGCCTTCCTTTGAGCCCTAGGAGTGATATTGAAGGAGTTTCAGTGGCCTGAGACGAGTTTCGCACGTCTTCCTTTGCCATTGAGCAAAATGGGACCAAAAGAGACCAAAACAGGAACTTGAGTCCAAAGGCGACAGAAAGTGCCAAAAGGGGAGAAGGTGGCGAGAAAGCCTTCCTTTCAGTCCTAGGAGTGATATTTAAGGAGATTCAGTGGCCTGAGACGAGTTTTGCACGTCTTCCTTTGCCATTGAGCAAATGGGACCAAAAGAGGCCAAAACTGGAACTTGAGTCCAAAGGCGCCAGAAAGCGCCAGAACGGGAGAAGGTTGTGAGAAAGCCTTCATTTGAGCCCTAGGAGTGATATTGAAGGAGTTTCAGTGGCCTGAGACGTGTTTCGCACGTCTTCCTTTGCCCTTGAGGAAAATGGGACCAAAAGAGACCAAAACTGGAACATGGGTCCAAAGGCGCCAGAAAGCGCCAGAACGGGAGAAGGTTGTGAGAAAGCCTTCCTTTGAGCCCTAGGAGTGATATTGAAGGAGTTTCAGTGGCCTAAGACGAGTTTCGCACGTCTTCCTTTGCCCTTGAGCAAAATGGGACGAAAAGAGACCAAAACTGGAACTTGAGTCCAAAGGCGCCAGAAAGCGCCAGAACGGGAGAAGGTTGTGAGAAAGCCTTCCTTTGAGCCCTAGGGGTGATATTGAAGGAGTTTCAGTGGCCTGAGACGAGTTTCGCACGTCTTCCTTTGCCCTTGAGCAAAATGGGACCAAAAGAGACCAAAACTGGAACTTGAGTCCAAAGGCGACAGAAAGTGCCAAAAGGGGAGAAGGTGGTGAGAAAGCCTTCCTTTCAATCCGAGGAGTGATATTGAAAGTGTTTCAGTGGCCTGAGGCGAGTTTCGCACGTCTTCCTTTGCCATTGAGCAAAATGGGACCAAAAGAGACCAAAACTAGAAATTGAGTCCAAAGGCGACAGAAAGTGCCAAAAGGGGAAGAAGGTAGTGAGAAAGCCTTCCTTTGAGCCCTAGGAGTGATATTGAAGGAGTTTCAGTGGCCTGAGACGAGTTTCGCACGTCTTCCTTTGCCCTTGAGCAAAATGGGACCAAAAGAGACCAAAACTGGAACTTGAGTCCAAAGGCGACAGAAAGTGCCAAAAGGGGAGAAGGTTGTGAGAAAGCCTTCCTTTCAGTCCTAGGAGTGATATTGAAGGTGTTTCAGTGGCCTGAGACGTGTTTCGCACGTCTTCCTTTGCCCTTGAGCAAAATGGGACCAAAAGAGACCAAAACTGGAACTTGAGTCCAAAGGCGACAGAAAGTGCCAAAAGGGGAGAAGGTGGTGAGAAAGCCTTCCTTGCAGTCCTAGGAGTGATATTGAAGGTGTTTCAGTGGCCTGAGAGGAGTTTCGCACGTCTTCCTTTGCCATTGAGCAAAATGGGACCAAAAGAGACCAAAACTGGAACTTGAGTCCAAAGGCGCCAGAAAGCGCCAGAACGGGAGAAGGTTGTGAGAAAGCCTTCATTTGAGCCCTAGGAGTGATATTGAAGGAGTTTCAGTGGCCTGAGACGAGTTTCGCACGTCTTCCTTTGCCCTTGAGCAAAATGGGACCAAAAGAGACCAAAACTGGAACATGGGTCCAAAGGCGCCAGAAAGCGCCAAAACGGGAGAAGATTGTGAGAAAGCCTTCCTTTGAGCCCGAGGAGTGATATTGAAGGAGTTTCAGTGGCCTTGCACGTCTTCCTTTGCCCTTGAGCAAAATGGGACCAAAAGAGACCAAAACTGGAACTTGAGTCCAAAGGCGACAGAAAGTGCCAAAAGGGGAGAAGGTGGTGAGAAAGCCTTCCTTTCAGTCCTAGGAGTGATATTGAAGGTGTTTCAGTGGCCTGAGATGAGTTTCGCACGTCTTCCTTTGCCATTGAGCAAAATGGGACCAAAAGAGACAAAACTAGAACTTGAGTCCAAAGGTGACAGAAAGTGCCAAAAGGGGAAGAAGGTGGTGAGAAAGCCTTCCTTTCAGTCCTAGGAGTGATATTTAAGGAGATTCAGTGGCCTGAGACGAGTTTTGCACGTCTTCCTTTGCCATTGAGCAAATGGGACCAAAAGAGGCCAAAACTGGAACTTGAGTCCAAAGGCGCCAGAAAGCGCCAGAACGGGAGAAGGTTGTGAGAAAGCCTTCATTTGAGCCCTAGGAGTGATATTGAAGGAGTTTCAGTGGCCTGAGACGAGTTTCGCACGTCTTCCTTTGCCCTTGAGGAAAATGGGACCAAAAGAGACCAAAACTGGAACATGGGTCCAAAGGCGCCAGAAAGCGCCAGAACGGGAGAAGGTTGTGAGAAAGCCTTCCTTTGAGCCCTAGGAGTGATATTGAAGGAGTTTCAGTGGCCTGAGACAAGTTTCGCACGTCTTCCTTTGCCCTTGAGCAAAATGGGACCAAAAGAGACCAAAACTGGAACTTGAGTCCAAAGGCGACAGAAAGTGCCAAAAGGGGAGAAGGTGGTGAGAAAACCTTCCTTTCAGTCCTAAGAGTGATATTGAAGGTGTTTCAGTGGCCTGAGAGGAGTTTTGCACGTCTTCCTTTGCCATTGAGCAAAATGGGACCAAAAGAGACCAAAACTAGAACTTGAGTCCAAAGGCGACAGAAAGTGCCAAAAGGGGAAGAAGGTTGTGAGAAAGCCTTCCTTTGAGCCCTAGGAGTGATATTGAAGGAGTTTCAGTGGCCTGAGACGAGTTTCGCACGTCTTCCTTTGCCCTTGAGCAAAATGGGACCAAAAGAGACCAAAACTGGAACTTGAGTCCAAAGGCGACAGAAAGTGCCAAAAGGGGAGAAGGTGGTGAGAAAGCCTTCCTTTCAGTCCTAGGAGTGATATTGAAGGTGTTTCAGTGGCCTGAGACGTGTTTCGCACGTCTTCCTTTGCCCTTGAGCAAAATGGGACCAAAAGAGACCAAAACTGGAACTTGAGTCCAAAGGCGACAGAAAGTGCCAAAAGGGGAGAAGGTGGTGAGAAAGCCTTCCTTTCAGCCCTAGGAGTGATATTGAAGGTGTTTCAGTGGCCTGAGAGGAGTTTCGCACGTCTTCCTTTGCCATTGAGCAAAATGGGACCAAAAGAGACCAAAACTGGAACTTGAGTCCAAAGGCGCCATAAAGCGCCAGAACGGGAGAAGGTTGTGAGAAAGCCTTCATTTGAGCCCTAGGAGTGATATTGAAGGAGTTTCAGTGGCATGAGACGAGTTTCGCACGTCTTCCTTTGCCCTTGAGCAAAATGGGACCAGAAGAGACCAAAACTGGAACATGGGTCCAAAGGCGCCAGAAAGCGCCAAAACGGGAGAAGATTGTGAGAAAGCCTTCCTTTGAGCCCTAGGAGTGATATTGAAGGAGTTTCAGTGGCCTTGCACGTCTTCCTTTGCCCTTGAGCAAAATGGGACCAAAAGAGACCAAAACTGGAACTTGAGTCCAAAGGCGACAGAAAGTGCCAAAAGGGGAGAAGGTGGTGAGAAAGCCTTCCTTTCAGTCCTAGGAGTGATATTGAAGGTGTTTCAGTGGCCTGAGATGAGTTTCGCACGTCTTCCTTTGCCATTGAGCAAAATGGGACCAAAAGAGACAAAACTAGAACTTGAGTCCAAAGGTGACAGAAAGTGCCAAAAGGGGAAGAAGGTGGTGAGAAAGCCTTCCTTTCAGTCCTAGGAGTGATATTTAAGGAGATTCAGTGGCCTGAGACTAGTTTTGCACGTCTTCCTTTGCCGGTAACCAAAAAGGGACCAAAAGTGCCTAAAATCGGAACTTAGGTCGAAAGGCGCCAGAAAGTGCCAGAAGGGGATAAGGTGGTAAGAAAGACTTCCTTTCACTCCCTAGAGTGATATTCAAAGAGTTTCAGTGGTTTGAGAGGAGTTTCGCATGTCTTCCTTTGCCGGTAAGCAAAAAGGGGACCAAAAGAGACCAAAACTGGAACATGGGTCCAAAGGCGCCAGAAAGCGCCAGAACGGGAGAAGGTTGTGAGAAAGCCTTCCTTTGAGCCCTAGGAGTGATATTGAAGGAGTTTCAGTGGCCTGAGACGAGTTTCGCACGTCTTCCTTTGCCCTTGAGCAAAATGGGACCAAAAGAGACCAAAACTGGAACTTGAGTCCAAAGGCGACAGAAAGTGCCAAAAGGGGAGAAGGTGGTGAGAAAGCCTTCCTTTCAGTCCTAGGAGTGATATTGAAGGTGTTTCAGTGGCCTGAGACGTGTTTCGCACGTCTTCCTTTGCCCTTGAGCAAAATGGGACCAAAAGAGACCAAAACTGGAACTTGAGTCCAAAGGCGACAGAAAGTGCCAAAAGGGGAGAAGGTGGTGAGAAAGCCTTCCTTTCAGCCCTAGGAGTGATATTGAAGGTGTTTCAGTGGCCTGAGAGGAGTTTCGCACGTCTTCCTTTGCCATTGAGCAAAATGGGACCAAAAGAGACCAAAACTGGAACTTGAGTCCAAAGGCGCCATAAAGCGCCAGAACGGGAGAAGGTTGTGAGAAAGCCTTCATTTGAGCCCTAGGAGTGATATTGAAGGAGTTTCAGTGGCCTGAGACGAGTTTCGCACGTCTTCCTTTGCCCTTGAGCAAAATGGGACCAAAAGAGACCAAAACTGGAACATGGGTCCAAAGGCGCCAGAAAGCGCCAAAACGGGAGAAGATTGTGAGAAAGCCTTCCTTTGAGCCCTAGGAGTGATATTGAAGGAGTTTCAGTGGCCTTGCACGTCTTCCTTTGCCCTTGAGCAAAATGGGACCAAAAGAGACCAAAACTGGAACTTGAGTCCAAAGGCGACAGAAAGTGCCAAAAGGGGAGAAGGTGGTGAGAAAGCCTTCCTTTCAGTCCTAGGAGTGATATTGAAGGTGTTTCAGTGGCCTGAGATGAGTTTCGCACGTCTTCCTTTGCCATTGAGCAAAATGGGACCAAAAGAGACAAAACTAGAACTTGAGTCCAAAGGTGACAGAAAGTGCCAAAAGGGGAAGAAGGTGGTGAGAAAGCCTTCCTTTCAGTCCTAGGAGTGATATTTAAGGAGATTCAGTGGCCTGAGACTAGTTTTGCACGTCTTCCTTTGCCGGTAACCAAAAAAGGACCAAAAGTGCCTAAAATCGGAACTTAGGTCGAAAGGCGCCAGAAAGTGCCAGAAGGGGATAAGGTGGTAAGAAAGACTTCCTTTCACTCCCTAGAGTGATATTCAAAGAGTTTCAGTGGTTTGAGAGGAGTTTCGCATGTCTTCCTTTGCCGGTAAGCAAAAAGGGGACCAAAAGAGACCAAAACTGGAACATGGGTCCAAAGGCGCCAGAAAGCGCCAGAACGGGAGAAGGTTGTGAGAAAGCCTTCCTTTGAGCCCTAGGAGTGATATTGAAGGAGTTTCAGTGGCCTGAGACGAGTTTCGCACGTCTTCCTTTGCCCTTGAGCAAAATGGGACCAAAAGAGACCAAAACTGGAACTTGAGTCCAAAGGCGACAGAAAGTGCCAAAAGGGGAGAAGGTGGTGAGAAAGCCTTCCTTTCAGTCCTAGGAGTGATATTGAAGGTGTTTCAGTGGCCTGAGACGTGTTTCGCACGTCTTCCTTTGCCCTTGAGCAAAATGGGACCAAAAGAGACCAAAACTGGAACTTGAGTCCAAAGGCGACAGAAAGTGCCAAAAGGGGAGAAGGTGGTGAGAAAGCCTTCCTTTCAGCCCTAGGAGTGATATTGAAGGTGTTTCAGTGGCCTGAGAGGAGTTTCGCACGTCTTCCTTTGCCATTGAGCAAAATGGGACCAAAAGAGACCAAAACTGGAACTTGAGTCCAAAGGCGCCATAAAGCGCCAGAACGGGAGAAGGTTGTGAGAAAGCCTTCATTTGAGCCCTAGGAGTGATATTGAAGGAGTTTCAGTGGCCTGAGACGAGTTTCGCACGTCTTCCTTTGCCCTTGAGCAAAATGGGACCAAAAGAGACCAAAACTGGAACATGGGTCCAAAGGCGCCAGAAAGCGCCAAAACGGGAGAAGATTGTGAGAAAGCCTTCCTTTGAGCCCTAGGAGTGATATTGAAGGAGTTTCAGTGGCCTTGCACGTCTTCCTTTGCCCTTGAGCAAAATGGGACCAAAAGAGACCAAAACTGGAACTTGAGTCCAAAGGCGACAGAAAGTGCCAAAAGGGGAGAAGGTGGTGAGAAAGCCTTCCTTTCAGTCCTAGGAGTGATATTGAAGGTGTTTCAGTGGCCTGAGATGAGTTTCGCACGTCTTCCTTTGCCATTGAGCAAAATGGGACCAAAAGAGACAAAACTAGAACTTGAGTCCAAAGGTGACAGAAAGTGCCAAAAGGGGAAGAATGATATGAACCCCATTTGCACAAGGGCTGACTTAGGATCTTTAGGGTTAGAACCTTGTAGAAAAATTTGAAAATTTAGTGATGAATTTCTGGGCAAATTAGGTGTTGGTCCATGGTGTTAAAAAAAGTAAGCAAAAACGCTAGTTTGGTGGTGGCTGGACAGAATTTTAGAAATGACGGTATCTCGAGTTATAGAACTCCAATTGAGGTGATTCCAAAACGAGGTGAAAGTTCTCGTTCTGAAATTCAATTTAGGCTCAAGAATCACTCAATTTGGCTGAGTAGAATGAGAGTTATGATAACGAGATAATTCTGGGCAGATTTGAGTTTTTTTGGAATTTTGGTGAAGAATTGAATGGGGAAAGGAAAGAATCACTCTTTCCAAGGAAGGCAACACACAAAGGGATGTGAAAGCCCTTTGATACAGCCAAGTAGTTCTTGAATCACTCAAGAACTTAGGAGAATCACTCTCACTAAGATAAAAGAGATAAACTCTAATATTTCTGAATCAAACTTAACTTGTCTTATTGATAAGAATGGTTCAGCTTATATAGAAGCTTTACCATCAGAATTACAAAGGTTCTGTAACGGAAAATTTATTCCACTTAGATAATGATCCACTAAGCTAGGAAATAAAGCTACTTGATGGCTGATTGTAACTGAAATTGTGGCAACCAAAAAGTCACCCAACAGCCACTAGCTATGCGCCTCTTGGTCTCCCAAAGGCTGATGCCTAAGTTACCAATTGGGCCCTTATTACAACTTGAAATAAAACCAAACCAAAGCCCATTAGTTGATTAACCGCAAAACATAATTTGGTCAGCCAACTTTACAAAGGATTGGGCCATTATTTAAAACAAATTAAAAACTTAAAAACTGAAGCAAAGTGGCGCCTTAGTTCTCCTCCATTTGGGCCATGATGCAATTCACAACCTTGGTCTTTTCTCTTTGAAACTTGGGCTTGTATTCAATTAATATGGACAATACTTGTTGAAGAGCTTCCTTTGCTCTCCTTGCTCTAGCCCTTGTCATAGGTCCTCCAAGTCCTTCAAGAGGATCCTTGCCTTTGCTCATGGTCATGTCCTCATCAAAGAAGGTGGTGAGAAAGCCTTCCTTTCAGTCCTAGGAGTGATATTTAAGGAGATTCAGTGGCCTGAGACTAGTTTTGCACGTCTTCCTTTGCCGGTAACCAAAAAAGGACCAAAAGTGCCTAAAATCGGAACTTAGGTCGAAAGGCGCCAGAAAGTGCCAGAAGGGGATAAGGTGGTAAGAAAGACTTCCTTTCACTCCCTAGAGTGATATTCAAAGAGTTTCAGTGGTTTGAGAGGAGTTTCGCATGTCTTCCTTTGCCGGTAAGCAAAAAGGGGACCAAAAGAGACCAAAACTGGAACATGGGTCCAAAGGCGCCAGAAAGCGCCAGAACGGGAGAAGGTTGTGAGAAAGCCTTCCTTTGAGCCCTAGGAGTGATATTGAAGGAGTTTCAGTGTCCTGAGACGAGTTTCGCACGTCTTCCTTTGCCCTTGAGCAAAATGGGACCAAAAGAGACCAAACCTGGAACTTGAGTCCAAAGGCGACAGAAAGTGCCAAAAGGGGAGAAGGTGGTGAGAAAGCCTTCCTTTCAGTCCTAGGAGTGATATTGAAGGTGTTTCAGTGGCCTGAGATGAGTTTCGCACGTCTTCCTTTGCCATTGAGCAAAATGGGACCAAAAGAGACAAAACTAGAACTTGAGTCCAAAGGTGACAGAAAGTGCCAAAAGGGGAAGAAGGTGGTGAGAAAGCCTTCCTTTCAGTCCTAGGAGTGATATTTAAGGAGATTCAGTGGCCTGAGACGAGTTTTGCACGTCTTCCTTTGCCATTGAGCAAAATGGGACCAAAAGAGTCCAAAACTAGAACTTGAGTCCTTTGGCGCCAGAAAGCGCCAGAACGGGAGAAGGTTGTGAGAAAGCCTTCTTTTGAGCCCTAGGAGTGATATTGAAGGAGTTTCAGTGGCCTGAGACGAGTTTCGCACCTCTTCCTTTGCCCTTGAGCAAAATGGGACCAAAAGAGACCAAAACTGGAACATGGGTCCAAAGGCGCCAGAGCGCCAAAACGGGAGAAGGTTGTGAGAAAGCCTTCCTTTGAGCCCTAGGAGTGATATTGAAGGAGTTTCAGTGGCCTGAGACGAGTTTCGCACGTCTTCCTTTGCCCTTGAGCAAAATGGGACCAAAAGAGACCAAAACTGGAACATGGGTCCAAAGGCGCCAGAAAGAGCGAAAACGGGAGAAGGTTGTGAGAAAGCCTTCCTTTGAGCCCTAGGAGTGATATTTAAGGAGTTTCAGTGGCCTGAGACGAGTTTCGCACGTCTTCCTTTGCCCTTGAGCAAAATGGGACCAAAAGAGACCAAAACTGGAACTTGAGTCCAAAGGCGACAGAAAGTGCCAAAAGGGGAGAAGGTGGTGAGAAAGCCTTCCTTTCAGTCCTAGGAGTGATATTGAAGGTGTTTCAGTGACCTGAGACGAGTTTCGCATGTCTTCCTTTGCCATTGAGCAAAATGGGACCAAAAGAGACCAAAACTGGAACTTGAGTCCAAAGGCGACAGAAAGTGCCAAAAGGGGAAGAAGGTGGTGAGAAAGCCTTCCTTTCAGTCCTAGGAGTGATATTTAAGGAGATTCAGTGGCCTGAGACGAGTTTTGCACGTCTTCCTTTGCCATTGAGCAAAATGGGACCAAAAGAGACCAAAACTGGAACTTGAGTCCAAAGGCGCCAGAAAGCGCCAGAACGGGAGAAGGTTGTGAGAAAGCCTTCTTTTGAGCCCTAGGAGTGATATTGAAGGAGTTTCAGTGGCCTGAGACGAGTTTCGCACCTCTTCCTTTGCCCTTGAGCAAAATGGGACCAAAAGAGACCAAAACTGGAACATGGGTCCAAAGGCGCCAGAGCGCCAAAACGGGAGAAGGTTGTGAGAAAGCCTTCCTTTGAGCCCTAGGAGTGATATTGAAGGAGTTTCAGTGGCCTGAGACGAGTTTCGCACGTCTTCCTTTGCCCTTGAGCAAAATGGGACCAAAAGAGACCAAAACTGGAACTTGAGTCCAAAGGCGACAGAAAGTGCCAAAAGAAGAGAAGGTGGCGAGAAAGTCTTCCTTTCAGTCCTAGGAGTGATATTGAAGGTGTTTCAGTGGCCTGAGACGAGTTTCGCACGTCTTCCTTTGCCATTGAGCAAAATGGGACAAAAGAGACCAAAACTGGAACTTGAGTCCAAAGGCGCCAGAAAGCGCCAGAACGGGAGAAGGTTGTGAGAAAGCCTTCCTTTGAGCCCTAGGAGTGATATTGAAGGAGTTTCAGTGGCTTGAGACGAGTTTCGCACGTCTTCCTTTGCCCTTGAGCAAAATGGGACCAAAAGAGAACAAAACTGGAACATGGGTCCAAAGGCGCCAGAAAGCGCCAGAACGGGAGAAGGTTGTGAGAAAGCCTTCCTTTGAGCCCTAGGAGTGATATTGAAGGAGTTTCAGTGGCCTGAGACGAGTTTCGCACGTCTTCCTTTGCCCTTGAGCAAAATGGGACCAAAAGAGACAAAAACTGGAACTTGAGTCCAAAGGCGCCAGAAAGTGCCAGAACGGGAGAAGGTTGTGAGAAAGCCTTCCTTTGAGCGCTAGGAGTGATATTGAAGGAGTTTCAGTGGCCTGAGACGAGTTTGGCACGTCTTCCTTTGCCCTTGAGCAAAATGGGACCAAAAGAGACCAAAACTGGAACATGGGTCCAAAGGCGCCAGAAAGCGCCAGAACGGGAGAAGGTTGTGAGAAAGCCTTCCTTTGAGCGCTAGGAGTGATATTGAAGGAGATTCAGTGGCCTGAGACGAGTTTTGCACGTCTTCCTTTGCCATTGAGCAAAATGGGACCAAAAGAGACCAAAACTGGAACTTGAGTCCAAAGGCGCCAGAAAGCGCCAGAACGGGAGAAGGTTGCGAGAAAGCCTTCCTTTGAGCCCTAGGAGTGATATTGAAGGAGTTTCAGTGGCCTGAGATGAGTTTCGCACGTCTTCCTTTGCCCTTGAGCAAAATGGGACCAAAAGAGACCAAAACTGGAACTTGAGTCCAAAGGCGACAGAAAGTGCCAAAAGAAGAGAAGGTGGTGAGAAAGTCTTCCTTTCAGTCCTAGGAGTGATATTGAAGGTGTTTCAGTGGCCTGAAACGAGTTTCGCACGTCTTCCTTTGCCATTGAGCAAAATGGGACCAAAAGAGACCAAAACTGGAACATGGGTCCAAAGGCGCCAGAAAGCGCCAAAACGGGAGAAGGTTGCGAGAAAGCCTTCCTTTGAGCCCTAGGAGTGATATTGAAGGAGTTTCAGTGGCCTAAGACGAGTATCGCACGTCTTCCTTTGCCCTTGAGCAAAATGGGACCAAAAGAGACCACCACTGGAACTTGAGTCCAAAGGCGACAGAAAGTGCCAAAAGAAGAGAAGGTGGTGAGAAAGTCTTCCTTTCAGTCCTAGGAGTGATATTGAAGGTGTTTCAGTGGCCTGAGACGAGTTTCGCACGTCTTCCTTTGCCATTGAGCAAAATGGGACCAAAAGAGACCAAAACTGGAACTTGAGTCCAAAGGCGCCAGAAAGCGCCAGAACGGGAGAAGGTTGTGAGAAAGCCTTCCTTTGAGCCCTAGGAGTGATATTGAAGGAGTTTCAGTGGCTTGAGACGAGTTTCGCACGTCTTCCTTTGCCCTTGAGCAAAATGGGACCAAAAGAGACCAAAACTGGAACATGGGTCCAAAGGCGCCAGAAAGCGCCAGAACGGGAGAAGGTTGTGAGAAAGCCTTCCTTTGAGCCCTAGGAATGATATTGAAGGAGTTTCAGTGGCCTGAGACGAGTTTCGCACGTCTTCCTTTGCCCTTGAGCAAAATGGGACCAAAAGAGACCAAAACTGGAACTTGAGTACAAAGGCGCCAGAAAGCGCTAGAACGGGAGAAGGTTGTGAGAAAGCCTTCCTTTGAGCCCTAGGAGTGATATTGAAGGAGTTTCAGTGGCTTGAGACGAGTTTCGCACGTCTTCCTTTGCCCTTGAGCAAAATGGGACCAAAAGAGACCAAAACTGGAACATGGGTCCAAAGGCGCCAGAAAGCGCCAGAACGGGAGAAGGTTGTGAGAAAGCCTTCCTTTGAGCCCTAGGGGTGATATTGAAGGAGTTTCAGTGGCCTGAGATGAGTTTCGCACGTCTTCCTTTGCCCTTGAGCAAAATGGGACCAAAAGAGACCAAAACTGGAACTTGAGTCCAAAGGCGACAGAAAGTGCCAAAAGAAGAGAAGGTGGTGAGAAAGTCTTCCTTTCAGTCCTAGGAGTGATATTGAAGGTGTTTCAGTGGCCTGAAACGAGTTTCGCACGTCTTCCTTTGCCATTGAGCAAAATGGGACCAAAAGAGACCAAAACTAGAACTTGAGTCCAAAGGCGACAGAAAGTGCCAAAAGGGGAAGAAGGTGGTGAGAAAGCCTTCCTTTCAGTCCTAGGAGTGATATTTAAGGAGATTTAGTGGCCTGAGACGACTTTTGCACGTCTTCCTTTGCCATTGAGCAAAATGGGACCAAAAGAGACCAAAGCTGGAACTTGAGTCCAAAGGCGCCAGAAAGCGCCAGAACGGAAGAAGGTTGTGAGAAAGCCTTCCTTTGTGCCCTAGGAGTGATATTGAAGGAGTTTCAGTGGCCTGAGACGAGTTTCGCACGTCTTCCTTTGCCATTGAGCAAAATGGGACCAAAAGAGACCAAAACTGGAACTTGAGTCCAAAGGCGACAGAAAGTGCCAAAAGGGGAAGAAGGTGGTCAGAAAGCCTTCCTTTCAGTCCGAGGAGTGATATTGAAAGTGTTTCAGTGGCCTGAGGCGAGTTTCGCACGTCTTCCTTTGCCATTGAGCAAAATGGGACCAAAAGAGACCAAAACTGGAACTTGAGTCCAAAGGCGACAGAAAGTGCCAAAAGGGGAAGAAGGTGGTGATAAAGCCTTCCTTTGAGCCCTAGGAGTGATATTGAAAGTGTTTCGGTGGCACGAGGCGAGTTTCGCACGTCTTCCTTTGCCATTGAGCAAAATGGGACCAAAAGAGACCAAAACTGGAACTTGAGTCCAAAGGCGACAGAAAGTGCCAAAAGGGGAAGAAGGTGGTGATAAAGCCTTCCTTTGAGCCCTAGGAGTGATATTGAAGGAGTTTCAGTGGCCTGAGATGAGTTTCGCACGTCTTCCTTTGCCCTTGAGCAAAATGGGACCAAAAGAGACCAAAACTGGAACTTGAGTCCAAAGGCGACAGAAAGTGCCAAAAGGGGAGAAGGTGGTGAGAAAGCCTTCCTTTCAATCCGAGGAGTGATATTGAAAGTGTTTCAGTGGCCTGAGGCGAGTTTCGCACGTCTTCCTTTGCCATTGAGCAAAATGGGACCAAAAGAGACCAAAACTGGAACTTGAGTCCAAAGGCGACAGAAAGTGCCGAAAGGGGAAGAAGGTGGTGATAAAGCCTTCCTTTCAGTCCTAGGAGTGATATTTAAGGAGATTCAGTGGCCTGAGACGAGTTTTGCACGTCTTCCTTTGCCATTGAGCAAAATGGGACCAAAAGAGACCAAAACTGGAACTTGAGTCCCAAGGCGCCAGAAAGCGCCAGAACGGGAGAAGGTTGTGAGAAAGCCTTCCTTTGAGCGCTAGGAGTGATATTGAAGGAGTTTCAGTGGCCTGAGACGAGTTTCGCACGTCTTCCTTTGCCATTGAGCAAAATGGGACCAAAAGAGACCAAAACTGGAACTTGAGTCCAAAGGCGCGAAAGTGCCAAAAGGGGAAGAAGGTGGTGAGAAAGCCTTCCTTTCAGTCCTAGGAGTGATATTTAAGGAGATTCAGTGGCCTGAGACGAGTTTTGCACGTCTTCCTTTGCCATTGAGCAAATGGGACCAAAAGAGACCAAAACTGGAACTTGAGTCCAAAGGCGTCAGAAAGTGCCAGAACGGGAGAAGGTTGTGAGAAAGCCTTCCTTTGAGCGCTAGGAGTGATATTGAAGGAGTTTCAGTGGCCTGAGACGAGTTTGGCACGTCTTCCTTTGCCCTTGAGCAAAATGGGACCAAAAGAGACCAAAACTGGAACTTGAGTCCAAAGGCGTCAGAAAGCGCCAGAACGGGAGAAGGTTGTGAGAAAGCCTTCCTTTGAGCGCTAGGAGTGATATTGAAGGAGTTTCAGTGGCCTGAGACGAGTTTCGCACGTCTTCCTTTGCCCTTGAGCAAAATGGGACCAAAAGAGACCAAAACTGGAACATGGGTCCAAAGGCGCCAGAAAGCGCCAGAACGGGAGAAGGTTGTGAGAAAGCCTTCCTTTGAGCCCTAGGAGTGATATTGAAGGAGTTTCAGTGGCCTGAGACGAGTTTCGCACGTCTTCCTTTGCCCTTGAGCAAAATGGGACCAAAAGAGACCAAAATTGGAACTTGAGTCCAAAGGCGACAGAAAGTGCCAAAAGGGGAGAAGGTGGTGAGAAAACCTTCCTTTCAGTCCTAAGAGTGATATTGAAGGTGTTTCAGTGGCCTGAGAGGAGTTTTACACGTCTTCCTTTGCCATTGAGCAAAATGGGACGAAAATAGACCAAAACTGGAACATGGGTCCAAAGGCGCCAGAAAGCGCTAAAACGGGAGAAGGTTGTGAGAAAGCCTTCCTTTGAGCTCTAGGAGTGATATTGAAGGAGTTTCAGTGGCCTGAGACGAGTTTCGCACGTCTTCCTTTGCCCTTGAGCAAAATGGGACCAAAAGAGACCAAAACTGGAACTTGAGTCCAAAGGCGACAGAAAGTGCCAAAAGGGGAAGAAGGTGTTCAGATAGCCTTCCTTTCAGTCCTTGGAGTGATATTGAAAGTGTATCAGTGGCCTGAGGCGAGTTTCGCACGTCTTCCTTTGCCATTGAGCAAAATGGGACCAAAAGAGACCAAAACTGGAACTTGAGTCCAAAGGCGACAGAAAGTGCCAAAAGGGGAAGAAGGTGGTGATAAAGCCTTCCTTTGAGCCCTAGGAGTGATATTGAAGGAGTTTCAGTGGCCTGAGATGAGTTTCGCACGTCTTCCTTTGCCCTTGAGCAAAATGGGACCAAAAGAGACCAAAACTGGAACTTGAGTCCAAAGGCGACAGAAAGTGCCAAAAGGGGAGAAGGTGGTGAGAAAGCCTTCCTTTCAATCCGAGGAGTGATATTGAAAGTGTTTCAGTGGCCTGAGGCGAGTTTCGCACGTCTTCCTTTGCCATTGAGCAAAATGGGACCAAAAGAGACCAAAACTGGAACTTGAGTCCAAAGGCGACAGAAAGTGCCGAAAGGGGAAGAAGGTGGTGATAAAGCCTTCCTTTCAGTCCTAGGAGTGATATTTAAGGAGATTCAGTGGCCTGAGACGAGTTTTGCACGTCTTCCTTTGCCATTGAGCAAAATGGGACCAAAAGAGACCAAAACTGGAACTTGAGTCCAAAGGCGTCAGAAAGCGCCAACGGGAGAAGGTTGTGAGAAAGCCTTCCTTTGAGCGCTAGGAGTGATATTGAAGGAGTTTCGGTGGCACGAGACGAGTTTCGCACGTCTTCCTTTGCCATTGAGCAAAATGGGACCAAAAGAGACCAAAGCGGAACTTGAGTCCAAAGGCGACAGAAAGTGCCAAAAGGGGAAGAAGGTGGTGAGAAAGCCTTCCTTTCAGTCCTAGGAGTGATATTTAAGGAGATTCGGTGGCACGAGACGAGTTTTGCACGTCTTCCTTTGCCATTGAGCAAATGGGACCAAAAGAGACCAAAACTGGAACTTGAGTCCAAAGGCGTCAGAAAGCGCCAGAACGGGAGAAGGTTGTGAGAAAGCCTTCCTTTGAGCGCTAGGAGTGATATTGAAGGAGTTTCAGTGGCCTGAGACGAGTTTGGCACGTCTTCCTTTGCCCTTGAGCAAAATGGGACCAAAAGAGACCAAAACTGGAACTTGAGTCCAAAGGCGACAGAAAGTGCCAAAAGGGGAGAAGGTGGTGAGAAAGCCTTCCTTTCAATCCGAGGAGTGATATTGAAAGTGTTTCAGTGCCCTGAGGCGAGTTTCGCACGTCTTTCTTTGCCATTGAGCAAAATGGGACCAAAAGAGACCAAAACTGGAACTTGAGTCCAAAGGCGACAGAAAGTGCCAAAAGGGGAAGAAGGTGGTGATAAAGCCTTCCTTTCAGTCCTAGGAGTGATATTTAAGGAGATTCAGTGGCCTGAGACGAGTTTTGCACGTCTTCCTTTGCCATTGAGCAAAATGGGACCAAAGGAGACCAAAACTGGAACTTGAGTCCCAAGGCGCCAGAAAGCTCCAGAACGGGAGAAGGTTGTGAGAAAGCCTTCCTTTGAGCCCTAGGAGTGATATTGAAGGAGTTTCAGTGGCCTGAGACGAGTTTCGCACGTCTTCCTTTGCCATTGAGCAAAATGGGACCAAAAGAGACCAAAGCTGGAACTTGAGTCCAAAGGCGACGAAAGTGCCAAAAGGGGAAGAAGGTGGTGAGAAAGCCTTCCTTTCAGTCCTAGGAGTGATATTTAAGGAGATTCGGTGGCACGAGACGAGTTTTGCACGTCTTCCTTTGCCATTGAGCAAAATGGGACCAAAAGAGACCAAACTTGGAACTTGAGTCCAAAGGCGTCAGAAAGCGCCAGAACGGGAGAAGGTTGTGAGAAAGCCTTCCTTTGAGACCTAGGAGTGATATTGAAGGAGTTTCGGTGGCACGAGACGAGTTTCGCACGTCTTCCTTTGCCCTTGAGCAAAATGGGACCAAAAGAGACCAAAGCGGAACATGGGTCCAAAGGCGCCGAGAAAGCGCCAAAACGGGAGAAGGTTGTGAGAAAGCCTTCCTTTGAGCCCTAGGAGTGATATTGAAGGAGTTTCGGTGGCACGAGACGAGTTTCGCACGTCTTCCTTTGCCCTTGAGCAAAATGGGACCAAAAGAGACCAAAGCGGAACTTGAGTCCAAAGGCGACGAGAAAGTGCCAAAAGGGAGAAGGTGGTGAGAAAACCTTCCTTTCAGTCCTAAGAGTGATATTGAAGGTGTTTCAGTGGCCTGAGAGGAGTTTTACACGTCTTCCTTTGCCATTGAGCAAAATGGGACCAAAATAGACCAAAACTGGAACATGGGTCCAAAGGCGCCAGAAAGCGCTAAAACGGGAGAAGGTTGTGACAAAGCCTTCCTTTGAGCTCTAGGAGTGATATTGAAGGAGTTTCAGTGGCCTGAGACGAGTTTCGCACGTCTTCCTTTGCCCTTGAGCAAAATGGGACCAAAAGAGACCAAAACTGGAACTTGAGACCAAAGGCGACAGAAAGTGCCAAAAGGGGAGAAGGTGGTGAGAAAGCCTTCCTTTCAGTCCTAGGAGTGATATTGAAGGTGTTTCAGTGGCCTGAGACGAGTTTCGCACGTCTTCCTTTGCCATTGAGCAAAATGGGACCAAAAGAGAGCAAAACTGGAGCTTGAGTCCAAAGGCGACAGAAAGTGCCAAAAGGGGAAGAAGGTGGTGAGAAAGCCTTCCTTTCAGTCCTAGGAGTGATATTTAAGGAGATTTAGTGGCCTGAGATGAGTTTTGCACGTCTTCCTTTGCCATTGAGCAAAATGGGACCAAAAGAGACCAAAGCTGGAACTTGAGTCCAAAGGCGCCAGAAAGCGCCAGAACGGAAGAAGGTTGTGAGAAAGCCTTCCTTTGTGCCCTAGGAGTGATATTGAAGGAGTTTCAGTGGCCTGAGACGAGTTTCGCACGTCTTCCTTTGCCCATGAGCAAAATGGGACCAAAAGAGACCAAAACTGGAACATGGGTCCAAACGTGCCAGAAAGCGCCAAAATGGGAGAAGGTTGTGAGAAAGCCTTCCTTTGAGCCCTAGGAGTGATATTGAAGGTGTTTCAGTGGCCTGAGACGAGTTTCGCACGTCTTCCTTTGCCCCTGAGCAAAATGGGACCAAAAGAGACCAAAACTGGAACATGGGTCCAAAGGCGCCAGAAAGCGCCATAATGGGAGAAGGTTGTGAGAAAGCCTTCCTTTGAGCCCTAGGAGTGATATTTAAGGAGTTTCAGTGGCCTGAGACGAGTTTCGCACGTCTTCCTTTGCCCTTGAGCAAAATGGGACCAAAAGAGACCAAAACTGGAACTTGAGTCCAAAGGCGACAGAAAGTGCCAAAAGGGGAGAAGATGGTGAGAAAGCCTTCCTTTCAGTCCTAGGAGTGATATTGAAGGTGTTTCAGTGGCCTGAGACGAGTTTCGCACGTCTTCCTTTGCCATTGAGCAAAATGGGACCAAAAGAGACCAAAACTGGAACTTGAGTCCAAAGGCGACAGAAAGTGCCAAAAGGGGAAGAAGGTGGTCAGAAAGCCTTCCTTTCAGTCCGAGGAGTGATATTGAAAGTGTTTCAGTGGCCTGAGGCGAGTTTCGCACGTCTTCCTTTGCCATTGAGCAAAATGGGACCAAAAGAGACCAAAACTGGAACTTGAGTCCAAAGGCGACAGAAAGTGCCAAAAGGGGAAGAAGGTGGTGATAAAGCCTTCCTTTGAGCCCTAGGAGTGATATTGAAGGAGTTTCAGTGGCCTGAGATGAGTTTCGCACGTCTTCCTTTGCCCTTGAGCAAAATGGGACCAAAAGAGACCAAAACTGGAACTTGAGTCCAAAGGCGACAGAAAGTGCCAAAAGGGGAGAAGGTGGTGAGAAAGCCTTCCTTTCAATCCGAGGAGTGATATTGAAAGTGTTTCAGTGGCCTGAGGCGAGTTTCGCACGTCTTCCTTTGCCATTGAGCAAAATGGGACCAAAAGAGACCAAAACTGGAACTTGAGTCCAAAGGCGACAGAAAGGGCCGAAAGGGGAAGAAGGTGGTGATAAAGCCTTCCTTTCAGTCCTAGGAGTGATATTTAAGGAGATTCAGTGGCCTGAGACGAGTTTTGCACGTCTTCCTTTGCCATTGAGCAAAATGGGACCAAAAGAGACCAAAACTGGAACTTGAGTCTAAAGGCGCCAGAAAGCGCCAAAAGGGGAAGAAGGTTGTGAGAAAGCCTTCCTTTGAGCCCTAGGAGTGATATTGAAGGAGTTTCAGTGGCCTGAGACGAGTTTCGCACGTCTTCCTTTGCCATTGAGCAAAATGGGACCAAAAGAGACCAAAACTGGAACTTGAGTCCAAAGGCGACGAAAGTGCCAAAAGGGGAAGAAGGTGGTGAGAAAGCCTTCCTTTCAGTCCTAGGAGTGATATTTAAGGAGATTCGGTGGCTGAGACGAGTTTTGCACGTCTTCCTTTGCCATTGAGCAAAATGGGACCAAAAGAGACCAAAGCTGGAACTTGAGTCCAAAGGCGCCAGAAAGCGCCAGAACGGGAGAAGGTTGTGAGAAAGCCTTCCTTTGAGCGCTAGGAGTGATATTGAAGGAGTTTCAGTGGCACGAGACGAGTTTCGCACGTCTTCCTTTGCCCTTGAGCAAAATGGGACCAAAAGAGACCAAAACTGGAACTTGAGTCCAAAGGCGGCAGAAAGCGCAAAAACGGGAGAAGGTTGTGAGAAAGCCTTCCTTTGAGCCCTAGGAGTGATATTGAAGGAGTTTCAGTGGCCTGAGACGAGTTTCGCACGTCTTCCTTTGCCCTTGAGCAAAATGGGACCAAAAGAGACCAAAACTGGAACATGGGTCCAAAGGCGCCAGAAAGCGCCAAAACGGGAGAAGGTTGTGAGAAAGCCTTCCTTTGAGCCCTAGGAGTGATATTGAAGGAGTTTCAGTGGCCTGAGACGAGTTTCGCACGTCTTCCTTTGCCCATGAGCAAAATGGGACCAAAAGAGACCAAAACTGGAACATGGGTCCAAAGGCGCCAGAAAGCGCCAAAACGGGAGAAGGTTGTGAGAAAGCCTTCCTTTGAGCCCTAGGAGTGATATTGAAGGAGTTTCAGTGGCCTGAGACGAGTTTCGCACGTCTTCCTTTGCCCTTGAGCAAAATGGGACCAAAAGAGACCAAAACTGGAACTTGAGTCCAAAGGCGACAGAAAGTGCCAAAAGGGGAAGAAGGTGGTGAGAAAGCCTTCCTTTCAGTCCTAGGAGTGATATTGAAAGTGTTTCAGTGGCCTGAGGCGAGTTTCGCACGTCTTCCTTTGCCATTGAGCAAAATGGGACCAAAAGAGACAAAAACTGGAACTTGAGTCCAAAGGCGACAGAAAGTGCCAAAAGGGGAAGAAGGTGGTGATAAAGCCTTCCTTTGAGCCCTAGGAGTGATATTGAAGGAGTTTCAGTGGCCTGAGATGAGTTTCGCACGTCTTCCTTTGCCCTTGAGCAAAATGGGACCAAAAGAGACCAAAACTGGAACTTGAGTCCAAAGGCGACAGAAAGTGCCAAAAGGGGAGAAGGTGGTGAGAAAGCCTTCCTTTCAATCCGAGGAGTGATATTGAAAGGGTTTCAGTGGCCTGAGGCGAGTTTCGCACGTCTTCCTTTGCCATTGAGCAAAATGGGACCAAAAGAGACCAAAACTGGAACTTGAGTCCAAAGGCGACAGAAAGTGCCAAAAGGGGAAGAAGGTGGTGAGAAAGCCTTCCTTTGAGCCCTAGGAGTGATATTGAAGGGGTTTCAGTGGCCTGAGAGGAGTTTCGCACGTCTTCCTTTGCCCTTGAGCAAAATGGGACCAAAAGAGACCAAAGCTGGAACTTGAGTCCAAAGGCGACGAGAAAGTGCCAAAAGGGGAGAAGGTGGTGAGAAAGCCTTCCTTTCAATCCGAGGAGTGATATTGAAAGGGTTTCAGTGGCCTGAGGCGAGTTTCGCACGTCTTCCTTTGCCATTGAGCAAAATGGGACCAAAAGAGACCAAAACTGGAACTTGAGTCCAAAGGCGACAGAAAGTGCCGAAAGGGGAAGAAGGTGGTGATAAAGCCTTCCTTTGAGCCCTAGGAGTGATATTGAAGGAGTTTCAGTGGCCTGAGATGAGTTTTGCACGTCTTCCTTTGCCATTGAGCAAAATGGGACCAAAAGAGACCAAAGCTGGAACTTGAGTCCAAAGGCGCCGAAAGCGCCAAAACGGGAGAAGGTTGTGAGAAAGCCTTCCTTTGAGCCCTAGGAGTGATATTGAAGGAGTTTCGGTGGCACGAGACGAGTTTCGCACGTCTTCCTTTGCCATTGAGCAAAATGGGACCAAAAGAGACCAAAGCTGGAACTTGAGTCCAAAGGCGACGAAAGTGCCAAAAGGGGAAGAAGGTGGTGAGAAAGCCTTCCTTTCAGTCCTAGGAGTGATATTTAAGGAGATTCGGTGGCACGAGACGAGTTTTGCACGTCTTCCTTTGCCATTGAGCAAAATGGGACCAAAAGAGACCAAAGCGGAACTTGAGTCCAAAGGCGCCGAAAGCGCCAAACGGGAGAAGGTTGTGAGAAAGCCTTCCTTTGAGCCCTAGGAGTGATATTGAAGGAGTTTCGGTGGCACGAGACGAGTTTCGCACGTCTTCCTTTGCCCTTGAGCAAAATGGGACCAAAAGAGACCAAAGCTGGAACTTGAGTCCAAAGGCGACGAAAGTGCCAAAAGGGGAGAAGGTGGTGAGAAAGCCTTCCTTTCAGTCCTAGGAGTGATATTGAAGGTGTTTCGGTGGCTTTGAGACGAGTTTCGCACGTCTTCCTTTGCCATTGAGCAAAATGGGACCAAAAGAGACCAAAGCGGAACTTGAGTCCAAAGGCGACGAGAAAGTGCCAAAAGGGGAAGAAGGTGGTGAGAAAGCCTTCCTTTCAGTCCTAGGAGTGATATTTAAGGAGATTTAGTGGCCTGAGATGAGTTTTGCACGTCTTCCTTTGCCATTGAGCAAAATGGGACCAAAAGAGACCAAAACTGGAACTTGAGTCCAAAGGCGCCAGAAAGCGCCAGAACGGAAGAAGGTTGTGAGAAAGCCTTCCTTTGTGCCCTAGGAGTGATATTGAAGGAGTTTCAGTGGCCTGAGACGAGTTTCGCACGTCTTCCTTTGCCCTTGAGCAAAATGGGACCAAAAGAGACCAAAACTGGAACATGGGTCCAAAGGCGACAGAAAGTGCCAAAAGGGGAAGAAGGTTGTGAGAAAGCCTTCCTTTGAGCCCTAGGAGTGATATTGAAGGAGTTTCAGTGGCCTGAGACGAGTTTCGCACGTCTTCCTTTGCCCTTGAGCAAAATGGGACCAAAAGAGACCAAAACTGGAACTTGAGTCCAAAGGCGACAGAAAGTGCCAAAAGGGGAGAAGATGGTGAGAAAGCCTTCCTTTCAGTCCTAGGAGTGATATTGAAGGTGTTTCAGTGGCCTGAGACGAGTTTCGCACGTCTTCCTTTGCCATTGAGCAAAATGGGACCAAAAGAGACCAAAACTGGAACTTGAGTCCAATGGCGACAGAAAGTGCCAAAAGGGGAAGAAGGTGGTCAGAAAGCCTTCCTTTCAGTCCGAGGAGTGATATTGAAAGTGTTTCAGTGGCCTGAGGCGAGTTTCGCACGTCTTCCTTTGCCATTGAGCAAAATGGGACCAAAAGAGACCAAAACTGGAACTTGAGTCCAAAGGCGACAAAAAGTGCCGAAAGGGGAAGAAGGTGGTGATAAAGCCTTCCTTTCAGTCCTAGGAGTGATATTTAAGGAGATTCAGTGGCCTGAGACGAGTTTTGCACGTCTTCCTTTGCCATTGAGCAAAATGGGACCAAAAGAGACCAAAACTGGAACTTGAGTCCAAAGGCGCCGAGAAAGCGCCAAAACGGGAGAAGGTTGTGAGAAAGCCTTCCTTTGAGCCCTAGGAGTGATATTGAAGGAGTTTCGGTGGCACGAGACGAGTTTCGCACGTCTTCCTTTGCCATTGAGCAAAATGGGACCAAAAGAGACCAAAACTGGAACTTGAGTCCAAAGGCGACAGAAAGTGCCAAAAGGGGAAGAAGGTGGTGAGAAAGCCTTCCTTTGAGTCCTAGGAGTGATATTTAAGGAGATTCAGTGGCCTGAGACGAGTTTTGCACGTCTTCCTTTGCCATTGAGCAAAATGGGACCAAAAGAGACCAAAACTTGAGTCCAAAGGCGCCGAAAGCGCCGAACGGGAGAAGGTTGTGAGAAAGCCTTCCTTTGAGCCCTAGGAGTGATATTGAAGGAGTTTCGGTGGCACGAGACGAGTTTCGCACGTCTTCCTTTGCCCTTGAGCAAAATGGGACCAAAAGAGACCAAAACTGGAACATGGGTCCAAAGGCGCCAGAAAGCGCCAAAACGGGAGAAGGTTGTGAGAAAGCCTTCCTTTCAGTCCTAAGAGTGATATTGAAGGTGTTTCAGTGGCACGAGACGAGTTTCGCACGTCTTCCTTTGCCCTTGAGCAAAATGGGACCAAAAGAGACCAAAGCGGAACTTGAGTCCAAAGGCGACGAAAGTGCCAAAAGGGGAGAAGGTGGTGAGAAAGCCTTCCTTTCAGTCATAGGAGTGATATTGAAGGTGTTTCGGTGGCTTTGAGAGGAGTTTTGCACGTCTTCCTTTGCCATTGAGCAAAATGGGACCAAAAGAGACCAAAACTAGAACTTGTGTCCAAAGGCGACAGAAAGCGCCAAAAGGGGAAGAAGGTTGTGAGAAAGCCTTCCTTTGAGCCCTAGGAGTGATATTGAAGGAGTTTCAGTGGCCTGAGACGAGTTTCGCACGTCTTCCTTTGCCCTTGAGCAAAATGGGACCAAAAGAGACCAAAACTAGAACTTGAGTCCAAAGGCGACAGAAAGTGCCAAAAGGGGAGAAGGTGGTGAGAAAGCCTTCCTTTCAGTCCTAGGAGTGATATTGAAGGTGTTTCAGTGGCCTGAGAGGAGTTTCGCACGTCTTCCTTTGCCATTGAGCAAAATGGGACCAAAAGAGACCAAAACTGGAACTTGAGTCCAAAGGCGACAGAAAGCGCCAGAACGGGAGAAGGTTGTGAGAAAGCCTTCCTTTGTGCCCTAGGAGTGATATTGAAGGAGTTTCAGTGGCCTGAGACGAGTTTCGCATGTCTTCCTTTGCCATTGAGCAAAATGGGACCAAAAGAGACCAAAACTGGAACTTGAGTCCAAAGGCGACAGAAAGTGCCAAAAGGGGAATAAGGTGGTGAGAAAGCCTTCCTTTCAGTCCTAGGAGTGATATTTAAGGAGATTCAGTGGCATGAGACGAGTTTTGCACGTCTTCCTTTGCCATTGAGCAAAATGGGACCAAAAGAGACCAAAACTGGAACTTGAGTCCAAAGGCGCCAGAAAGCGCCAGAACGGGAGAAGGTTGTGAGAAAGCCTTCCTTTGAGCCCTAGGAGTGATATTGAAGGAGTTTCAGTGGCCTGAGACGAGTTTCGCACGTCTTCCTTTGCCCTTGAGCAAAATGGGACCAAAAGAGACCAAAACTGGAACTTGAGTCCAAAGGCGACAGAAAGTGCCAAAAGGGGAGAAGGTGGTGAGAAAGCCTTCCTTTCAGTCCTAGGAGTGATATTGAAGGTGTTTCAGTGGCCTGAGAGGAGTTTCGCACGTCTTCCTTTGCCATTGAGCAAAATGGGACCAAAAGAGACAAAAACTGGAACTTGAGTCCAAAGGCGACAGAAAGTGCCAAAAGGGGAAGAAGGTGGTGAGAAAGCCTTCTTTTGAGTCCTAGGAGTGATATTTAAGGAGATTCAGTGGCCTGAGACGAGTTTTGCACGTCTTCCTTTGCCATTGAGCAAAATGGGACCAAAAGAGAGCAAAACTGGAACTTGAGTCCAAAGGCGCCGAGAACGCCAACGGGAGAAGGTTGTGAGAAAGCCTTCATTTGAGCCCTAGGAGTGATATTGAAGGAGTTTCAGTGGCCTGAGACGAGTTTCGCACGTCTTCCTTTGCCCTTGAGCAAAATGGGACCAAAAGAGACCAAAACTGGAACATGGGTCCAAAGGCGCCAGAAAGCGCCAAAACGGGAGAAGATTGTGAGAAAGCCTTCCTTTGAGCCCTAGGAGTGATATTGAAGGAGTTTCAGTGGCCTGAGACGAGTTTCGCACGTCTTCCTTTGCCCTTGAGCAAAATGGGACCAAAAGAGACCAAAACTGGAACTTGAGTCCAAAGGCGACAGAAAGTGCCAAAAGGGGAGAAGGTGGTGAGAAAGCCTTCCTTTCAGACCTAGGAGTGATATTGAAGGTGTTTCAGTGGCCTGAGATGAGTTTCGCACGTCTTCCTTTGCCATTGAGCAAAATGGGACCAAAAGAGACAACACTAGAACTTGAGTCCAAAGGTGACAGAAAGTGCCAAAAGGGGAAGAAGGTGGTGAGAAAGCCTTCCTTTCAGTCCTAGGAGTGATATTTAAGGAGATTCAGTGGCCTGAGACTAGTTTTGCACGTCTTCCTTTGCCGTTGAGCAAAATGGGACCAAAAGTGCCTAAAATCGGAACTTGAGTCCAAAGGCGCCGAAAGTGCCAGAAGGGGAGAAGGTGGTAAGAAAGCCTTCCTTTCACTCCCTAGGAGTGATATTGAAGGAGTTTCGGTGGCTGAGACGAGTTTCGCACGTCTTCCTTTGCCCTTGAGCAAAATGGGACCAAAGAGACCAAAGCTGGAACTTGAGTCCAAAGGCGCCGAAAGCGCCAACGGGAGAAGGTTGTGAGAAAGCCTTCCTTTGAGCCCTAGGAGTGATATTGAAGGAGTTTCGGTGGCACGAGACGAGTTTCGCACGTCTTCCTTTGCCCTTGAGCAAAATGGGACCAAAAGAGACCAAAGCTGGAACTTGAGTCCAAAGGCGACAGAAAGTGCCAAAAGGAGAGAAGGTGGTGAGAAAGCCTTCCTTTCAGTCCTAGGAGTGATATTGAAGGTGTTTCAGTGGCCTGAGATGAGTTTCGCACGTCTTCCTTTGCCATTGAGCAAAATGGGACCAAAAGAGACAAAACTAGAACTTGAGTCCAAAGGTGACAGAAAGTGCCAAAAGGGGAAGAAGGTGGTGAGAAAGCCTTCCTTTCAGTCCTAGGAGTGATATTTAAGGAGATTCAGTGGCCTGAGACGAGTTTTGCACGTCTTCCTTTGCCATTGAGCAAAATGGGACCAAAAGAGACCAAAACTGGAACTTGAGTCCAAAGGCGCCAGAAAGCGCCAGAACGGGAAAAGGTTGTGAGAAAGCCTTCTTTTGAGCCCTAGGAGTGATATTGAAGGAGTTTCAGTGGCCTGAGACGAGTTTCGCACGTCTTCCTTTGCCCTTGAGCAAAATGGGACCAGAAGAGACCAAAACTGGAACTTGAGTCCAAAGGCGCCAGAGCGCCAAAACGGGAGAAGATTGTGAGAAAGCCTTCCTTTGAGCCCTAGGAGTGATATTGAAGGAGTTTCAGTGGCCTGAGACGAGTTTCGCACGTCTTCCTTTGCCCTTGAGCAAAATGGGACAAGAAGAGACCAAAACTGGAACATGGGTCCAAAGGCGCCAGAGCGCCAAAACGGGAGAAGATTGTGAGAAAGCCTTCCTTTGAGCCCTAGGAGTGATATTGAAGGAGTTTCAGTGGCCTGAGACGAGTTTCGCACGTCTTCCTTTGCCCTTGAGCAAAATGGGACCAAAAGAGACCAAAACTGGAACATGGGTCCAAAGGCGCCAGAAAGCGCCAAAACGGGAGAAGATTGTGAGAAAGCCTTCCTTTGAGCCCTAGGAGTGATATGAAGGGAGTTCAGTGGCCTGAGACGAGTTTCGCACGTCTTCCTTTGCCCTTGAGCAAAATGGGACCAAAAGAGACCAAAACTGGAACTTGAGTCCAAAGGCGACGAGAGAAAGTGCCAAAAGGGAGAAGGTGGTGAGAAAGCCTTCCTTTCAGTCCTAGGAGTGATATTGAAGGTGTTTCAGTGGCCTGAGATGAGTTTCGCACGTCTTCCTTTGCCATTGAGCAAAATGGGACCAAAAGAGACAAAACTAGAACTTGAGTCCAAAGGTGACAGAAAGTGCCAAAAGGGGAAGAAGGTGGTGAGAAAGCCTTCCTTTCAGTCCTAGGAGTGATATTTAAGGAGATTCAGTGGCCTGAGACGAGTTTTGCACGTCTTCCTTTGCCATTGAGCAAAATGGGACCAAAAGAGACCAAAACTGGAACTTGAGTCCAAAGGCGCCAGAAAGCGCCAGAACGGGAGAAGGTTGTGAGAAAGCCTTCTTTTGAGCCCTAGGAGTGATATTGAAGGAGTTTCAGTGGCCTGAGACGAGTTTCGCACGTCTTCCTGTGCCCTTGAGCAAAATGGGACCAAAAGAGACCAAAACTGGAACATGGGTCCAAAGGCGACAGAAAGAAAAGGGGAGAAGATGGTGAGAAAGCCTTCCTTTGAGCCCTAGGAGTGATATTGAAGGAGTTTCAGTGGCCTGAGACGAGTTTCGCACGTCTTCCTTTGCCCTTGAGCAAAATGGGACCAAAAGAGACCAAAACTAGAACTTGAGTCCAAAGGCGCCAGAAAGCGCCAGAACGGGAGAAGGTTGTGAGAAATCCTTCCTTTGAGCCCTAGGAGTGATATTGAAGGAGTTTCAGTGGCCTGAGACGAGTTTCGCACGTCTTCCTTTGCCCTTGAGCAAAATGGGACCAGAAGAGACCAAAACTGGAACTTGGGTCCAAAGGCGCCAGAGCGCCAAAACGGGAGAAGGTTGTGAGAAAGCCTTCCTTTGAGCCCTAGGAGTGATATTGAAGGTTTTTCAGTGGCGTGAGAGTAGTTTCGCACGTCTTCCTTTGCCCTTGAGCAAAATGGGACCAAAAGAGACCAAACCTGGAACTTGAGTCCAAAGGCGACAGAAAGTGCCAAAAGGGGAGAAGGTGGTGAGAAAGCCTTCCTTTGAGTCCTAGGAGTGATATTGAAGGTATTTCAGTGGCCTGAGACGAGTTTCGCACGTCTTCCTTTGCCATTGAGCAAAATGGGACCAAAAGAGACAAAACTAGAACTTGAGTCCAAAGGTGACAGAAAGTGCCAAAAGGGGAAGAAGGTGGTGAGAAAGCCTTCCTTTCAGTCCTAGGAGTGATATTTAAGGAGATTCGGTGGCACGAGACGAGTTTTGCACGTCTTCCTTTGCCATTGAGCAAAATGGGACCAAAAGAGACCAAAGCTGGAACTTGAGTCCAAAGGCGCCGAAAGCGCCAAACGGGAGAAGGTTGTGAGAAAGCCTTCCTTTGAGCCCTAGGAGTGATATTGAAGGAGTTTCGGTGGCACGAGACGAGTTTCGCACGTCTTCCTTTGCCCTTGAGCAAAATGGGATCAGAAGAGACCAAAACTGGAACATGGGTCCAAAGGCGCCAGAGCGCCAAAACGGGAGAAGGTTGTGAGAAAGCCTTCCTTTGAGCTCTAGGAGTGATATTGAAGGAGTTTCAGTGGCCTGAGACGAGTTTCGCACGTCTTCCTTTGCCCTTGAGCAAAATGGGACCAAAAGAGACCAAAACTGGAACTTGAGTCCAAAGGCGACAGAAAGTGCCAAAAGGGGAGAAGGTGGTTAGAAAGCCTTCCTTTCAGTCCTAGGAGTGATATTGAAGGTGTTTCAGTGGCATGAGACGAGTTTCGCACGTCTTCCTTTGCCATTGAGCAAAATGGGACCAAAAGAGAGCAAAACTGGAGCTTGAGTCCAAAGGCGACAGAAAGTGCCAAAAGGGGAAGAAGGTGGTGAGAAAGCCTTCCTTTCAGTCCTAGGAGTGATATTTAAGGAGATTTAATGGCCTGAGACGAGTTTTGCACGTCTTCCTTTGCCATTGAGCAAAATGGGACCAAAAGAGACCAAAGCTGGAACTTGAGTCCAAAGGCGCCAGAAAGCGCCAGAACGGAAGAAGGTTGTGAGAAAGCCTTCCTTTGTGCCCTAGGAGTGATATTGAAGGAGTTTCAGTGGCCTGAGACGAGTTTCGCACGTCTTCCTTTGCCCTTGAGCAAAATGGGACCAAAAGAGACCAAAACTGGAACATGGGTCCAAAGGCGCCAGAAAGCGCCAAAATGGGAGAAGGTTGTGAGAAAGCCTTCCTTTGAGCCCTAGGAGTGATATTGAAGGTGTTTCAGTGGCCTGAGACGAGTTTCGCACGTCTTCCTTTGCCCTTGAGCAAAATGGGACAAAAAGAGACCAAAACTGGAACATGGGTCCAAAGGCGCCAGAAAGCGCCAAAATGGGAGAAGGTTGTGAGAAAGCCTTCCTTTGTGCCCTAGGAGTGATATTGAAGGAGTTTCAGTGGCCTGAGACGAGTTTCGCACGTCTTCCTTTGCCCTTGAGCAAAATGGGACCAAAAGAGACCAAAGCGGAACTTGAGTCCAAAGGCGACGAGAAAGTGCCAAAAGGGGAGAAGATGGTGAGAAAGCCTTCCTTTGAGCCCTAGGAGTGATATTGAAGGTGTTTCGGTGGCTTTGAGACGAGTTTCGCACGTCTTCCTTTGCCATTGAGCAAAATGGGACCAAAAGAGACCAAAACTGGAACTTGAGTCCAAAGGCGACAGAAAGTGCCAAAAGGGGAAGAAGGTGGTCAGAAAGCCTTCCTTTCAGTCCGAGGAGTGATATTGAAAGTGTTTTAGTGGCCTGAGGCGAGTTTCGCACGTCTTCCTTTGCCATTGAGCAAAATGGGACCAAAAGAGACCAAAGCTGGAACTTGAGTCCAAAGGCGACGAGAAAGTGCCAAAAGGGGAAGAAGGTTGTAAGAAAGCCTTCCTTTGTGCCCTAGGAGTGATATTGAAGGAGTTTCAGTGGCGTGAGACGAGTTTCGCACGTCTTCCTTTGCCCTTGAGCAAAATGGGACCAAAAGAGACCAAAACTGGAACTTGAGTCCAAAGGCGACAGAAAGTGCCAAAAGGGGAGAAGTTGGTGAGAAAGCCTTCCTTTCAATCCGAGGAGTGATATTGAAAGTGTTTCAGTGGCCTGAGGCGAGTTTCGCACGTCTTCCTTTGCCATTGAGCAAAATGGGACCAAAAGAGACCAAAACTGGAACTTGAGTCCAAAGGCGACAGAAAGTGCCAAAAGGGGAAGAAGGTGGTGAGAAAGCCTTCCTTTCAGTCCTAGGAGTGATATTTAAGGAGATTCAGTGGCCTGAGACGAGTTTTGCACGTCTTCCTTTGCCCTTGAGCAAAATGGGACCAAAAGAGACCAAAACTAGAACTTGAGTCCAAAGGCGCCAGAAAGCGCCAGAACGGGAGAAGGTTGTGAGAAATCCTTCCTTTGAGCCCTAGGAGTGATATTGAAGGAGTTTTAGTGGCCTGAGACGAGTTTCGCACGTCTTCCTTTGCCCTTGAGCAAAATGGGACCAAAAGAGACCAAAGCGGAACTTGAGTCCAAAGGCGACGAAAGTGCCAAAAGGGGAAGAAGGTGGTGAGAAAGCCTTCCTTTCAGTCCTAGGAGTGATATTTAAGGAGTTTCGGTGGCACGAGACGAGTTTTGCACGTCTTCCTTTGCCATTGAGCAAAATGGGACCAAAAGAGACCAAATCTGGAACTTGAGTCCAAAGGCGACAGAAAGAAAAGGGGAGAAGGTTGTGAGAAAGCCTTCCTTTGAGCCCTAGGAGTGATATTGAAGGAGTTTTAGTGGCCTGAGACGAGTTTCGCACGTCTTCCTTTGCCCTTGAGCAAAATGGGACCAAAAGAGACCAAAACTGGAACATGGGTCCAAAGGCGCCAGAAAGCGCCAGAACGGGAGAAGGTTGTGAGAAAGCCTTCCTTTGAGCCCTAGGAGTGATATTGAAGGAGTTTCAGTGGCTGAGGCGAGTTTCGCACGTCTTCCTTTGCCCTTGAGCAAAATGGGACCAAAAGAGACCAAAGCTGGAACTTGAGTCCAAAGGCGACGAAAGTGCCAAAAGGGGAGAAGGTGGTGAGAAAGCCTTCCTTTCAGTCCTAGGAGTGATATTGAAGGTGTTTCGGTGGCACGAGAGGAGTTTTACACGTCTTCCTTTGCCATTGAGCAAAATGGGACCAAAAGAGACCAAAGCTGGAACTTGAGTCCAAAGGCGCCGAAAGCGCCAAAACGGGAGAAGGTTGTGAGAAAGGCTTCCTTTGAGCCCTAGGAGTGATATTGAAGGAGTTTCGGTGGCACGAGACGAGTTTCTCACGTCTTCCTTTGCCCTTGAGCAAAATGGGACCAAAAGAGACCAAAGCTGGAACTTGGGTCCAAAGGCGACAGAAAGCGCCAAAAGGGGAGAAGGTGGTGAGAAAGCCTTCCTTTCAGTCCTAGGAGTGATATTGAAGGTGTTTCAGTGGCCTGAGAGGAGTTTCGCACGTCTTCCTTTGCCATTGAGCAAAATGGGACCAAAAGAGACCAAAACTGGAACATGAGTCCAAAGGCGCCAGAAAGCGCCAAAACGGGAGAAGGTTGTGAGAAAGCCTTCCTTTGAGCCCTAGGAGTGATATTGAAGGAGTTTCAGTGGCCTGAGACGAGTTTCGCACGTCTTCCTTTGCCATTGAGCAAAATGGGACCAAAAGAGACCAAAACTGGAACTTGAGTCCAAAGGCGACAGAAAGTGCCAAAAGGGGAAGAAGGTGGTGAGAAAGCCTTCCTTTCAGTCCTAGGAGTGATATTTAAGGAGATTTAGTGGCCTGAGACGAGTTTTGCACGTCTTCCTTTGCCATTGAGCAAAATGGGACCAAAAGAGACCAAAACTGGAACTTGAGTCCAAAGGCGCCAGAAAGCGCCAGAACGGGAGAAGGTTGTGAGAAAGCCTTCCTTTGTGCCCTAGGAGTGATATTGAAGGAGTTTCAGTGGCCTGAGACGAGTTTCGCACGTCTTCCTTTGCCCTTGAGCAAAATGGGACCAAAGAGACCAAAGCGGAACTTGTGTCCTAAGGCGCCAGAAAGCGCCAAACGGGGAGAAGGTTGTGAGAAAGCCTTCCTTTGAGCCCTAGGAGTGATATTGAAGGTGTTTCAGTGGCCTGAGACGAGTTTCGCACGTCTTCCTTTGCCCTTGAGCAAAATGGGACCAAAAGAGACCAAAACTGGAACATGGGTCCAAAGGCGCCAGAAAGCGCCAAAATGGGAGAAGGTTGTGAGAAAGCCTTCCTTTGAGCCCTAGGAGTGATATTGAAGGAGTTTCAGTGGCCTGAGACGAGTTTCGCACGGCTTCCTTTGCCCTTGAGCAAAATGGGACCAAAAGAGACCAAAACTGGAACTTGAGTCCAAAGGCGACAGAAAGAAAAGGGGAGAAGATGGTGAGAAAGCCTTCCTTTGAGGCCTAGGAGTGATATTGAAGGAGTTTCAGTGGCCTGAGACGAGTTTCGCACGTCTTCCTTTGCCATTGAGCAAAATGGGTCAAAAAGAGACCAAAACTGGAACTTGAGTCCAAAGGCGACAGAAAGTGCCAAAAGGGGAAGAAGGTGGTGATAAAGCCTTCCTTTGAGCCCTAGGAGTGATATTGAAGGAGTTTCGGTGGCACGAGACGAGTTTCGCACGTCTTCCTTTGCCCTTGAGCAAAATGGGACCAAAAGAGACCAAAGCTGGAACTTGAGTCCAAAGGCGACGAAAGTGCCAAAAGGGGAGAAGGTGGTGAGAAAGCCTTCCTTTCAATCCTAGGAGTGATATTGAAAGTGTTTCGGTGGCACGAGACGAGTTTCGCACGTCTTCCTTTGCCATTGAGCAAAATGGGACCAAAAGAGACCAAAGCTGGAACTTGAGTCCAAAGGCGACGAGAAAGTGCCGAAAGGGGAAGAAGGTGGTGAGAAAGCCTTCCTTTGAGTCCTAGGAGTGATATTGAAGGAGTTTCGGTGGCACGAGACGAGTTTTGCACGTCTTCCTTTGCCATTGAGCAAAATGGGACCAAAAGAGACCAAAGCTGGAACTTGAGTCCAAAGGCGCCGAGAAAGCGCCAAAACGGGAGAAGGTTGTGAGAAAGCCTTCCTTTGAGCCCTAGGAGTGATATTGAAGGAGTTTCGGTGGCACGAGACGAGTTTCGCACGTCTTCCTTTGCCATTGAGCAAAATGGGACCAAAAGAGACCAAAGCTGGAACTTGAGTCCAAAGGCGACGAGAAAGTGCCAAAAGGGGAAGAAGGTGGTGAGAAAGCCTTCCTTTCAGTCCTAGGAGTGATATTTAAGGAGATTCGGTGGCACGAGACGAGTTTTGCACGTCTTCCTTTGCCATTGAGTAAAATGGGACCAAAAGAGACCAAAGCGGAACTTGAGTCCAAAGGCGCAAGAAAGCGCCAAAATGGGAGAAGGTTGTGAGAAAGCCTTCCTTTGAGCCCTAGGAGTGATATTGAAGGAGTTTCGGTGGCACGAGACGAGTTTCGCACGTCTTCCTTTGCCCTTGAGCAAAATGGGACCAGAAGAGACCAAAACTGGAACATGGGTCCAAAGGCGCCAGAGCGCCAATACGGGAGAAGGTTGTGAGAAAGCCTTCCTTTGAGTCCTAGGAGTGATATTGAAGGAGTTTCAGTGGCCTGAGACGAGTTTCGCACGTCTTCCTTTGCCCTTGAGCAAAATGGGACCAAAAGAGACCAAAACTGGAACATGGGTCCAATGGCGCAAGAAAGCGCCAAAATGGGAGAAGGTTGTGAGAAAGCCTTCCTTTGAGCCCTAGGAGTGATATTGAAGGTGTTTCAGTGGCCTGAGAGGAGTTTTGCACGTCTTCCTTTGCCATTGAGCAAAATGGGACCAAAAGAGACCAAAGCTGGAACTTGAGTCCAAAGGCGACGAAAGCGCCAAACGGGAGAAGGTTGTGAGAAAGCCTTCCTTTGAGCCCTAGGAGTGATATTGAAGGAGTTTCGGTGGCACGAGACGAGTTTCGCACGTCTTCCTTTGCCCTTGAGCAAAATGGGACCAAAAGAGACCATATCTGGAACTTGAGTCCAAAGGCGACGAGAAAATGCCAAAAGGGGAAGAAGGTGGTGAGAAAGCCTTCCTTTCAGTCCTAGGAGTGATATTTAAGGAGATTTCGGTGGCCTGAGACGAGTTTCGCACGTCTTCCTTTGCCCTTGAGCAAAATGGGACCAAAAGAGACCAAAACTGGAACATGGGTCCAAAGGCGCCAGAAAGCGCCAGAACGGGAGAAGGTTGTGAGAAAGCCTTCCTTTGAGCCCTAGGAGTGATATTGAAGGAGTTTCAGTGGCCTGAGACGAGTTTCGCACGTCTTCCTTTGCCCTTGAGCAAAATGGGACCAAAAGAGACCAAAACTGGAACTTGAGTCCAAAGGCGACAGAAAGCGCCAGAACGGGAGAAGGTTGTGAGAAAGCCTTCCTTTGAGCCCTAGGAGTGATATTGAAGGAGTTTCAGTGGCCTGAGACGAGTTTCGCACGTCTTCCTTTGCCCTTGAGCAAAATGGGACCAAAAGAGACCAAAACTGGAACTTGAGTCCAAAGGCGACAGAAAGTGCCAAAAGGGGAAGAAGGTGGTGATAAAGCCTTCCTTTCAGTCCTAGGAGTGATATTTAAGGAGATTCAGTGGCCTGAGACGAGTTTTGCACGTCTTCCTTTGCCATTGAGCAAAATGGGACCAAAAGAGACCAAAACTGGAACTTGAGTCCCAAGGCGCCAGAAAGCGCCAGAACGGGAGAAGGTTGTGAGAAAGCCTTCCTTTGAGCCCTAGGAGTGATATTGAAGGAGTTTTAGTGGCCTGAGACGAGTTTCGCACGTCTTCCTTTGCCATTGAGCAAAATGGGACCAAAAGAGACCAAAACTGGAACTTGAGTCCAAAGGCGACAGAAAGTGCCAAAAGGGGAAGAAGGTGGTGAGAAAGCCTTCCTTTCAGTCCTAGGAGTGATATTTAAGGAGTTTCAGTGGCCTGAGACGAGTTTTGCACGTCTTCCTTTGCCATTGAGCAAAATGGGACCAAAAGAGACCAAAACTGGAACTTGAGTCCCAAGGCGCCAGAAAGCGCCAGAACGGGAGAAGGTTGTGAGAAAGCCTTCCTTTGAGCCCTAGGAGTGATATTGAAGGAGTTTTAGTGGCCTGAGACGAGTTTCGCACGTCTTCCTTTGCCATTGAGCAAAATGGGACCAAAAGAGACCAAAACTGGAACTTGAGTCCAAAGGCGACAGAAAGTGCCAAAAGGGGAAGAAGGTGGTGAGAAAGCCTTCCTTTCAGTCCTAGGAGTGATATTTAAGGAGATTCAGTGGCCTGAGACGAGTTTTGCACGTCTTCCTTTGCCATTGAGCAAAATGGGACCAAAAGAGACCAAAACTGGAACTTGAGTCCAAAGGCGCCAGAAAGCGCCAGAACGGGAGAAGGTTGTGAGAAAGCCTTCCTTTGAGCCCTAGGAGTGATATTGAAGGAGTTTCAGTGGCCTGAGACGAGTTTCGCACGTCTTCCTTTGCCCTTGAGCAAAATGGGACCAAAAGAGACCAAAACTGGAACATGGGTCCAAAGGCGCCAGAAAGCGCCAAAACGGGAGAAGGTTGTGAGAAAGCCTTCCTTTGAGCCCTAGGAGTGATATTGAAGGAGTTTCAGTGGCCTGAGACGAGTTTCGCACGTCTTCCTTTGCCCTTGAGCAAAATGGGACCAAAAGAGACCAAAACTGGAACTTGAGTCCAAAGGCGACAGAAAGTGCCAAAAGGGGAAGAAGGTGGTGATAAAGCCTTCCTTTCAGTCCTAGGAGTGATATTTAAGGAGTTTCAGTGGCCTGAGACGAGTTTTGCACGTCTTCCTTTGCCATTGAGCAAAATGGGACCAAAAGAGACCAAAACTGGAACTTGAGTCCAAAGGCGCCAGAAAGCGCCAGAACGGGAGAAGGTTGTGAGAAAGCCTTCCTTTGAGCCCTAGGAGTGATATTGAAGGAGTTTTAGTGGCTTGAGACGAGTTTCGCACGTCTTCCTTTGCCATTGAGCAAAATGGGACCAAAAGAGACCAAAGCGGAACTTGTGTCCAAAGGCGACAGAAAGTGCCAAAAGGGGAGAAGGTTGTGAGAAAGCCTTCCTTTGAGCCCTAGGAGTGATATTGAAGGAGTTTCAGTGGCCTGAGACGAGTTTCGCACGTCTTCCTTTGCCCTTGAGCAAAATGGGACCAAAAGAGACCACAAGTGGAACTTGAGTCCAAAGGCGACGAAAGTGCCAAAAGGGGAAGAAGGTGGTGATAAAGCCTTCCTTTCAGTCCTAGGAGTGATATTTAAGGAGATTCAGTGGCCTGAGACGAGTTTTGCACGTCTTCCTTTGCCATTGAGCAAAATGGGACCAAAAGAGACCAAAACTGGAACTTGAGTCCAAAGGCGCCAGAAAGCGCCAAACGGGAGAAAGGTGGTGAGAAATCCTTCCTTTGAGCCCTAGGAGTGATATTGAAGGAGTTTTAGTGGCCTGAGACGAGTTTCGCACGTCTTCCTTTGCCATTGAGCAAAATGGGACCAAAAGAGACCAAAGCTGGAACTTGAGTCCAAAGGCGACGAAAGTGCCAAAAGGGGAAGAAGGTGGTGAGAAAGCCTTCCTTTCAGTCCTAGGAGTGATATTTAAGGAGATTCGGTGGCACGAGACGAGTTTTGCACGTCTTCCTTTGCCATTGAGCAAAATGGGACCAAAAGAGACCAAAGCTGGAACTTGAGTCCAAAGGCGCCGAGAAAGCGCCAAACGGGAGAAGGTTGTGAGAAAGCCTTCCTTTGAGCCCTAGGAGTGATATTGAAGGAGTTTTAGTGGCCAGAGACGATTTTCGCACGTCTTCCTTTGCCATTGAGCAAAATGGGACCAAAAGAGACCAAAACTGGAACTTGAGTCCAAAGGCGACAGAAAGTGCCAAAAGGGGAAGAAGGTGGTGAGAAAGCCTTCCCTTCAGTCCTAGGAGTGATATTTAAGGAGATTCAGTGGCCTGAGACGAGTTTTGCACGTCTTCCTTTGCCATTGAGCAAAATGGGACCAAAAGAGACCAAAACTGGAACTTGAGTCCAAAGGCGTCAGAAAGCGCCAGAACGGGAGAAGGTTGTGAGAAAGCCTTCCTTTGAGCCCTAGGAGTGATATTGAAGGAGTTTCAGTGGCCTGAGACGAGTTTCGCACGTCTTCCTTTGCCCTTGAGCAAAATGGGACCAAAAGAGACCAAAACTGGAACATGGGTCCAAAGGCGCCAGAAAGCGCCAAAACGGGAGAAGGTTGTGAGAAAGCCTTCCTTTGAGCCCTAGGAGTGATATTGAAGGAGTTTCAGTGGCCTGAGACGAGTTTCGCACGTCTTCCTTTGCCCTTGAGCAAAATGGGACCAAAAGAGACCAAAACTGGAACTTGAGTCCAAAGGCGACAGAAAGTGCCAAAAGGGGAGAAGGTGGTGAGAAAGCCTTCCTTTCAGTCCTAGGAGTGATATTGAAGGTGTTTCAGTGGCCTGAGAGGAGTTTTACACGTCTTCCTTTGCCATTGAGCAAAATGGGACCAAAAGAGACCAAAACTGGAACATGGGTCCAAAGGCGCCGAAAGCGCCAAAACGGGAGAAGGTTGTGAGAAAGCCTTCCTTTGAGCTCTAGGAGTGATATTGAAGGAGTTTCGGTGGCACGAGACGAGTTTCGCAAGTCTTCCTTTGCCATTGAGCAAAATGGGACCAAAAGAGACCAAAACTGGAACTTGAGTCCAAAGGCGACAGAAAGCGCCAGAACGGGAGAAGGTTGTGAGAAAGCCTTCCTTTGAGCCCTAGGAGTGATATTGAAGGAGTTTAAGTGGCCTGAGACGAGTTTCGCACGTCTTCCTTTGCCCTTGAGCAAAATGGGACCAAAAGAGACCCAAGCTGGAACTTGAGTTTAAAGGCGACAGAAAATGCCAAAAGGGGAAGAAGGTGGTGAGAAAGCCTTCCTTTCAGTCCTAGGAGTGATATTTAAGGAGATTCAGTGGCCTGAGACGAGTTTTGCACGTCTTCCTTTGCCATTGAGCAAAATGGGACCAAAAGAGACCAAAACTGGAACTTGAGTCCAAAGGCGCCAGAAAGCGCCAGAACGGGAGAAGGTTGTGAGAAAGCCTTCCTTTGAGCCCTAGGAGTGATATTGAAGGAGTTTTAGTGGCCTGAGACGAGTTTCGCACGTCTTCCTTTGCCATTGAGCAAAATGGGACCAAAAGAGACCAAAACTGGAACTTGAGTCCAAAGGCGACAGAAAGTGCCAAAAGGGGAAGAAGGTGGTGAGAAAGCCTTCCTTTCAGTCCTAGGAGTGATATTTAAGGAGTTTCAGTGGCCTGAGACGAGTTTTGCACGTCTTCCTTTGCCATTGAGCAAAATGGGACCAAAAGAGACCAAAACTGGAACTTGAGTCCAAAGGCGTCAGAAAGCGCCAGAACGGGAGAAGGTTGTGAGAAAGCCTTCCTTTGAGCCCTAGGAGTGATATTGAAGGAGTTTCAGTGGCCTGAGACGAGTTTCGCACGTCTTCATTTGCCGTTGAGCAAAATGGGACCAAAAGAGACCAAAACTGGAACATGGGTCCAAAGGCGCCAGAAAGCGCCAGAACGGGAGAAGGTTGTGAGAAAGCCTTCCTTTGAGCCCTAGGAGTGATATTGAAGGAGTTTCAGTGGCCTGAGACGAGTTTCGCACGTCTTCCTTTGCCCTTGAGCAAAATGGGACCAAAAGAGACCAAAACTGGAACTTGAGTCCAAAGGCGATAGAAAGTGCCAAAAGGGGAGAAGGTGGTGAGAAAACCTTCCTTTCAGTCCTAAGAGTGATATTGAAGGTGTTTCAGTGGCCTGAGAGGAGTTTTACACGTCTTCCTTTGCCATTGAGCAAAATGGGACCAAAATAGACCAAAACTGGAACATGGGTCCAAAGGCGCCAGAAAGCGCTAAAACGGGAGAAGGTTGTGAGAAAGCCTTCCTTTGAGCTCTAGGAGTGATATTGAAGGAGTTTCAGTGGCCTGAGACGTGTTTCGCAAGTCTTCCTTTGCCATTGAGCAAAATGGGACCAAAAGAGACCAAAACTGGAACTTGAGTCCAAAGGCGACAGAAAGCGCCAGAACGGGAGAAGGTTGTGAGAAAGCCTTCCTTTGAGCCCTAGGAGTGATATTGAAGGAGTTTCGGTGGCACGAGACGAGTTTCGCACGTCTTCCTTTGCCCTTGAGCAAAATGGGACCAAAAGAGACCAAAGCTGGAACTTGAGTCCAAAGGCGACGAGAAAATGCCAAAAGCGGTAGAAGGTGTTGAGAAAGCCTTCCTTTCAGCCCTAGGAGTGATATTTAAGGAGATTCAGTGGCCTGAGACGAGTTTCGCACGTCTTCCTTTGCCCTTGAGCAAAATGGGACCAAAAGAGACCAAAGCGGAACTTGAGTCCAAAGGCGCCGAAAGCGCCAAAAGGGAGAAGGTTGTGAGAAAGCCTTCCTTTGAGCCCTAGGAGTGATATTGAAGGAGTTTCGGTGGCACGAGACGAGTTTCGCACGTCTTCCTTTGCCCTTGAGCAAAATGGGACCAAAAGAGACCAAAGCTGGAACTTGAGTCCAAAGGCGACGAGAAAGTGCCAAAAGGGAAGAAGGTTGTGAGAAAGCCTTCCTTTGAGCCCTAGGAGTGATATTGAAGGAGTTTCGGTGGCACGAGACGAGTTTCGCACGTCTTCCTTTGCCACTTGAGCAAAATGGGACCAAAAGAGACCAAAGCGGAACATGGGTCCAAAGGCGCCGAAAGCGCCAAACGGGAGAAGGTTGTGAGAAAGCCTTCCTTTGAGCCCTAGGAGTGATATTGAAGGAGTTTCGGTGGCACGAGACGAGTTTCGCACGTCTTCCTTTGCCCTTGAGCAAAATGGGACCAAAAGAGACCAAAACTGGAACTTGAGTCCAAAGGCGACAGAAAGTGCCAAAAGGGGAAGAAGGTGGTGATAAAGCCTTCCTTTCAGTCCTAGGAGTGATATTTAAGGAGATTCAGTGGCCTGAGACGAGTTTTGCACGTCTTCCTTTGCCATTGAGCAAAATGGGACCAAAAGAGACCAAAGCGGAACTTGAGTCCAAAGGCGCCAGAAAGCGCCAGAACGGGAGAAGGTTGTGAGAAAGCCTTCCTTTGAGCCCTAGGAGTGATATAGAAGGAGTTTTAGTGGCCTGAGACGAGTTTCGCAAGTCTTCCTTTGCCATTGAGCAAAATGGGACCAAAAGAGACCAAAACTGGAACTTGAGTCCAAAGGCGACAGAAAGCGCCAGAACGGGAGAAGGTTGTGAGAAAGCCTTCCTTTGAGCCCTAGGAGTGATATTGAAGGAGTTTCAGTGGCCTGAGACGAGTTTCGCACGTCTTCCTTTGCCCTTGAGCAAAATGGGACCAAAAGAGACCAAAATTGGAACTTGAGTCCAAAGGCGACAGAAAGTGCCAAAAGGGGAAGAAGGTGGTGATAAAGCCTTCCTTTCAGTCCTAGGAGTGATATTTAAGGAGATTCAGTGGCCTGAGACGAGTTTTGCACGTCTTCCTTTGCCATTGAGCAAAATGGGACCAAAAGAGACCAAAACTGGAACTTGAGTCCCAAGGCGCCAGAAAGCGCCAGAACAGGAGAAGGTTGTGAGAAAGCCTTCCTTTGAGCCCTAGGAGTGATATTGAAGGAGTTTTAGTGGCCTGAGAGACGAGTTTCGCACGTCTTCCTTTGCCATTGAGCAAAATGGGACCAAAAGAGACCAAAACTGGAACTTGAGTCCAAAGGCGACAGAAAGTGCCAAAAGGGGAAGAAGGTGGTGAGAAAGCCTTCCCTTCAGTCCTAGGAGTGATATTTAAGGAGATTCAGTGGCCTGAGACGAGTTTTGCACGTCTTCCTTTGCCATTGAGCAAAATGGGACCAAAAGAGACCAAAACTGGAACTTGAGTCCAAAGGCGTCAGAAAGCGCCAGAACAGGAGAAGGTTGTGAGAAAGCCTTCCTTTGAGCCCTAGGAGTGATATTGAAGGAGTTTCAGTGGCCTGAGACGAGTTTCGCACGTCTTCCTTTGCCCTTGAGCAAAATGGGACCAAAAGATACCAAAACTGGAACTTGAGTCCAAAGGCGATAGAAAGTGCCAAAAGGGGAGAAGGTGGTGAGAAAACCTTCCTTTCAGTCCTAAGAGTGATATTGAAGGTGTTTCAGTGGCCTGAGACGAGTTTCGCACGTCTTCCTTTGCCCTTGAGCAAAATGGGACCAAAAGATACCAAAACTGGAACTTGAGTCCAAAGGCGATAGAAAGTGCCAAAAGGGGAGAAGGTGGTGAGAAAACCTTCCTTTCAGTCCTAAGAGTGATATTGAAGGTGTTTCAGTGGCCTGAGAGGAGTTTTACACGTCTTCCTTTGCCATTGAGCAAAATGGGACCAAAATAGACCAAAACTGGAACATGGGTCCAAAGGCGCCAGAAAGCGCTAAAACGGGAGAAGGTTGTGAGAAAGCCTTCCTTTGAGCTCTAGGAGTGATATTGAAGGAGTTTCAGTGGCCTGAGACGTGTTTCGCAAGTCTTCCTTTGCCATTGAGCAAAATGGGACCAAAAGAGACCAAAACTGGAACTTGAGTCCAAAGGCGACAGAAAGCGCCAGAACGGGAGAAGGTTGTGAGAAAGCCTTCCTTTGAGCCCTAGGAGTGATATTGAAGGAGTTTCAGTGGCCTGAGACGAGTTTCGCACGTCTTCCTTTGCCTTTGAGCAAAATGGGACCAAAAGAGACCAAAACTAGAACTTGAGTTTAAAGGCGACAGAAAATGCCAAAAGGGGAAGAAGGTGGTGAGAAAGCCTTCCTTTCAGTCCTAGGAGTGATATTTAAGGAGATTCAGTGGCCTGAGACGAGTTTCGCACGTCTTCCTTTGCCCTTGAGCAAAATGGGACCAAAAGAGACCAAAGCGGAACATGGGTCCAAAGGCGCCGAAAGCGCCAAAGCGGTAGAAGGTTGTGAGAAAGCCTTCCTTTGAGCCCTAGGAGTGATATTGAAGGAGTTTCAGTGGCCTGAGACGAGTTTCGCACGTCTTCCTTTGCCCTTGAGCAAAATGGGACCAAAAGAGACCAAAACTGGAACTTGAGTCCAAAGGCGACAGAAAGCGCCAGAACGGGAGAAGGTTGTGAGAAAGCCTTCCTTTGAGCCCTAGGAGTGATATTGAAGGAGTTTCAGTGGCACGAGACGAGTTTCGCACGTCTTCCTTTGCCCTTGAGCAAAATGGGACCAAAAGAGACCAAAAGCTGGAACATGGGTCCAAAGGCGCCGAAAGCGCCAACGGGAGAAGGTTGTGAGAAAGCCTTCCTTTGAGCCCTAGGAGTGATATTGAAGGAGTTTCGGTGGCACGAGACGAGTTTCGCACGTCTTCCTTTGCCCTTGAGCAAAATGGGACCAAAAGAGACCAAAACTGGAACTTGAGTCCAAAGGCGACAGAAAGTGCCAAAAGGGGAAGAAGGTGGTGATAAAGCCTTCCTTTCAGTCCTAGGAGTGATATTTAAGGAGATTCAGTGGCCTGAGACGAGTTTTGCACGTCTTCCTTTGCCATTGAGCAAAATGGGACCAAAAGAGACCAAAACTGGAACTTGAGTCCCAAGGCGCCAGAAAGCGCCAGAACGGGAGAAGGTTGTGAGAAAGCCTTCCTTTGAGCCCTAGGAGTGATATAGAAGGAGTTTTAGTGGCCTGAGACGAGTTTCGCACGTCTTCCTTTGCCCTTGAGCAAAATGGGACCAAAAGAGACCAAAACTAGAACTTGAGTTTAAAGGCGACAGAAAATGCCAAAAGGGGAAGAAGGTGGTGAGAAAGCCTTCCTTTCAGTCCTAGGAGTGATATTTAAGGAGATTCAGTGGCCTGAGACGAGTTTCGCACGTCTTCCTTTGCCCTTGAGCAAAATGGGACCAAAAGAGACCAAAACTGGAACATGGGTCCAAAGGCGCCAGAAAGCGCCAGAACTGGAGAAGGTTGTGAGAAAGCCTTCCTTTGAGCCCTAGGAGTGATATTGAAGGAGTTTCAGTGGCCTGAGACGAGTTTCGCACGTCTTCCTTTGCCCTTGAGCAAAATGGGACCAAAAGAGACCAAAACTGGAACTTGAGTCCAAAGGCGACAGAAAGCGCCAGAACGGGAGAAGGTTGTGAGAAAGCCTTCCTTTGAGCCCTAGGAGTGATATTGAAGGAGTTTCAGTGGCCTGAGACGAGTTTTGCTGCCCTTGAGCAAAATGGGACCAAAAGAGACCAAAATTGGAACTTGAGTCCAAAGGCGACAGAAAGTGCCAAAAGGGGAAGAAGGTGGTGATAAAGCCTTCCTTTCAGTCCTAGGAGTGATATTTAAGGAGATTCAGTGGCCTGAGACGAGTTTTGCACGTCTTCCTTTGCCATTGAGCAAAATGGGACCAAAAGAGACCAAAACTGGAACTTGAGTCCCAAGGCGCCGAAAGCGCCAACGGGAGAAGGTTGTGAGAAAGCCTTCCTTTGAGCCCTAGGAGTGATATTGAAGGAGTTTTAGTGGCACGAGACGAGTTTCGCACGTCTTCCTTTGCCATTGAGCAAAATGGGACCAAAAGAGACCAAAACTGGAACTTGAGTCCAAAGGCGACTGAAAGTGCCAAAAGGGGAAGAAGGTGGTGAGAAAGCCTTCCCTTCAGTCCTAGGAGTGATATTTAAGGAGATTCAGTGGCCTGAGACGAGTTTTGCACGTCTTCCTTTGCCATTGAGCAAATGGGACCAAAAGAGACCAAAACTGGAACTTGAGTCCAAAGGCGTCGAGAAAAGCGCAAACGGGAGAAGGTTGTGAGAAAGCCTTCCTTTGAGCCCTAGGAGTGATATTGAAGGAGTTTCGGTGGCACGAGACGAGTTTCGCACGTCTTCCTTTGCCCTTGAGCAAAATGGGACCAAAAGAGACCAAAACTGGATCTTGAGTCCAAAGGCGATAGAAAGTGCCAAAAGGGGAGAAGGTGGTGAGAAAACCTTCCTTTCAGTCCTAGGAGTGATATTGAAGGTGTTTCAGTGGCCTGAGACGAGTTTCGCACGTCTTCCTTTGCCCTTGAGCAAAATGGGACCAAAAGAGACCAAAGCTGGAACTTGAGTCCAAAGGCGATAGAAAGTGCCAAAAGGGAGAAGGTGGTGAGAAAACCTTCCTTTCAGTCCTAGGAGTGATATTGAAGGTGTTTCAGTGGCCTGAGAGGAGTTTTACACGTCTTCCTTTGCCATTGAGCAAAATGGGACCAAAATAGACCAAAACTGGAACATGGGTCCAAAGGCGCCAGAAAGCGCTAAAACGGGAGAAGGTTGTGAGAAAGCCTTCCTTTGAGCTCTAGGAGTGATATTGAAGGAGTTTCAGTGGCCTGAGACGTGTTTCGCAAGTCTTCCTTTGCCATTGAGCAAAATGGGACCAAAAGAGACCAAAACTGGAACTTGAGTCCAAAGGCGACAGAAAGCGCCAGAACGGGAGAAGGTTGTGAGAAAGCCTTCCTTTGAGCCCTAGGAGTGATATTGAAGGAGTTTCAGTGGCCTGAGACGAGTTTCGCACGTCTTCCTTTGCCCTTGAGCAAAATGGGACCAAAAGAGACCAAAACTAGAACTTGAGTTTAAAGGCGACAGAAAATGCCAAAAGGGGAAGAAGGTGGTGAGAAAGCCTTCCTTTCAGTCCTAGGAGTGATATTTAAGGAGATTCAGTGGCCTGAGACGAGTTTCGCACGTCTTCCTTTGCCCTTGAGCAAAATGGGACCAAAAGAGACCAAAACTGGAACATGGGTCCAAAGGCGCCAGAAAGCGCCAAACCGGAAGAAGGTTGTGAGAAAGCCTTCCTTTGAGCCCTAGGAGTGATATTGAAGGAGTTTCAGTGGCCTGAGACGAGTTTCGCACGTCTTCCTTTGCCCTTGAGCAAAATGGGACCAAAAGAGACCAAAACTGGAACTTGAGTCCAAAGGCGACAGAAAGCGCCAACGGGAGAAGGTTGTGAGAAAGCCTTCCTTTGAGCCCTAGGAGTGATATTGAAGGAGTTTCGGTGGCACGAGACGAGTTTCGCACGTCTTCCTTTGCCCTTGAGCAAAATGGGACCAAAAGAGACCAAAACTGGAACATGGGTCCAAAGGCGCCAGAAAGCGCCAGAACTGGAGAAGGTTGTGAGAAAGCCTTCCTTTGAGCCCTAGGAGTGATATTGAAGGAGTTTCGGTGGCACGAGACGAGTTTCGCACGTCTTCCTTTGCCCTTGAGCAAAATGGGACCAAAAGAGACCAAGCTGGAACTTGAGTCCAAAGGCGACGAAAGTGCCAAAAGGGGAAGAAGGTGGTGATAAAGCCTTCCTTTCAGTCCTAGGAGTGATATTTAAGGAGATTCGGTGGCACGAGACGAGTTTTGCACGTCTTCCTTTGCCATTGAGCAAAATGGGACCAAAAGAGACCAAAGCGGAACTTGAGTCCAAAGGCGCCGAAAGCGCCAAACGGGAGAAGGTTGTGAGAAAGCCTTCCTTTGAGCCCTAGGAGTGATATAGAAGGAGTTTTAGTGGCACGAGACGTGTTTCGCAAGTCTTCCTTTGCCATTGAGCAAAATGGGACCAAAAGAGACCAAAACTGGAACTTGAGTCCAAAGGCGACAGAAAGCGCCAGAACGGGAGAAGGTTGTGAGAAAGCCTTCCTTTGAGCCCTAGGAGTGATATTGAAGGAGTTTCGGTGGCTCGAGACGAGTTTCGCACGTCTTCCTTTGCCCTTGAGCAAAATGGGACCAAAAGAGACCAAAGCGGAACTTGAGTCCAAAGGCGACGAAAGTGCCAAAAGGGGAAGAAGGTGGTGATAAAGCCTTCCTTTCAGTCCTAGGAGTGATATTTAAGGAGATTCAGTGGCATGAGACGAGTTTTGCACGTCTTCCTTTGCCATTGAGCAAAATGGGACCAAAAGAGACCAAAACTGGAACTTGAGTCCCAAGGCGCCAGAAAGCGCCAGAACGGGAGAAGGTTGTGAGAAAGCCTTCCTTTGAGCCCTAGGAGTGATATTGAAGGAGTTTTAGTGGCCTGAGACGAGTTTCGCACGTCTTCCTTTGCCATTGAGCAAAATGGGACCAAAAGAGACCAAAACTGGAACTTGAGTCCAAAGGCGACAGAAAGTGCCAAAAGGGGAAGAAGGTGGTGAGAAAGCCTTCCCTTCAGTCCTAGGAGTGATATTTAAGGAGATTCAGTGGCCTGAGACGAGTTTTGCACGTCTTCCTTTGCCATTGAGCAAATGGGACCAAAAGAGACCAAAACTGGAACTTGAGTCCAAAGGCGTCAGAAAGCGCCAGAACGGGAGAAGGTTGTGAGAAAGCCTTCCTTTGAGCCCTAGGAGTGATATTGAAGGAGTTTCAGTGGCCTGAGACGAGTTTCCCACGTCTTCCTTTGCCCTTGAGCAAAATGGGACCAAAAGATACCAAAAATGGAACTTGAGTCCAAAGGCGATAGAAAGTGCCAAAAGGGGAGAAGGTGGTGAGAAAACCTTCCTTTCAGTCCTAAGAGTGATATTGAAGGTGTTTCAGTGGCCTGAGAGGAGTTTTACACGTCTTCCTTTGCCATTGAGCAAAATGGGACCAAAATAGACCAAAACTGGAACATGGGTCCAAAGGCGCCAGAAAGCGCTAAAACGGGAGAAGGTTGTGAGAAAGCCTTCCTTTGAGCTCTAGGAGTGATATTGAAGGAGTTTCAGTGGCCTGAGACGAGTTTCGCACGTCTTCCTTTGCCCTTGAGCAAAATGGGACCAAAAGAGACCAAAACTGGAACTTGAGTCCAAAGGCGACAGAAAGTGCCAAAAGGGGAGAAGGTGGTGAGAAAGCCTTCCTTTCAGTCCTAGGAGTGATATTGAAGGTGTTTCAGTGGCCTGAGACGAGTTTCGCACGTCTTCCTTTGCCATTGAGCAAAATGGGACAAAAAGAGAGCAAAACTGGAGCTTGAGTCCAAAGGCGACAGAAAGTGCCAAAAGGGGAAGAAGGTGGTGAGAAAGCCTTCCTTTCAGTCCTAGGAGTGATATTTAAGGAGATTTAGTGGCCTGATATGAGTTTTGCACGTCTTCCTTTGCCATTGAGTAAAATGGGACCAAAAGAGACCAAAGCTGGAACTTGAGTCCAAAGGCGCCAGAAAGCGCCAGAATGGGAGAAGGTTGTGAGAAAGCCTTCCTTTGTGCCCTAGGAGTGGTATTGAAGGAGTTTCAGTGGCCTGAGACGAGTTTCGCACGTCTTCCTTTGCCCTTGAGCAAAATGGGACCAAAAGAGACCAAAACTGGAACATGGGTCCAAAGGCGCCAGAAAGCGCCAAAATGAGAGAAGGTTGTGAGAAAGCCTTCCTTTGAGCCCTAGGAGTGATATTGAAGGTGTTTCAGTGGCCTGAGACGAGTTTCGCACGTCTTCCTTTGCCATTGAGCAAAATGGGACCAAAAGAGACCAAAACTGGAACTTGAGTCCAAAGGCGACAGAAAGTGCCAAAAGGGGAAGAAGGTGGTGAGAAAGCCTTCCCTTCAGTCCTAGGAGTGATATTTAAGGAGATTCAGTGGCCTGAGACGAGTTTTGCACGTCTTCCTTTGCCATTGAGCAAATGGGACCAAAAGAGACCAAAACTGGAACTTGAGTCCAAAGGCGTCAGAAAGCGCCAGAACAGGAGAAGGTTGTGAGAAAGCCTTCCTTTGAGCCCTAGGAGTGATATTGAAGGAGTTTCAGTGGCCTGAGACGAGTTTCGCACGTCTTCCTTTGCCCTTGAGCAAAATGGGACCAAAAGAGACCAAAGCGGAACTTGAGTCCAAAGGCGATAGAAAGTGCCAAAAGGGAGAAGGTGGTGAGAAAGCCTTCCTTTCAGTCCTAGGAGTGATATTGAAGGTGTTTCAGTGGCCTGAGAGGAGTTTTACACGTCTTCCTTTGCCATTGAGCAAAATGGGACCAAAATAGACCAAAACTGGAACATGGGTCCAAAGGCGCCAGAAAGCGCTAAAACGGGAGAAGGTTGTGAGAAAGCCTTCCTTTGAGCTCTAGGAGTGATATTGAAGGAGTTTCAGTGGCCTGAGACGAGTTTCGCACGTCTTCCTTTGCCCTTGAGCAAAATGGGACCAAAAGAGACCAAAACTGGAACTTGAGTCCAAAGGCGACAGAAAGTCCCAAAAGGGGAGAAGGTGGTGAGAAAGCCTTCCTTTCAGTCCTAGGAGTGATATTGAAGGTGTTTCAGTGGCCTGAGACGAGTTTCGCACGTCTTCCTTTGCCATTGAGCAAAATGGGACAAAAAGAGAGCAAAACTGGAGCTTGAGTCCAAAGGCGACAGAAAGTGCCAAAAGGGGAAGAAGGTGGTGAGAAAGCCTTCCTTTCAGTCCTAGGAGTGATATTTAAGGAGATTTAGTGGCCTGATATGAGTTTTGCACGTCTTCCTTTGCCATTGAGCAAAATGGGACCAAAAGAGACCAAAGCTGGAACTTGAGTCCAAAGGCGCCAGAAAGCGCCAGAATGGGAGAAGGTTGTGAGAAAGCCTTCCTTTGTGCCCTATGAGTGGTATTGAAGGAGTTTCAGTGGCCTGAGACGAGTTTCGCACGTCTTCCTTTGCCCTTGAGCAAAATGGGACCAAAAGAGACCAAAACTGGAACATGGGTCCAAAGGCGCCAGAAAGCGCCAAAATGAGAGAAGGTTGTGAGAAAGCCTTCCTTTGAGGCCTAGGAGTGATATTGAAGGTGTTTCAGTGGCCTGAGACGAGTTTCGCACGTCTTCCTTTGCCCTTGAGCAAAATGGGACCAAAAGAGACCAAAACTGGAACTTGAGTCCAAAGGCGACAGAAAGTGACAAAAGGGGAGAAGGTGGTGAGAAAGCCTTCCTTTCAATCCGAGGAGTGATATTGAAAGTGTTTCAGTGGCCTGAGGCGAGTTTCGCACGTCTTCCTTTGCCATTGAGCAAAATGGGACCAAAAGAGACCAAAACTGGAACTTGAGTCCAAAGGCGACAGAAAGTGCCGAAAGGGGAAGAAGGTGGTGATAAAGCCTTCCTTTCAGTCCTAGGAGTGATATTTAAGGAGATTCAGTGGCCTGAGACGAGTTTTGCACGTCTTCCTTTGCCATTGAGCAAAATGGGACCAAAAGAGACCAAAACTGGAACTTGAGTCCCAAGGCGCCAGAAAGCGCCAGAACGGGAGAAGGTTGTGAGAAAGCCTTCCTTTGAGCCCTAGGAGTGATATTGAAGGAGTTTCAGTGGCCTGAGAGGAGTTTTACACGTCTTCCTTTGCCATTGAGCAAAATGGGACCAAAATAGACCAAAACTGGAACATGGGTCCAAAGGCGCCAGAAAGCGCTAAAACGGGAGAAGGTTGTGAGAAAGCCTTCCTTTGAGCTCTAGGAGTGATATTGAAGGAGTTTCAGTGGCCTGAGACGAGTTTCGCACGTCTTCCTTTGCCCTTGAGCAAAATGGGACCAAAAGAGACCAAAACTGGAACTTGAGTCCAAAGGCGACAGAAAGTCCCAAAAGGGGAGAAGGTGGTGAGAAAGCCTTCCTTTCAGTCCTAGGAGTGATATTGAAGGTGTTTCAGTGGCCTGAGACGAGTTTCGCACGTCTTCCTTTGCCATTGAGCAAAATGGGACAAAAAGAGAGCAAAACTGGAGCTTGAGTCCAAAGGCGACAGAAAGTGCCAAAAGGGGAAGAAGGTGGTGAGAAAGCCTTCCTTTCAGTCCTAGGAGTGATATTTAAGGAGATTTAGTGGCCTGATATGAGTTTTGCACGTCTTCCTTTGCCATTGAGCAAAATGGGACCAAAAGAGACCAAAGCTGGAACTTGAGTCCAAAGGCGCCAGAAAGCGCCAGAATGGGAGAAGGTTGTGAGAAAGCCTTCCTTTGTGCCCTAGGAGTGGTATTGAAGGAGTTTCAGTGGCCTGAGACGAGTTTCGCACGTCTTCCTTTGCCCTTGAGCAAAATGGGACCAAAAGAGACCAAAACTGGAACATGGGTCCAAAGGCGCCAGAAAGCGCCAAAATGAGAGAAGGTTGTGAGAAAGCCTTCCTTTGAGCCCTAGGAGTGATATTGAAGGTGTTTCAGTGGCCTGAGACGAGTTTCGCACGTCTTCCTTTGCCATTGAGCAAAATGGGACCAAAAGAGACCAAAACTGGAACTTGAGTCCAAAGGCGACAGAAAGTGCCAAAAGGGGAAGAAGGTGGTGAGAAAGCCTTCCCTTCAGTCCTAGGAGTGATATTTAAGGAGATTCAGTGGCCTGAGACGAGTTTTGCACGTCTTCCTTTGCCATTGAGCAAAATGGACCAAAAGAGACCAAAGTGGAACTTGAGTCCAAAGGCGTCGAAAGCGCGAACGGGGAGAAGGTTGTGAGAAAGCCTTCCTTTGAGCCCTAGGAGTGATATTGAAGGAGTTTCAGTGGCCTGAGACGAGTTTCGCACGTCTTCCTTTGCCCTTGAGCAAAATGGGACCAAAAGATACCAAAACTGGAACTTGAGTCCAAAGGCGATAGAAAGTGCCAAAAGGGGAGAAGGTGGTGAGAAAACCTTCCTTTCAGTCCTAAGAGTGATATTGAAGGTGTTTCAGTGGCCTGAGAGGAGTTTTACACGTCTTCCTTTGCCATTGAGCAAAATGGGACCAAAATAGACCAAAACTGGAACATGGGTCCAAAGGCGCCAGAAAGCGCTAAAACGGGAGAAGGTTGTGAGAAAGCCTTCCTTTGAGCTCTAGGAGTGATATTGAAGGAGTTTCAGTGGCCTGAGACGAGTTTCGCACGTCTTCCTTTGCCCTTGAGCAAAATGGGACCAAAAGAGACCAAAACTGGAACTTGAGTCCAAAGGCGACAGAAAGTCCCAAAAGGGGAGAAGGTGGTGAGAAAGCCTTCCTTTCAGTCCTAGGAGTGATATTGAAGGTGTTTCAGTGGCCTGAGACGAGTTTCGCACGTCTTCCTTTGCCATTGAGCAAAATGGGACAAAAAGAGAGCAAAACTGGAGCTTGAGTCCAAAGGCGACGAGAGAAAGTGCCAAAAGGGGAAGAAGGTGGTGAGAAAGCCTTCCTTTCAGTCCTAGGAGTGATATTTAAGGAGATTTAGTGGCCTGATATGAGTTTTGCACGTCTTCCTTTGCCATTGAGCAAAATGGGACCAAAAGAGACCAAAGCTGGAACTTGAGTCCAAAGGCGCCAGAAAGCGCCAGAATGGGAGAAGGTTGTGAGAAAGCCTTCCTTTGTGCCCTATGAGTGGTATTGAAGGAGTTTCAGTGGCCTGAGACGAGTTTCGCACGTCTTCCTTTGCCCTTGAGCAAAATGGGACCAAAAGAGACCAAAACTGGAACATGGGTCCAAAGGCGCCAGAAAGCGCCAAAATGAGAGAAGGTTGTGAGAAAGCCTTCCTTTGAGGCCTAGGAGTGATATTGAAGGTGTTTCAGTGGCCTGAGACGAGTTTCGCACGTCTTCCTTTGCCCTTGAGCAAAATGGGACCAAAAGAGACCAAAACTGGAACTTGAGTCCAAAGGCGACAGAAAGTGACAAAAGGGGAGAAGGTGGTGAGAAAGCCTTCCTTTCAATCCGAGGAGTGATATTGAAAGTGTTTCAGTGGCCTGAGGCGAGTTTCGCACGTCTTCCTTTGCCATTGAGCAAAATGGGACCAAAAGAGACCAAAGCGGAACTTGAGTCCAAAGGCGACAGAAAGTGCCGAAAGGGGAAGAAGGTGGTGATAAAGCCTTCCTTTCAGTCCTAGGAGTGATATTTAAGGAGATTCAGTGGCCTGAGACGAGTTTTGCACGTCTTCCTTTGCCATTGAGCAAAATGGGACCAAAAGAGACCAAAACTGGAACTTGAGTCCCAAGGCGCCAGAAAGCGCCAGAACGGGAGAAGGTTGTGAGAAAGCCTTCCTTTGAGCGCTAGGAGTGATATTGAAGGAGTTTCAGTGGCCTGAGACGAGTTTCGCACGTCTTCCTTTGCCATTGAGCAAAATGGGACCAAAAGAGACCAAAACTGGAACTTGAGTCCAAAGGCGACAGAAAGTGCCAAAAGGGGAAGAAGGTGGTGAGAAAGCCTTCCTTTCAGTCCTAGGAGTGATATTTAAGGAAATTCAGTGGCCTGAGACGAGTTTTGCACGTCTTCCTTTGCCATTGAGCAAAATGGGACCAAAAGAGACCAAAACTGGAACATGGGTCCAAAGGCGCCAGAAAGCGCCAGAACGGGAGAAGGTTGTGAGAAAGCCTTCCTTTGAGCCCTAGGAGTGATATTGAAGGAGTTTCAGTGGCCTGAGACGAGTTTCGCACGTCTTCCTTTGCCCTTGAGCAAAATGGGACCAAAAGAGACCAAAACTGGAACTTGAGTCCAAAGGCGACAGAAAGCGCCAGAACGGGAGAAGGTTGTGAGAAAGCCTTCCTTTGAGCCCTAGGAGTGATATTGAAGGAGTTTTAGTGGCCTGAGACGAGTTTCGCACGTCTTCCTTTGCCCTTGAGCAAAATGGGACCAAAAGAGACCAAAACTGGAACATGGGTCCAAAGGCGCCAGAAAGCGCCAAAACGGGAGAAGGTTGTGAGAAAGCCTTCCTTTGAGCCCTAGGAGTGATATTGAAGGAGTTTCAGTGGCTTGAGACGAGTTTCGCACGTCTTCCTTTGCCCTTGAGCAAAATGGGACCAAAAGAGACCAAAACTGGAACTTGAGTCCAAAGGCGACAGAAAGTGCCAAAAGGGGAAGAAGGTGGTGATAAAGCCTTCCTTTCAGTCCTAGGAGTGATATTTAAGGAGATTCAGTGGCACGAGACGAGTTTTGCACGTCTTCCTTTGCCATTGAGCAAAATGGGACCAAAAGAGACCAAAGCTGGAACTTGAGTCCAAAGGCGCCGAGAAAGCGCCAACGGGAGAAGGTTGTGAGAAAGCCTTCCTTTGAGCCCTAGGAGTGATATTGAAGGAGTTTTAGTGGCACGAGACGAGTTTCGCACGTCTTCCTTTGCCATTGAGCAAAATGGGACCAAAAGAGACCAAAGCTGGAACTTGAGTCCAAAGGCGACGAAAGCGCCAACGGGAGAAGGTTGTGAGAAAGCCTTCCTTTGAGCCCTAGGAGTGATATTGAAGGAGTTTCGGTGGCACGAGACGAGTTTCGCACGTCTTCCTTTGCCCTTGAGCAAAATGGGACCAAAAGAGACCAAAGCTGGAACTTGAGTCCAAAGGCGACGAGAAAGTGCCAAAAGGGGAAGAAGGTGGTGATAAAGCCTTCCTTTCAGTCCTAGGAGTGATATTTAAGGAGATTCGGTGGCACGAGACGAGTTTTGCACGTCTTCCTTTGCCATTGAGCAAAATGGGACCAAAAGAGACCAAAGCTGGAACTTGAGTCCCAAGGCGCCGAGAAAGCGCCAAACGGGAGAAGGTTGTGAGAAAGCCTTCCTTTGAGCCCTAGGAGTGATATTGAAGGAGTTTAAGTGGCACGAGACGAGTTTCGCACGTCTTCCTTTGCCATTGAGCAAAATGGGACCAAAAGAGACCAAAGCGGAACGTGAGTCCAAAGGCGACAGAAAGTGCCAAAAGGGGAAGAAGGTGGTGAGAAAGCCTTCCTTTGAGTCCTAGGAGTGATATTTAAGGAGATTCAGTGGCCTGAGACGAGTTTTGCACGTCTTCCTTTGCCATTGAGCAAATGGGACCAAAAGAGACCAAAACTGGAACTTGAGTCCAAAGGCGTCAGAAAGCGCCAGAACGGGAGAAGGTTGTGAGAAAGCCTTCCTTTGAGCCCTAGGAGTGATATTGAAGGAGTTTCAGTGGCCTGAGACGAGTTTCGCACGTCTTCCTTTGCCCTTGAGCAAAATGGGACCAAAAGATACCAAAACTGGAACTTGAGTCCAAAGGCGATAGAAAGTGCCAAAAGGGGAGAAGGTGGTGAGAAAACCTTCCTTTCAGTCCTAAGAGTGATATTGAAGGTGTTTCAGTGGCCTGAGACGAGTTTCGCACGTCTTCCTTTGCCCTTGAGCAAAATGGGACCAAAAGATACCAAAACTGGAACTTGAGTCCAAAGGCGATAGAAAGTGCCAAAAGGGGAGAAGGTGGTGAGAAAACCTTCCTTTCAGTCCTAAGAGTGATATTGAAGGTGTTTCAGTGGCCTGAGAGGAGTTTTACACGTCTTCCTTTGCCATTGAGCAAAATGGGACCAAAATAGACCAAAACTGGAACATGGGTCCAAAGGCGCCAGAAAGCGCTAAAACGGGAGAAGGTTGTGAGAAAGCCTTCCTTTGAGCTCTAGGAGTGATATTGAAGGAGTTTCAGTGGCCTGAGACGAGTTTCGCACGTCTTCCTTTGCCATTGAGCAAAATGGGACCAAAAGAGACCAAAACTGGAACTTGAGTCCAAAGGCGACAGAAAGCGCCAGAACGGGAGAAGGTTGTGAGAAAGCCTTCCTTTGAGCCCTAGGAGTGATATTGAAGGAGTTTCAGTGGCCTGAGACGAGTTTCGCACGTCTTCCTTTGCCCTTGAGCAAAATGGGACCAAAAGAGACCAAAACTAGAACTTGAGTTTAAAGGCGACAGAAAATGCCAAAAGGGGAAGAAGGTGGTGAGAAAGCCTTCCTTTCAGTCCTAGGAGTGATATTTAAGGAGATTCAGTGGCCTGAGACGAGTTTCGCACGTCTTCCTTTGCCCTTGAGCAAAATGGGACCAAAAGAGACCAAAACTGGAACATGGGTCCAAAGGCGCCAGAAAGCGCCAGAACTGGAGAAGGTTGTGAGAAAGCCTTCCTTTGAGCCCTAGGAGTGATATTGAAGGAGTTTCAGTGGCCTGAGACGAGTTTCGCACGTCTTCCTTTGCCCTTGAGCAAAATGGGACCAAAAGAGACCAAAGCGGAACTTGAGTCCAAAGGCGACGAAAGCGCCAGAACGGCAGAAGGTTGTGAGAAAGCCTTCCTTTGAGCCCTAGGAGTGATATTGAAGGAGTTTCAGTGGCCTGAGACGAGTTTCGCACGTCTTCCTTTGCCCTTGAGCAAAATGGGACCAAAAGAGACCAAAACTGGAACATGGGTCCAAAGGCGCCAGAAAGCGCCAGAACTGGAGAAGGTTGTGAGAAAGCCTTCCTTTGAGCCCTAGGAGTGATATTGAAGGAGTTTCATTGGCAAGATACGAGTTTCGCACGTCTTCCTTTGCCCTTGAGCAAAATGGGACCAAAAGAGACCAAAGCTGGAACTTGAGTCCAAAGGCGACGAAAGTGCCAAAAGGGGAAGAAGGTGGTGATAAAGCCTTCCTTTCAGTCCTAGGAGTGATATTTAAGGAGATTCGGTGGCACGAGACGAGTTTTGCACGTCTTCCTTTGCCATTGAGCAAAATGGGACCAAAAGAGACCAAAGCTGGAACTTGAGTCCAAAGGCGCCGAGAAAGCGCCGAACGGGAGAAGGTTGTGAGAAAGCCTTCCTTTGAGCCCTAGGAGTGATATTGAAGGAGTTTCAGTGGCCTGAGACGAGTTTCGCACGTCTTCCTTTGCCCTTGAGCAAAATGGGACCAAAAGAGACCAAAACTGGAACTTGAGTCCAAAGGCGACAGAAAGTGCCAAAAGGGGAAGAAGGTGGTGATAAAGCCTTCCTTTCAGTCCTAGGAGTGATATTTAAGGAGATTCAGTGGCCTGAGACGAGTTTTGCACGTCTTCCTTTGCCATTGAGCAAAATGGGACCAAAAGAGACCAAAACTGGAACTTGAGTCCCAAGGCGCCAGAAAGCGCCAGAACGGGAGAAGGTTGTGAGAAAGCCTTCCTTTGAGCCCTAGGAGTGATATAGAAGGAGTTTTAGTGGCCTGAGACGAGTTTCGCAAGTCTTCCTTTGCCATTGAGCAAAATGGGACCAAAAGAGACCAAAACTGGAACTTGAGTCCAAAGGCGACAGAAAGCGCCAGAACGGGAGAAGGTTGTGAGAAAGCCTTCCTTTGAGCCCTAGGAGTGATATTGAAGGAGTTTCAGTGGCCTGAGACGAGTTTCGCACGTCTTCCTTTGCCCTTGAGCAAAATGGGACCAAAAGAGACCAAAACTGGAACTTGAGTCCAAAGGCGACAGAAAGTGCCAAAAGGGGAAGAAGGTGGTGATAAAGCCTTCCTTTCAGTCCTAGGAGTGATATTTAAGGAGATTCAGTGGCCTGAGACGAGTTTTGCACGTCTTCCTTTGCCATTGAGCAAAATGGGACCAAAAGAGACCAAAACTGGAACTTGAGTCCCAAGGCGCCAGAAAGCGCCAGAACGGGAGAAGGTTGTGAGAAAGCCTTCCTTTGAGCCCTAGGAGTGATATTGAAGGAGTTTCAGTGGCCTGAGACGAGTTTCGCACGTCTTCCTTTGCCATTGAGCAAAATGGGACCAAAAGAGACCAAAACTGGAACTTGAGTCCAAAGGCGACAGAAAGTGCCAAAAGGGGAAGAAGGTGGTGAGAAAGCCTTCCTTTCAGTCCTAGGAGTGATATTTAAGGAGATTCAGTGGCCTGAGACGAGTTTTGCACGTCTTCCTTTGCCATTGAGCAAATGGGACCAAAAGAGACCAAAACTGGAACTTGAGTCCAAAGGCGTCAGAAAGCGCCAGAACGGGAGAAGGTTGTGAGAAAGCCTTCCTTTGAGCCCTAGGAGTGATATTGAAGGAGTTTCAGTGGCCTGAGACGAGTTTCGCACGTCTTCCTTTGCCCTTGAGCAAAATGGGACCAAAAGATACCAAAACTGGAACTTGAGTCCAAAGGCGATAGAAAGTGCCAAAGGGGAGAAGGTGGTGAGAAAACCTTCCTTTCAGTCCTAAGAGTGATATTGAAGGTGTTTCAGTGGCCTGAGACGAGTTTCGCACGTCTTCCTTTGCCCTTGAGCAAAATGGGACCAAAAGATACCAAAACTGGAACTTGAGTCCAAAGGCGATAGAAAGTGCCAAAAGGGGAGAAGGTGGTGAGAAAGCCTTCCTTTCAGTCCTAGGAGTGATATTGAAGGTGTTTCAGTGGCCTGAGAGGAGTTTTACACGTCTTCCTTTGCCATTGAGCAAAATGGGACCAAAATAGACCAAAACTGGAACATGGGTCCAAAGGCGCCAGAAAGCGCTAAAACGGGAGAAGGTTGTGAGAAAGCCTTCCTTTGAGCTCTAGGAGTGATATTGAAGGAGTTTCAGTGGCCTGAGACGTGTTTCGCAAGTCTTCCTTTGCCATTGAGCAAAATGGGACCAAAAGAGACCAAAACTGGAACTTGAGTCCAAAGGCGACAGAAAGCGCCAGAACGGGAGAAGGTTGTGAGAAAGCCTTCCTTTGAGCCCTAGGAGTGATATTGAAGGAGTTTCAGTGGCCTGAGACGAGTTTCGCACGTCTTCCTTTGCCCTTGAGCAAAATGGGACCAAAAGAGACCAAAACTAGAACTTGAGTTTAAAGGCGACAGAAAATGCCAAAAGGGGAAGAAGGTGGTGAGAAAGCCTTCCTTTCAGTCCTAGGAGTGATATTTAAGGAGATTCAGTGGCCTGAGACGAGTTTCGCACGTCTTCCTTTGCCCTTGAGCAAAATGGGACCAAAAGAGACCAAAACTGGAACATGGGTCCAAAGGCGCCAGAAAGCGCCAGAAGGGAGAAGGTTGTGAGAAAGCCTTCCTTTGAGCCCTAGGAGTGATATTGAAGGAGTTTCGGTGGCACGAGACGAGTTTCGCACGTCTTCCTTTGCCCTTGAGCAAAATGGGACCAAAAGAGACCAAAGCTGGAACTTGAGTCCAAAGGCGACGAAAGCGCCAAACGGGAGAAGGTTGTGAGAAAGCCTTCCTTTGAGCCCTAGGAGTGATATTGAAGGAGTTTCGGTGGCACGAGACGAGTTTCGCACGTCTTCCTTTGCCCTTGAGCAAAATGGGACCAAAAGAGACCAAAGCTGGAACATGGGTCCAAAGGCGCCGAGAAAGCGCCAAACGGGAGAAGGTTGTGAGAAAGCCTTCCTTTGAGCCCTAGGAGTGATATTGAAGGAGTTTCAGTGGCCTGAGACGAGTTTCGCACGTCTTCCTTTGCCCTTGAGCAAAATGGGACCAAAAGAGACCAAAACTGGAACTTGAGTCCAAAGGCGACAGAAAGTGCCAAAAGGGGAAGAAGGTGGTGATAAAGCCTTCCTTTCAGTCCTAGGAGTGATATTTAAGGAGATTCAGTGGCCTGAGACGAGTTTTGCACGTCTTCCTTTGCCATTGAGCAAAATGGGACCAAAAGAGACCAAAACTGGAACTTGAGTCCCAAGGCGCCAGAAAGCGCCAGAACGGGAGAAGGTTGTGAGAAAGCCTTCCTTTGAGCCCTAGGAGTGATATAGAAGGAGTTTTAGTGGCCTGAGACGAGTTTCGCAAGTCTTCCTTTGCCATTGAGCAAAATGGGACCAAAAGAGACCAAAACTGGAACTTGAGTCCAAAGGCGACAGAAAGCGCCAGAACGGGAGAAGGTTGTGAGAAAGCCTTCCTTTGAGCCCTAGGAGTGATATTGAAGGAGTTTCAGTGGCCTGAGACGAGTTTCGCACGTCTTCCTTTGCCCTTGAGCAAAATGGGACCAAAAGAGACCAAAACTGGAACTTGAGTCCAAAGGCGACAGAAAGTGCCAAAAGGGGAAGAAGGTGGTGATAAAGCCTTCCTTTCAGTCCTAGGAGTGATATTTAAGGAGATTCAGTGGCACGAGACGAGTTTTGCACGTCTTCCTTTGCCATTGAGCAAAATGGGACCAAAAGAGACCAAAGCGGAACTTGAGTCCAAAGGCGCCGAGAAAGCGCCAAAAGGGGAGAAGGTTGTGAGAAATCCTTCCTTTGAGCCCTAGGAGTGATATTGAAAGAGTTTTAGTGGCACGAGACGAGTTTCGCACGTCTTCCTTTGCCATTGAGCAAAATGGGACCAAAAGAGACCAAAACTGGAACTTGAGTCCAAAGGCGACAGAAAGTGCCAAAAGGGGAAGAAGGTGGTGAGAAAGCCTTCCCTTCAGTCCTAGGAGTGATATTTAAGGAGATTCAGTGGCCTGAGACGAGTTTTGCACGTCTTCCTTTGCCATTGAGCAAATGGGACCAAAAGAGACCAAAACTGGAACTTGAGTCCAAAGGCGTCAGAAAGCGCCAGAACGGGAGAAGGTTGTGAGAAAGCCTTCCTTTGAGCCCTAGGAGTGATATTGAAGGAGTTTCAGTGGCCTGAGACGAGTTTCGCACGTCTTCCTTTGCCCTTGAGCAAAATGGGACCAAAAGATACCAAAACTGGAACTTGAGTCCAAAGGCGATAGAAAGTGCCAAAAGGGGAGAAGGTGGTGAGAAAACCTTCCTTTCAGTCCTAAGAGTGATATTGAAGGTGTTTCAGTGGCCTGAGACGAGTTTCGCACGTCTTCCTTTGCCCTTGAGCAAAATGGGACCAAAAGATACCAAAACTGGAACTTGAGTCCAAAGGCGATAGAAAGTGCCAAAAGGGGAGAAGGTGGTGAGAAAACCTTCCTTTCAGTCCTAAGAGTGATATTGAAGGTGTTTCAGTGGCCTGAGAGGAGTTTTACACGTCTTCCTTTGCCATTGAGCAAAATGGGACCAAAATAGACCAAAACTGGAACTTGAGTCCAAAGGCGCCAGAAAGCGCTAAAACGGGAGAAGGTTGTGAGAAAGCCTTCCTTTGAGCTCTAGGAGTGATATTGAAGGAGTTTCAGTGGCCTGAGACGTGTTTCGCAAGTCTTCCTTTGCCATTGAGCAAAATGGGACCAAAAGAGACCAAAACTGGAACTTGAGTCCAAAGGCGACAGAAAGCGCCAGAACGGGAGAAGGTTGTGAGAAAGCCTTCCTTTGAGCCCTAGGAGTGATATTGAAGGAGTTTCAGTGGCCTGAGACGAGTTTCGCACGTCTTCCTTTGCCCTTGAGCAAAATGGGACCAAAAGAGACCAAAACTAGAACTTGAGTTTAAAGGCGACAGAAAATGCCAAAAGGGGAAGAAGGTGGTGAGAAAGCCTTCCTTTCAGTCCTAGGAGTGATATTTAAGGAGATTCAGTGGCCTGAGACGAGTTTCGCACGTCTTCCTTTGCCCTTGAGCAAAATGGGACCAAAAGAGACCAAAACTGGAACATGGGTCCAAAGGCGCCAGAAAGCGCCAGAACTGGAGAAGGTTGTGAGAAAGCCTTCCTTTGAGCCCTAGGAGTGATATTGAAGGAGTTTCAGTGGCCTGAGACGAGTTTCGCACGTCTTCCTTTGCCCTTGAGCAAAATGGGACCAAAAGAGACCAAAACTGGAACTTGAGTCCAAAGGCGACAGAAAGCGCCAGAACGGGAGAAGGTTGTGAGAAAGCCTTCCTTTGAGCCCTAGGAGTGATATTGAAGGAGTTTCAGTGGCCTGAGACGAGTTTCGCACGTCTTCCTTTGCCCTTGAGCAAAATGGGACCAAAAGAGACCAAAACTGGAACATGGGTCCAAAGGCGCCAGAAAGCGCCAAAACGGGAGAAGGTTGTGAGAAAGCCTTCCTTTGAGCCCTAGGAGTGATATTGAAGGAGTTTCGGTGGCACGAGACGAGTTTCGCACGTCTTCCTTTGCCCTTGAGCAAAATGGGACCAAAAGAGACCAAAACTGGAACTTGAGTCCAAAGGCGACAGAAAGTGCCAAAAGGGGAAGAAGGTGGTGATAAAGCCTTCCTTTCAGTCCTAGGAGTGATATTTAAGGAGATTCAGTGGCACGAGACGAGTTTTGCACGTCTTCCTTTGCCATTGAGCAAAATGGGACCAAAAGAGACCAAAGCTGGAACTTGAGTCCAAAGGCGCGAAAGCGCGAACGGGAGAAGGTTGTGAGAAAGCCTTCCTTTGAGCCCTAGGAGTGATATTGAAGGAGTTTTAGTGGCACGAGACGAGTTTCGCAAGTCTTCCTTTGCCATTGAGCAAAATGGGACCAAAAGAGACCAAAGCTGGAACTTGAGTCCAAAGGCGACGAAAGCGCCAACGGGAGAAGGTTGTGAGAAAGCCTTCCTTTGAGCCCTAGGAGTGATATTGAAGGAGTTTCGGTGGCACGAGACGAGTTTCGCACGTCTTCCTTTGCCCTTGAGCAAAATGGGACCAAAAGAGACCAAAGCTGGAACTTGAGTCCAAAGGCGACGAGAAAGTGCCAAAAGGGGAAGAAGGTGGTGATAAAGCCTTCCTTTCAGTCCTAGGAGTGATATTTAAGGAGATTCGGTGGCACGAGACGAGTTTTGCACGTCTTTCTTTGCCATTGAGCAAAATGGGACCAAAAGAGACCAAAGCTGGAACTTGAGTCCAAAGGCGCCGAGAAAGCGCCAAAACGGGAGAAGGTTGTGAGAAAGCCTTCCTTTGAGCCCTAGGAGTGATATTGAAGGAGTTTTAGTGGCACGAGACGAGTTTCGCACGTCTTCCTTTGCCATTGAGCAAAATGGGACCAAAAGAGACCAAAGCTGGAACTTGAGTCCAAAGGCGACGAGAAAGTGCCAAAAGGGGAAGAAGGTGGTGAGAAAGCCTTCCTTTCAGTCCTAGGAGTGATATTTAAGGAGATTCGGTGGCACGAGACGAGTTTTGCACGTCTTCCTTTGCCATTGAGCAAAATGGGACCAAAAGAGACCAAAGCGGAACTTGAGTCCAAAGGCGTCAGAAAGCGCCAGAACGGGAGAAGGTTGTGAGAAAGCCTTCCTTTGAGCCCTAGGAGTGATATTGAAGGAGTTTCAGTGGCCTGAGACGAGTTTCGCACGTCTTCCTTTGCCCTTGAGCAAAATGGGACCAAAAGATACCAAAACTGGAACTTGAGTCCAAAGGCGATAGAAAGTGCCAAAAGGGGAGAAGGTGGTGAGAAAACCTTCCTTTCAGTCCTAAGAGTGATATTGAAGGTGTTTCAGTGGCCTGAGACGAGTTTCGCACGTCTTCCTTTGCCCTTGAGCAAAATGGGACCAAAAGATACCAAAACTGGAACTTGAGTCCAAAGGCGATAGAAAGTGCCAAAAGGGGAGAAGGTGGTGAGAAAACCTTCCTTTCAGTCCTAAGAGTGATATTGAAGGTGTTTCAGTGGCCTGAGAGGAGTTTTACACGTCTTCCTTTGCCATTGAGCAAAATGGGACCAAAATAGACCAAAACTGGAACATGGGTCCAAAGGCGCCAGAAAGCGCTAAAACGGGAGAAGGTTGTGAGAAAGCCTTCCTTTGAGCTCTAGGAGTGATATTGAAGGAGTTTCAGTGGCCTGAGACGTGTTTCGCAAGTCTTCCTTTGCCATTGAGCAAAATGGGACCAAAAGAGACCAAAACTGGAACTTGAGTCCAAAGGCGACAGAAAGCGCCAGAACGGGAGAAGGTTGTGAGAAAGCCTTCCTTTGAGCCCTAGGAGTGATATTGAAGGAGTTTCAGTGGCCTGAGACGAGTTTCGCACGTCTTCCTTTGCCCTTGAGCAAAATGGGACCAAAAGAGACCAAAACTAGAACTTGAGTTTAAAGGCGACAGAAAATGCCAAAAGGGGAAGAAGGTGGTGAGAAAGCCTTCCTTTCAGTCCTAGGAGTGATATTTAAGGAGATTCAGTGGCCTGAGACGAGTTTCGCACGTCTTCCTTTGCCCTTGAGCAAAATGGGACCAAAAGAGACCAAAACTGGAACATGGGTCCAAAGGCGCCAGAAAGCGCCAAAACGGGAGAAGGTTGTGAGAAAGCCTTCCTTTGAGCCCTAGGAGTGATATTGAAGGAGTTTCGGTGGCACGAGACGAGTTTCGCACGTCTTCCTTTGCCCTTGAGCAAAATGGGACCAAAAGAGACCAAAGCGGAACTTGAGTCCAAAGGCGACGAAAGCGCCAAACGGGAGAAGGTTGTGAGAAAGCCTTCCTTTGAGCCCTAGGAGTGATATTGAAGGAGTTTCGGTGGCACGAGACGAGTTTCGCACGTCTTCCTTTGCCCTTGAGCAAAATGGGACCAAAAGAGACCAAAAGCTGGAACATGGGTCCAAAGGCGCCGAGAAAGCGCCAAACGGGAGAAGGTTGTGAGAAAGCCTTCCTTTGAGCCCTAGGAGTGATATTGAAGGAGTTTCGGTGGCACGAGACGAGTTTCGCACGTCTTCCTTTGCCCTTGAGCAAAATGGGACCAAAAGAGACCAAAGCGGAACTTGAGTCCAAAGGCGACGAGAAAGTGCCAAAAGGGGAAGAAGGTGGTGATAAAGCCTTCCTTTCAGTCCTAGGAGTGATATTTAAGGAGATTCGGTGGCACGAGACGAGTTTTGCACGTCTTCCTTTGCCATTGAGCAAAATGGGACCAAAAGAGACCAAAGCTGGAACTTGAGTCCAAAGGCGCCGAAAGCGCCAAACGGGAGAAGGTTGTGAGAAAGCCTTCCTTTGAGCCCTAGGAGTGATATAGAAGGAGTTTTAGTGGCCTGAGACGAGTTTCGCAAGTCTTCCTTTGCCATTGAGCAAAATGGGACCAAAAGAGACCAAAACTGGAACTTGAGTCCAAAGGCGACAGAAAGCGCCAGAACGGGAGAAGGTTGTGAGAAAGCCTTCCTTTGAGCCCTAGGAGTGATATTGAAGGAGTTTCAGTGGCCTGAGACGAGTTTCGCACGTCTTCCTTTGCCCTTGAGCAAAATGGGACCAAAAGAGACCAAAACTGGAACTTGAGTCCCAAGGCGCCAGAAAGCGCCAGAACGGGAGAAGGTTGTGAGAAAGCCTTCCTTTGAGCCCTAGGAGTGATATAGAAGGAGTTTTAGTGGCCTGAGACGAGTTTCGCAAGTCTTCCTTTGCCATTGAGCAAAATGGGACCAAAAGAGACCAAAACTGGAACTTGAGTCCAAAGGCGACAGAAAGTGCCGAAAGGGGAAGAAGGTGGTGATAAAGCCTTCCTTTCAGTCCTAGGAGTGATATTTAAGGAGATTCAGTGGCCTAAGACGAGTTTTGCACGTCTTCCTTTGCCATTGAGCAAAATGGGACCAAAAGAGACCAAAACTGGAACATGGGTCCAAAGGCGCCAGAAAGCGCCAAAATGAGAAAAGGTTGTGAGAAAGCCTTCCTTTGAGGCCTAGGAGTGATATTGAAGGTGTTTCAGTGGCCTGAGACGAGTTTCGCACGTCTTCCTTTGCCCTTGAGCAAAATGGGACCAAAAGAGACCAAAACTGGAACTTGAGTCCAAAGGCGACAGAAAGTGCCAAAAGGGGAAGAAGGTGGTGAGAAAGCCTTCCTTTCAGTCCTAGGAGTGATATTTAAGGAGATTCAGTGGCCTGAGACGAGTTTTGCACGTCTTCCTTTGCCATTGAGCAAATGGGACCAAAAGAGACCAAAGCTGGAACTTGAGTCCAAAGGCGCCAGAAAGCGCCAGAATGGGAGAAGGTTGTGAGAAAGCCTTCCTTTGTGCCCTAGGAGTGGTATTGAAGGAGTTTCAGTGGCCTGAGACGAGTTTCGCACGTCTTCCTTTGCCCTTGAGCAAAATGGGACCAAAAGAGACCAAAACTGGAACATGGGTCCAAAGGCGCCAGAAAGCGCCAAAATGAGAAAAGGTTGTGAGAAAGCCTTCCTTTGAGGCCTAGGAGTGATATTGAAGGTGTTTCAGTGGCCTGAGACGAGTTTCGCACGTCTTCCTTTGCCCTTGAGCAAAATGGGACCAAAAGAGACCAAAACTGGAACTTGAGTCCAAAGGCGACAGAAAGTGACAAAAGGGGAGAAGGTGGTGAGAAAGCCTTCCTTTCAATCCGAGGAGTGATATTGAAAGTGTTTCAGTGGCCTGAGGCGAGTTTCGCACGTCTTCCTTTGCCATTGAGCAAAATGGGACCAAAAGAGACCAAAACTGGAACTTGAGTCCAAAGGCGACAGAAAGTGCCGAAAGGGGAAGAAGGTGGTGATAAAGCCTTCCTTTCAGTCCTAGGAGTGATATTTAAGGAGATTCAGTGGCCTAAGACGAGTTTTGCACGTCTTCCTTTGCCATTGAGCAAAATGGGACCAAAAGAGACCAAAACTGGAACTTGAGTCCCAAGGCGCCAGAAACGGGAGAAGGTTGTGAGAAAGTCTTCCTTTGAGCCCTAGGAGTGATATTGAAGGAGTTTCAGTGGCCTGAGACGAGTTTCGCACGTCTTCCTTTGCCATTGAGCAAAATGGGACCAAAAGAGACCAAAACTGGAACTTGAGTCCAAAGGCGACAGAAAGTGCCAAAAGGGGAAGAAGGTGGTGAGAAAGCCTTCCTTTCAGTCCTAGGAGTGATATTTAAGGAGATTCGGTGGCACGAGACGAGTTTTGCACGTCTTCCTTTGCCATTGAGCAAAATGGGACCAAAAGAGACCAAAGCTGGAACATGGGTCCAAAGGCGCCGAGAAAGCGCCAAAACGGGAGAAGGTTGTGAGAAAGCCTTCCTTTGAGCCCTAGGAGTGATATTGAAGGAGTTTCGGTGGCACGAGACGAGTTTCGCACGTCTTCCTTTGCCCTTGAGCAAAATGGGACCAAAAGAGACCAAAGCTGGAACTTGAGTCCAAAGGCGACGAAAGCGCCAACGGGAGAAGGTTGTGAGAAAGCCTTCCTTTGAGCCCTAGGAGTGATATTGAAGGAGTTTCGGTGGCCTCGAGACGAGTTTCGCACGTCTTCCTTTGCCCTTGAGCAAAATGGGACCAAAAGAGACCAAAGCTGGAACATGGGTCCAAAGGCGCCGAGAAAGCGCCAACGGGAGAAGGTTGTGAGAAAGCCTTCCTTTGAGCCCTAGGAGTGATATTGAAGGAGTTTCGGTGGCACGAGACGAGTTTCGCACGTCTTCCTTTGCCCTTGAGCAAAATGGGACCAAAAGAGACCAAAACTGGAACTTGAGTCCAAAGGCGACAGAAAGTGCCAAAAGGGGAAGAAGGTGGTGAGAAAGCCTTCCCTTCAGTCCTAGGAGTGATATTTAAGGAGATTCAGTGGCCTGAGACGAGTTTTGCACGTCTTCCTTTGCCATTGAGCAAATGGGACCAAAAGAGACCAAAACTGGAACTTGAGTCCAAAGGCGTCAGAAAGCGCCAGAACGGGAGAAGGTTGTGAGAAAGCCTTCCTTTGAGCCCTAGGAGTGATATTGAAGGAGTTTCAGTGGCCTGAGACGAGTTTCGCACGTCTTCATTTGCCGTTGAGCAAAATGGGACCAAAAGAGACCAAAACTGGAACATGGGTCCAAAGGCGCCAGAAAGCGCCAGAACGGGAGAAGGTTGTGAGAAAGCCTTCCTTTGAGCCCTAGGAGTGATATTGAAGGAGTTTCAGTGGCCTGAGACGAGTTTCGCACGTCTTCCTTTGCCCTTGAGCAAAATGGGACCAAAAGAGACCAAAACTGGAACTTGAGTCCAAAGGCGACAGAAAGTGCCAAAAGGGGAGAAGGTGGTGAGAAAACCTTCCTTTCAGTCCTAAGAGTGATATTGAAGGTGTTTCAGTGGCCTGAGAGGAGTTTTACACGTCTTCCTTTGCCATTGAGCAAAATGGGACCAAAATAGACCAAAACTGGAACATGGGTCCAAAGGCGCCAGAAAGCGCTAAAACGGGAGAAGGTTGTGAGAAAGCCTTCCTTTGAGCTCTAGGAGTGATATTGAAGGAGTTTCAGTGGCCTGAGACGAGTTTCGCACGTCTTCCTTTGCCCTTGAGCAAAATGGGACCAAAAGAGACCAAAACTGGAACTTGAGTCCAAAGGCGACAGAAAGTGCCCAAAGGGGAAGAAGGTGGTGATAAAGCCTTCCTTTCAGTCCTAGGAGTGATATTTAAGGAGATTCAGTGGCCTGAGACGAGTTTTGCACGTCTTCCTTTGCCATTGAGCAAAATGGGACCAAAAGAGACCAAAACTGGAACTTGAGTCCCAAGGCGCCAGAAAGCGCCAGAACGGGAGAAGGTTGTGAGAAAGCCTTCCTTTGAGCCCTAGGAGTGATATAGAAGGAGTTTTAGTGGCCTGAGACGAGTTTCGCAAGTCTTCCTTTGCCATTGAGCAAAATGGGACCAAAAGAGACCAAAACTGGAACTTGAGTCCAAAGGCGACAGAAAGCGCCAGAACGGGAGAAGGTTGTGAGAAAGCCTTCCTTTCAGTCCTAGGAGTGATATTTAAGGAGATTCAGTGGCCTGAGACGAGTTTTGCACGTCTTCCTTTGCCATTGAGCAAATGGGACCAAAAGAGACCAAAACTGGAACTTGAGTCCAAAGGCGTCAGAAAGCGCCAGAACGGGAGAAGGTTGTGAGAAAGCCTTCCTTTGAGCCCTAGGAGTGATATTGAAGGAGTTTCAGTGGCCTGAGACGAGTTTCGCACGTCTTCATTTGCCGTTGAGCAAAATGGGACCAAAAGAGACCAAAACTGGAACATGGGTCCAAAGGCGCTTGAAAGCGCCAGAACGGGAGAAGGTTGTGAGAAAGCCTTCCTTTGAGCCCTAGGAGTGATATTGAAGGAGTTTCAGTGGCCTGAGACGAGTTTTGCACGTCTTCCTTTGCCCTTGAGCAAAATGGGACCAAAAGATACCAAAACTGGAACTTGAGTCCAAAGGCGACAGAAAGTGCCAAAAGGGGAGAAGGTGGTGAGAAAACCTTCCTTTCAGTCCTAAGAGTGATATTGAAGGTGTTTCAGTGGCCTGAGAGGAGTTTTACACGTCTTCCTTTGCCATTGAGCAAAATGGGACCAAAATAGACCAAAACTGGAACATGGGTCCAAAGGCGCCAGAAAGCGCTAAAACGGGAGAAGGTTGTGAGAAAGCCTTCCTTTGAGCTCTAGGAGTGATATTGAAGGAGTTTCAGTGGCCTGAGACGAGTTTCGCACGTCTTCCTTTGCCCTTGAGCAAAATGGGACCAAAAGAGACCAAAACTGGAACTTGAGTCCAAAGGCAACAGAAAGTGCCAAAAGGGGAGAAGGTGGTGAGAAAGCCTTCCTTTCAGTCCTAGGAGTGATATTGAAGGTGTTTCAGTGGCTTTGAGACGAGTTTCGCACGTCTTCCTTTGCCATTGAGCAAAATGGGACCAAAAGAGAGCAAAACTGGAGCTTGAGTCCAAAGGCGACAGAAAGTGCCAAAAGGGGAAGAAGGTGGTGAGAAAGCCTTCCTTTCAGTCCTAGGAGTGATATTTAAGGAGATTTAGTGGCCTGATATGAGTTTTGCACGTCTTCCTTTGCCATTGAGCAAAATGGGACCAAAAGAGACCAAAGCTGGAACTTGAGTCCAAAGGCGCCAGAAAGCGCCAGAATGGGAGAAGGTTGTGAGAAAGCCTTCCTTTGTGCCCTAGGAGTGGTATTGAAGGAGTTTCAGTGGCCTGAGACGAGTTTCGCACGTCTTCCTTTGCCCTTGAGCAAAATGGGACCAAAAGAGACCAAAACTGGAACATGGGTCCAAAGGCTCCAGAAAGCGCCAAAATGAGAGAAGGTTGTGAGAAAGCCTTCCTTTGAGCCCTAGGAGTGATATTGAAGGTGTTTCAGTGGCCTGAGACGAGTTTCGCACGTCTTCCTTTGCCCTTGAGCAAAATGGGACCAAAAGAGACCAAAACTGGAACTTGAGTCCAAAGGCGACAGAAAGTGCCAAAAGGGGAGAAGGTGGTGAGAAAGCCTTCCTTTCAATCCGAGGAGTGATATTGAAAGTGTTTCAGTGGCCTGAGGCGAGTTTCGCACGTCTTCCTTTGCCATTGAGCAAAATGGGACCAAAAGAGACCAAAACTGGAACTTGAGTCCAAAGGCGACAGAAAGTGCCGAAAGGGGAAGAAGGTGGTGATAAAGCCTTCCTTTCAGTCCTAGGAGTGATATTTAAGGAGATTCAGTGGCCTGAGACGAGTTTTGCACGTCTTCCTTTGCCATTGAGCAAAATGGGACCAAAAGAGACCAAAACTGGAACTTGAGTCCCAAGGCGCCAGAAAGCGCCAGAACGGGAGAAGGTTGTGAGAAAGCCTTCCTTTGAGCCCTAGGAGTGATATTGAAGGAGTTTCAGTGGCCTGAGACGAGTTTCGCACGTCTTCCTTTGCCATTGAGCAAAATGGGACCAAAAGAGACCAAAACTGGAACTTGAGTCCAAAGGCGACAGAAAGTGCCAAAAGGGGAAGAAGGTGGTGAGAAAGCCTTCCTTTCAGTCCTAGGAGTGATATTTAAGGAGATTCAGTGGCCTGAGACTAGTTTTGCACGTCTTCCTTTGCCGGTAACCAAAAAAGGACCAAAAGTGCCTAAAATCGGAACTTAGGTCGAAAGGCCCCAGAAAGTGCCAGAAGGGGATAAGGTGGTAAGAAAGACTTCCTTTCACTCCCTAGAGTGATATTCAAAGAGTTTCAGTGGTTTGAGAGGAGTTTCGCATGTCTTCCTTTGCCGGTAAGCAAAATGGGGACCAAAAGAGACCAAAACTGGAACATGGGTCCAAAGGTGCCAGAAAGCGCCAGAACGGGAGAAGGTTGTGAGAAAGCCTTCCTTTGAGCCCTAGGAGTGATATTGAAGGAGTTTCAGTGGCCTGAGACGAGTTTCGCACGTCTTCCTTTGCCCTTGAGCAAAATGGGACCAAAAGAGACCAAAACTGGAACTTGAGTCCAAAGGCGACAGAAAGTGCCAAAAGGGGAGAAGGTGGTGAGAAAGCCTTCCTTTCAGTCCTAGGAGTGATATTGAAGGTGTTTCAGTGGCCTGAGATGAGTTTCGCACGTCTTCCTTTGCCATTGAGCAAAATGGGACCAAAAGAGACAAAACTAGAACTTGAGTCCAAAGGTGACAGAAAGTGCCAAAAGGGGAAGAAGGTGTTGAGAAAGCCTTCCTTTCAGTCCTAGGAGTGATATTTAAGGAGATTCAGTGGCCTGACACGAGTTTTGCACGTCTTCCTTTGCCATTGAGCAAAATGGGACCAAAGGAGACCAAAACTGGAACTTGAGTCCAAAGGCGCCAGAAAGCGCCAGAACGGGAGAAGGTTGTGAGAAAGCCTTCTTTTGAGCCCTAGGAGTGATATTGAAGGAGTTTCAGTGGCCTGAGACGAGTTTCGCACGTCTTCCTTTGCCCTTGAGCAAAATGGGACCAGAAGAGACCAAAACTGGAACATGGGTCCAAAGGCGCCAGAGCGCCAAAACGGGAGAAGGTTGTGAGAAAGCCTTCCTTTGAGCCCTAGGAGTGATATTGAAGGAGTTTCAGTGGCCTGAGACGAGTTTCGCACGTCTTCCTTTGCCCTTGAGCAAAATGGGACCAAAAGAGACCAAAACTGGAACATGGGTCCAAAGGCGCCGAGAAGCGCCAAACGGGAGAAGGTTGTGAGAAAGCCTTCCTTTGAGCCCTAGGAGTGATATTGAAGGAGTTTCAGTGGCCTGAGACGAGTTTCGCACGTCTTCCTTTGCCCTTGAGCAAAATGGGACCAAAAGAGACCAAAACTGGAACTTGATTCCAAAGGCGACAGAAAGTGCCAAAAGTGGAGAAGGTGGTGAGAAAGCCTTCCTTTCAGTCCTAGGAGTGATATTGAAGGTGTTTCAGTGGCCTGAGACGAGTTTCGCACGTCTTCCTTTGCCATTGAGCAAAATGGGACCAAAAGAGACGAAAACTGGAACTTGAGTCCAAAGGCGCTAGAAAGCGCCAAAACGGGAGAAGATTGTGAGAAAGCCTTCCTTTGAGCCCTAGGAGTGATATTGAAGGAGTTTCAGTGGCCTGAGACGAGTTTCGCACGTCTTCCTTTGCCCTTGAGCAAAATGGGACCAAAAGAGACCAAAACTGGAACTTGAGTCCAAAGGCGACAGAAAGTGCCAAAAGGGGAGAAGGTGGTGAGAAAGCCTTCCTTTCAGTCCTAGGAGTGATATTGAAGGTGTTTCAGTGGCCTGAGATGAGTTTCGCACGTCTTCCTTTGCCATTGAGCAAAATGGGACCAAAAGAGACAAAACTAGAACTTGAGTCCAAAGGTGACAGAAAGTGCGAAAAGGGGAAGAAGGTGGTGAGAAAGCCTTCCTTTCAGTCCTAGGAGTGATATTTAAGGAGATTCAGTGGCCTGAGACTAGTTTTGCACGTCTTCCTTTGCCGGTAACCAAAAAAGGACCAAAAGTGCCTAAAATCGGAACTTAGGTCGAAAGGCGCCAGAAAGTGCCAGAAGGGGATAAGGTGGTAAGAAAGACTTCCTTTCACTCCCTAGAGTGATATTCAAAGAGTTTCAGTGGTTTGAGAGGAGTTTCGCATGTCTTCCTTTGCCGGTAAGCAAAAGGGAACCAAAAGAGACCAAACCTGGAACATGGGTCCAAAGGCGCCAGAAAGCGCCAAAACGGGAGAAGGTTGTGAGAAAGCCTTCCTTTGAGCCCTAGGAGTGATATTGAAGGAGTTTCAGTGGCCTGAGACGAGTTTCGCACGTCTTCCTTTGCCCTTGAGCAAAATGGGACCAAAAGAGACCAAAACTGGAACTTGAGTCCAAAGGCGCCAGAAAGCGCCAGAACGGGAGAAGGTTGTGAGAAAGCCTTCCTTTGAGCCCTAGGAGTGATATTGAAGGAGTTTCAGTGGCCTGAGACTAGTTTCGCACGTCTTCCTTTGCCCTTGAGCAAAATGGGACCAAAAGAGACCAAAACTGGAACTTGAGTCCAAAAGCGCCAGAAAGCGCCAGAACGGGAGAAGGTTGTGAGAAAGCCTTCCTTTGAGCCCTAGGAGTGATATTGAAGGAGTTTCAGTGGCTTGAGACGAGTTTCGCACGTCTTCCTTTGCCCTTGAGCAAAATGGGACCAAAAGAGACCAAAACTGGAACTTGAGTCCAAAGGCGACAGAAAGTGCCAAAAGGGGAAGAAGGTTGTGAGAAAGCCTTCCTTTGAGCCCTAGGAGTGATATTGAAGGAGTTTCAGTGGCCTGAGACGAGTTTCGCACGTCTTCCTTTGCCCTTGAGCAAAATGGGACCAAAAGAGACCAAAACTGGAACTTGAGTCCAAAGGCGACAGAAAGTGCCAAAAGGGGAGAAGGTGGTGAGAAAGCCTTCCTTTCAGTCCTAGGAGTGATATTGAAGGTGTTTCAGTGGCCTGAGACGAGTTTCGCACGTCTTCCTTTGCCATTGAGCAAAATGGGACCAAAAGAGACCAAAGCGGAACTTGAGTCCAAAGGCGACAGAAAGTGCCAAAAGGGGAGAAGGTGGTGAGAAAGCCTTCCTTTCAGTCCTAGGAGTGATATTGAAGGTGTTTCAGTGGCCTGAGAGGAGTTTCGCACGTCTTCCTTTGCCATTGAGCAAAATGGGACCAAAAGAGACAAAACTAGAACTTGAGTCCAAAGGCGACAGAAAGTGCCAAAAGGGGAGAAGGTGGTGAGAAAGCCTTCCTTTCAGTCCTAGGAGTGATATTGAAGGTGTTTCAGTGGCCTGAGATGAGTTTCGCACGATTTCCTTTGCCATTGAGCAAAATGGGACCAAAAGAGGCAAAACTAGAACTTGAGTCCAAAGGTGACAGAAAGTGCCAAAAGGGGAAGAAGGTGGTGAGAAAGCCTTCCTTTCAGTCCTAGGAGTGATATTTAAGGAGATTCAGTGGCCTGAGACGAGTTTTGCACGTCTTCCTTTGCCGGTAAGCAAAAAAGGACCAAAAGAGACCAAAACTGGAACTTGAGTCCAAAGGCGCCAGAAAGCGCCAGAACGGGAGAAGGTTGTGAGAAAGCCTTCTTTTGAGCCCTAGGAGTGATATTGAAGGAGTGTCAATGGCCTGAGACGAGTTTCGCACGTCTTCCTTTGCCCTTGAGCAAAATGGGACCAAAAGATGCCGGGAGAAGGTGGTGAGAAAGCCTTCCTTTCAGTCCTAGGAGTGATATTTCAGGAGATTCAGTGGCATGAGACGAGTTTTGTACGTCTTCCTTTGCCATTGAGCAAAATGGGGCCAAAAGAGACCAAAACTGGAACTTGAGTCCAAAGGCGCCAGAAAGCGCCAGAACGGGAGAAGGTTGTGAGAAAGCCTTCCTTTGAGCCCTAGGAGTGATATTGATGGAGTTTTAGTGGCCTGAGACGAGTTTCGCACGTCTTCCTTTGCCCTTGAGCAAAATGGGACCAAAAGAGACCAAAACTGGAACATGGGTCCAAAGGCGCCAGAAAGCGCCAGAACGGGAGAAGGTTGTGAGAAAGCCTTCCTTTGAGCCCTAGGAGTGATATTGAAGGAGTTTCAGTGGCCTGAGACGAGTTTCGCACGTCTTCCTTTGCCCTTGAGCAAAATGGGACCAAAAGAGACCAAAACTGGAACATGGGTCCAAAGGCGCCAGAAAGCGCCAAAACGGGAGAAGGTTGTGAGAAAGCCTTCCTTTGAGCCCTAGGAGTGATATTTAAGGAGTTTCAGTGGCCTGAGACGAGTTTCGCACGTCTTCCTTTGCCCTTGAGCAAAATGGGACCAAAAGAGACCAAAACTGGAACTTGAGTCCAAAGGCGACAGAAAGTGCCAAAAGGGGAGAAGGTGGTGAGAAAGCCTTCCTTTCAGTCCTAGGAGTGATATTGAAGGTGTTTCAGTGGCCTGAGACGAGTTTCGCACGTCTTCCTTTGCCATTGAGCAAAATGGGACCAAAAGAGACCAAAACTGGAACTTGAGTCCAAAGGCGACAGAAAGTGCCAAAAGGGGAAGAAGGTGGTGAGAAAGCCTTCCTTTCAGTCCTAGGAGTGATATTTAAGGAGATTCAGTGGCCTGAGACGAGTTTTGCACGTCTTCCTTTGCCAATGAGCAAAATGGGACCAAAAGAGACCAAAACTGGAACTTGAGTCCAAAGGCGCCAGAAAGCGCAAGAACGGGAGAAGGTTGTGAGAAAGCCTTCTTTTGAGCCCTAGGAGTGATATTGAAGGAGTTTCAGTGGCCTGAGACGAGTTTCGCACGTCTTCCTTTGCCCTTGAGCAAAATGGGACCAGAAGAGACCAAAACTGGAACATGGGTCCAAAGGCGCCAGAGCGCCAAAACGGGAGAAGGTTGTGAGAAAGCCTTCCTTTGAGCCCTAGGAGTGATATTGAAGGAGTTTCAGTGGCCTGAGACGAGTTTCGCACGTCTTCCTTTGCCCTTGAGCAAAATGGGACCAAAAGAGACCAAAACTGGAACTTGAGACCAAAGGCGACAGAAAGTGCAAAAAGGGGAGAAGGTGGTGAGAAAGCCTTCCTTTCAGTCCTAGGAGTGATATTGAAGGTGTTTCAGTGGCCTGAGACGAGTTTCGCACGTCTTCCTTTGCCCTTGAGCAAAATGGGACCAAAAGAGACCAAAACTGGAACATGGGTCCAAAGGCGCCAGAAAGCGCCAAAACGGGAGAAGGTTGTGAGAAAGCCTTCCTTTGAGCCCTAGGAGTGATATTGAAGGAGTTTCAGTGGCCTGAGACGAGTTTCGCACGTCTTCCTTTGCCCTTGAGCAAAATGGGACCAAAAGAGACCAAAACTGGAACTTGAGTCCAAAGGCGACAGAAAGTGCAAAAAGGGGAGAAGGTGGTGAGAAAGCCTTCCTTTCAGTCGTAGGAGTGATATTGAAGGTGTTTCAGTGGCCTGAGATGAGTTTCGCACGTCTTCCTTTGCCATTGAGCAAAATGGGACCAAAAGAGACAAAACTAGAACTTGAGTCCAAAGGCGACAGAAAGTGCCAAAAGGGGAAGAAGGTGGTGAGAAAGCCTTCCTTTAAGTCCTAGGAGTGATATTGAAGGTGTTTCAGTGGCCTGAGACAAGTTTCGCACGTCTTCCTTTGCCCTTGAGCAAAATGGGACCAAAAGAGACCAAAACTGGAACAAGGGTCCAAAGGCGCCAGAAAGCGCCAAAACGGGAGAAGGTTGTGAGAAAACCTTCCTTTGAGCCCTAGGAGTGATATCGAAGGAGTTTCAGTGGCCTGAGACGAGTTTCGCACGTCTTCCTTTGCCCTTGAGCAAAATGGGACCAAAAGAGACCAAAACTGGAACTTGAGTCCAAAGGCGACAGAAAGTGCCAAAAGGGGAGAAGATGGTGAGAAAGCCTTCCTTTCAGTCCTAGGAGTGATATTGAAGGTGTTTCAGTGGCCTGAGACGAGTTTCGCACGTCTTCCTTTGCCCTTGAGCAAAATGGGACCAAAAGAGACCAAAACTGGAACTTGAGTCCAAAGGCGACAGAAAGTGCCAAAAGGGGAAGAAGGTGGTGAGAAAGCCTTCCTTTCAGTCCTAGGAGTGATATTTAAGGAGATTCAGTGGCCTGAGACGAGTTTTGCACGTCTTCCTTTGCCATTGAGCAAAATGGGACCAAAAGAGACCAAAACTGGAACTTGAGTCCAAAGGCGCCAGAAAGCGCCAGAACGGAAGAAGGTTGTGAGAAAGCCTTCCTTTGTGCCCTAGGAGTGATATTGAAGGAGTTTCAGTGGCCTGAGACGAGTTTCGCACGTCTTCCTTTGCCCTTGAGCAAAATGGGACCAAAAGAGACCAAAACTGGAACATGGGTCCAAAGGCGCCAGAAAGCGCCAAAACGGGAGAAGGTTGTGAGAAAGCCTTCCTTTGAGCCCTAGGAGTGATATTTAAGGAGTTTCAGTGGCCTGAGACGAGTTTCGCACGTCTTCCTTTGCCCTTGAGCAAAATGGGACCAAAAGAGACCAAAACTGGAACTTGAGTCCAAAGGCGACAGAAAGTGCCAAAAGGGGAGAAGATGGTGAGAAAGCCTTCCTTTCAGTCCTAGGAGTGATATTGAAGGTGTTTCAGTGGCCTGAGACGAGTTTCGCACGTCTTCCTTTGCCATTGAGCAAAATGGGACCAAAGAGACCAAAACTGGAACTTGAGTCCAAAGGCGACAGAAAGTGCCAAAAGGGGAAGAAGGTGGTGAGAAAGCCTTCCTTTCAGTCCTAGGAGTGATATTTAAGGAGATTCAGTGGCCTGAGACGAGTTTTGCACGTCTTCCTTTGCCATTGAGCAAAATGGGACCAAAAGAGACCAAAACTGGAACTTGAGTCCAAAGGCGCCAGAAAGCGCCAGAACGGGAGAAGGTTGTGAGAAAGCCTTCCTTTGAGCCCTAGGAGTGATATTGAAGGAGTTTTAGTGGCCTGAGACGAGTTTCGCACGTCTTCCTTTGCCCTTGAGCAAAATGGGACCAAAAGAGACCAAAACTGGAACATGGGTCCAAAGGCGCCAGAAAGCGCCAGAACGGGAGAAGATTGTGGGAAAGCCTTCCTTTGAGCCCTATGAGTGATATTGAAGGAGTTTCAGTGGCTTGAGACGAGTTTCGCACGTCTTCCTTTGCCCTTGAGCAAAATGGGACCAAAAGAGACCAAAACTGGAACATGGGTCCAAAGGCGCCAGAAAGTGCCAAAAGGGGAGAAGGTGGTGAGAAAGCCTTCCTTTCAGTCCTAGGAGTGATATTTAAGGAGTTTCAGTGGCCTGAGACGAGTTTCGCACGTCTTCCTTTGCCCTTGAGCAAAATGGGACCAAAAGAGACCAAAACTGGAACTTGAGTCCAAAGGCGACAGAAAGTGCAAAAAGGGGAGAAGGTGGTGAGAAAGCCTTCCTTTCAGTCCTAGGAGTGATATTGAAGGTGTTTCAGTGACCAGAGACAAGTTTCGCACGTCTTCCTTTGCCATTGAGCAAAATGGGACCAAAAGAGACCAAAACTGGAACTTGAGTCCAAAGGCGACAGAAAGTGCCAAAAGGGGAAGAAGGTGGTGAGAAAGCCTTCCTTTCAGTCGTAGGAGTGATATTGAAGGTGTTTCAGTGGCCTGAGATGAGTTTCGCACGTCTTCCTTTGCCATTGAGCAAAATGGGACCAAAAGAGACAAAACTAGAACTTGAGTCCAAAGGCGACAGAAAGTGCCAAAAGGGGAAGAAGGTGGTGAGAAAGCCTTCCTTTAAGTCCTAGGAGTGATATTGAAGGTGTTTCAGTGGCCTGAGACGAGTTTCGCACGTCTTCCTTTGCCCTTGAGCAAAATGGGACCAAAAGAGACCAAAACTGGAACAAGGGTCCAAAGGCGCCAGAAAGCGCCAAAACGGGAGAAGGTTGTGAGAAAGCCTTCCTTTGAGCCCTAGGAGTGATATTGAAGGAGTTTCAGTGGCCTGAGACGAGTTTCGCACGTCTTCCTTTGCCCTTGAGCAAAATGGGACCAAAAGAGACCAAAACTGGAACTTGAGTCCAAAGGCGACAGAAAGTGCCAAAAGGGGAGAAGATGGTGAGAAAGCCTTCCTTTCAGTCCTAGGAGTGATATTGAAGGTGTTTCAGTGGCCTGAGACGAGTTTCGCACGTCTTCCTTTGCCATTGAGCAAAATGGGACCAAAAGAGACCAAAACTGGAACTTGAGTCCAAAGGCGACAGAAAGTGCCAAAAGGGGAAGAAGGTGGTGAGAAAGCCTTCCTTTCAGTCCTAGGAGTGATATTTAAGGAGATTCAGTGGCCTGAGACGAGTTTTGCACGTCTTCCTTTGCCATTGAGCAAATGGGACCAAAAGAGACCAAAACTGGAACTTGAGTCCAAAGGCGCCAGAAAGCGCCAGAACGGGAGAAGGTTGTGAGAAAGCCTTCCTTTGAGCCCTAGGAGTGATATTGATGGAGTTTTAGTGGCCTGAGACGAGTTTCGCACGTCTTCCTTTGCCCTTGAGCAAAATGGGACCAAAAGAGACCAAAACTGGAACATGGGTCCAAAGGCGCCAGAAAGCGCCAGAACGGGAGAAGGTTGTGAGAAAGCCTTCCTTTGAGCCCTATGAGTGATATTGAAGGAGTTTCAGTGGCTTGAGACGAGTTTCGCACGTCTTCCTTTGCCTTTGAGCAAAATGGGACCAAAAGAGACCAAAACTGGAACATGGGTCCAAAGGCGCCAGAAAGTGCCAAAAGGGGAGAAGGTGGTGAGAAAGCCTTCCTTTCAGTCCTAGGAGTGATATTTAAGGAGTTTCAGTGGCCTGAGACGAGTTTCGCACGTCTTCCTTTGCCCTTGAGCAAAATGGGACCAAAAGAGACCAAAACTGGAACTTGAGTCCAAAGGCGACAGAAAGTGCCAAAAGGGGAGAAGGTGGTGAGAAAGCCTTCCTTTCAGTCCTAGGAGTGATATTGAAGGTGTTTCAGTGACCTGAGACGAGTTTCGCACGTCTTCCTTTGCCATTGAGCAAAATGGGACCAAAAGAGACCAAAACTGGAACTTGAGTCCAAAGGCGACAGAAAGTGCCAAAAGGGGAAGAAGGTGGTGAGAAAGCCTTCCTTTCAGTCCTAGGAGTGATATTTAAGGAGATTCAGTGGCCTGAGACGAGTTTTGCACGTCTTCCTTTGCCATTGAGCAAATGGGACCAAAAGAGACCAAAACTGGAACTTGAGTCCAAAGGCGCCAGAAAGCGCCAGAACGGGAGAAGGTTGTGAGAAAGCCTTCCTTTGAGCCCTAGGAGTGATATTGATGGAGTTTTAGTGGCCTGAGACGAGTTTCGCACGTCTTCCTTTGCCCTTGAGCAAAATGGGACCAAAAGAGACCAAAACTGGAACATGGATCCAAAGGCGCCAGAAAGCGCCAGAACGGGAGAAGGTTGTGAGAAAGCCTTCCTTTGAGCCCTATGAGTGATATTGAAGGAGTTTCAGTGGCTTGAGACGAGTTTCGCACGTCTTCCTTTGCCCTTGAGCAAAATGGGACCAAAAGAGACCAAAACTGGAACTTGAGTCCAAAGGCGACAGAAAGTGCCAAAAGGGGAAGAAGGTGGTGAGAAAGCCTTCATTTGAGCCCTAGGAGTGATATTGAAGGAGTTTCAGTGGCCTGAGATGAGTTTCGCACGTCTTCCTTTGCCCTTGAGCAAAATGGGACCAAAAGAGACCAAAACTGGAACATGGGTCAAAAGGCGCCAGAAAGCGCCAAAACGGGAGAAGATTGTGAGAAAGCCTTCCTTTGAGCCCTAGGAGTGATATTGAAGGAGTTTCAGTGGCCTGAGACGAGTTTCGCACGTCTTCCTTTGCCCTTGAGCAAAATGGGACCAAAAGAGACCAAAACTGGAACTTGAGTCCAAAGGCGACAGAAAGTGCCAAAAGGGGAAGAAGGTTGTGAGAAAGCCTTCCTTTGAGCCCTAGGAGTGATATTGAAGGAGTTTCAGTGGCCTGAGACGAGTTTCGCACGTCTTCCTTTGCCCTTGAGCAAAATGGGACCAAAAGAGACCAAAACTGGAACTTGAGTCCAAAAGCGACAGAAAGTGCCAAAAGGGGAGAAGGTGGTGAGAAAGCCTTCCTTTCAGTCCTAGGAGTGATATTGAAGGTGTTTCAGTGGCCTGAGATGAGTTTCGCACGTCTTCCTTTGCCATTGAGCAAAATGGGACCAAAAGAGACAAAACTAGAACTTGAGTCCAAAGGTGACAGAAAGTGCCAAAAGGGGAAGAAGGTGGGGAGAAAGCCTTCCTTTCAGTCCTAGGAGTGATATTTAAGGAGATTCAGTGGCCTGAGACGAGTTTTGCACGTCTTCCTTAACCATTGAGCAAAATGGGACCAAAAGAGACCAAAACTGGAACTTGAGTCCAAAGGCGCCAGAAAGCGCCAGAACGGGAGAAGGTTGTGAGAAAGCCTTCTTTTGAGCCCTAGGAGCGATATTGAAGGAGTTTCAGTGGCCTGAGACGAGTTTCGCACGTCTTCCTTTGCCCTTGAGCAAAATGGGACCAGAAGAGACCAAAACTGGAACATGGGTCCAAAGGCGCCAGAGCGCCAAAACGGGAGAAGGTTGTGAGAAAGCCTTCTTTTGAGCCCTAGGAGTGATATTGAAGGAGTTTCAGTGGCCTGAGACGAGTTTCGCACGTCTTCCTTTGCCCTTGAGCAAAATGGGACCACAAGTGACCAAAACTGGAACATGGGTCCAAAGGCGCCAGAAAGCGCCAAAACGGGAGAAGGTTGTGAGAAAGCCTTCCTTTGAGCCCTAGGAGTGATATTTAAGGAGTTTCAGTGGCCTGAGACGAGTTTTGCACGTCTTCCTTTGCCCTTGAGCAAAATGGGACCAAAAGAGACCAAAACTGGAACTTGAGTCCAAAGGCGACAGAAAGTGCAAAAAGCGGAGAAGGTTGTGAGAAAGCCTTCCTTTGAGCCCTAGGACTGATATTGAAGGTGTTTCAGTGACCTGAGACGAGTTTCGCACGTCTTCCTTTGCCATTGAGCAAAATGGGACCAAAAGAGACCAAAACTGGAACTTGAGTCCAAAGGCGCCAGAAAGCGCCAGAACGGGAGAAGGTTGTGAGAAAGCCTTCTTTTGAGCCCTAGAAGTGATATTGAAGGAGTTTCTGTGGCCTGAGACGAGTTTCGCACGTCTTCCTTTGCCCTTGAGCAAAATGGGACCAGAAGAGACCAAAACTGGAACATGGGTCCAAAGGCGCCAGAGCGCCAAAACGGGAGAAGGTTGTGAGAAAGCCTTCCTTTGAGCCCTAGGAGTGATATTGAAGGAGTTTCAGTGGCCTGAGACGAGTTTCGCACGTCTTCCTTTGCCCTTGAGCAAAATGGGACCAAAAGAGACCAAAACTGGAACATGGGTCCAAAGGCGCCAGAAAGCGCCAACACGGGAGAAGGTTGTGAGAAAGCCTTCCTTTGAGCCCTATGAGTGATATTGAAGGAGTTTCAGTGGCTTGAGACGAGTTTCGCACGTCTTCCTTTGCCCTTGAGCAAAATGGGACCAAAAGAGACCAAAACTGGAACTTGAGTCCAAAGGCGACAGAAAGTGCCAAAAGGGGAAGAAGGTGGTGAGAAAGCCTTCCTTTGAGCCCTAGGAGTGATATTGAAGGAGTTTCAGTGGCCTGAGACGAGTTTCGCACGTCTTCCTTTGCCCTTGAGCAAAATGGGACCAAAAGAGACCAAAGCGGAACTTGAGTCCAAAGGCGAGAGAAAGTGCCAAAAGGGGAGAAGATGGTGAGAAAGCCTTCCTTTGAGCCCTAGGAGTGATATTGAAGGAGTTTCAGTGGCCTGAGACGAGTTTCGCACGGCTTCCTTTGCCCTTGAGCAAAATGGGACCAAAAGAGACCAAAACTGGAACTTGAGTCCAAAGGCGACAGAAAGAAAAGGGGAGAAGATGGTGAGAAAGCCTTCCTTTGAGCCCTAGGAGTGATATTGAAGGAGTTTCAGTGGCCTGAGATGAGTTTCGCACGTCTTCCTTTGCCCTTGAGCAAAATGGGACCAAAAGAGACCAAAACTGGAACATGGGTCCAAAGGCGCCAGAAAGCGCCAAAACGGGAGAAGATTGTGAGAAAGCCTTCCTTTGAGCCCTAGGAGTGATATTGAAGGAGTTTCAGTGGCCTGAGACGAGTTTCGCACGTCTTCCTTTGCCCTTGAGCAAAATGGGACCAAAAGAGACCAAAACTGGAACTTGAGTCCAAAGGCGACAGAAAGTGCCAAAAGGGGAAGAAGGTTGTGAGAAAGCCTTCCTTTGAGCCCTAGGAGTGATATTGAAGGAGTTTCAGTGGCCTGAGACGAGTTTCGCACGTCTTCCTTTGCCCTTGAGCAAAATGGGACCAAAAGAGACCAAAACTGGAACTTGAGTCCAAAGGCGACAGAAAGTGCCAAAAGGGGAGAAGGTGGTGAGAAAGCCTTCCTTTCAGTCCTAGGAGTGATATTGAAGGTGTTTCAGTGGCCTGAGATGAGTTTCGCACGTCTTCCTTTGCCATTGAGCAAAATGGGACCAAAAGAGACAAAACTAGAACTTGAGTCCAAAGGTGACAGAAAGTGCCAAAAGGGGAAGAAGGTGGTGAGAAAGCCTTCCTTTCAGTCCTAGGAGTGATATTTAAGGAGATTCAGTGGCCTGAGACGAGTTTTGCACGTCTTCCTTTGCCATTGAGCAAAATGGGACCAAAAGAGACCAAAACTGGAACTTGAGTCCAAAGGCGCCAGAAAGCGCCAGAACGGGAGAAGGTTGTGAGAAAGCCTTCTTTTGAGCCCTAGGAGCGATATTGAAGGAATTTCAGTGGCCTGAGACGAGTTTCGCACGTCTTCCTTTGCCCTTGAGCAAAATGGGACCAGAAGAGACCAAAACTGGAACATGGGTCCAAAGGCGCCAGAGCGCCAAAACGGGAGAAGGTTGTGAGAAAGCCTTCTTTTGAGCCCTAGGAGTGATATTGAAGGAGTTTCAGTGGCCTGAGACGAGTTTCGCACGTCTTCCTTTGCCCTTGAGCAAAATGGGACCACAAGTGACCAAAACTGGAACATGGGTCCAAAGGCGCCAGAAAGCGCCAAAACGGGAGAAGGTTGTGAGAAAGCCTTCCTTTGAGCCCTAGGAGTGATATTTAAGGAGTTTCAGTGGCCTGAGACGAGTTTTGCACGTCTTCCTTTGCCCTTGAGCAAAATGGGACCAAAAGAGACCAAAACTGGAACTTGAGTCCAAAGGCGACAGAAAGTGCCAAAAGGGGAAGAAGGTGGTGAGAAAGCCTTCCTTTCAGTCCTAGGAGTGATATTTAAGGAGATTCAGTGGCCTGAGACGAGTTTTGCCCGTCTTCCTTTGCCATTGAGCAAAATGGGACCAAAAGAGACCAAAACTTGAGTCCAAAGGCGCCAGAAAGCGCCAGAACGGGAGAAGGTTGTGAGAAAGCCTTCCTTTGAGCCCTAGGAGTGATATTGATGGAGTTTTAGTGGCCTGAGACGAGTTTCGCACGTCTTCCTTTGCCCTTGAGCAAAATGGGACCAAAAGAGACCAAAACTGGAACATGGGTCCAAAGGCGCCAGAAAGCGCCAGAACGGGAGAAGGTTGTGAGAAAGCCTTCCTTTGAGCCCTATGAGTGATATTGAAGGAGTTTCAGTGGCTTGAGACGAGTTTCGCACGTCTTCCTTTGCCCTTGAGCAAAATGGGACCAAAAGAGACCAAAACTGGAACTTGAGTCCAAAGGCGACAGAAAGTGCCAAAAGGGGAAGAAGGTGGTGAGAAAGCCTTCATTTGAGCCCTAGGAGTGATATTGAAGGAGTTTCAGTGGCCTGAGATGAGTTTCGCACGTCTTCCTTTGCCCTTGAGCAAAATGGGACCAAAAGAGACCAAAACTGGAACATGGGTCCAAAGGCGCCAGAAAGCGCCAAAACGGGAGAAGATTGTGAGAAAGCCTTCCTTTGAGCCCTAGGAGTGATATTGAAGGA